>JADLZL010003290.1:0-103222 GCA_015844335.1 Chrysopogon serrulatus | reverse complement strand
GAGGAGGCCACTCTCTCTAAGGGGATTGTGGCGAAACACGCAGCGGATCTTGACCGACTCCGGCCGAGAGGGGAGGCGATGAGGGTCGAGGTTACCCGCTCGGGCCGACTCCGCCTAGGTCCCGTCCGAGAGGCCGATTACTCTCGAGACCCGACCAAATGCTCCTTTGTTTGACGATAACGCCCGATGAGGGCCGAGCTTCTACGAGTGGGGGTGTCCGAGGCCGAGGCCCTTCTCAACCAAAGTAGGAAGGTAAGCGTCGTACCTGTTTGTCATTCCATTGCTATCTTGCCTCGGATTTTGACTTTCAGGCTTATCGCAGGCCCGAAGGGGAAGGTGTCGGAGCTGGAGGCGGACCTGCCGCGTCGCAGCGGCCTACAACTCGGCACGGAGCGAAGCTCGACGCTCTATCGCAGAGGGTGCGGACCGCCTACGATGAGGTTGAAGCCGCGACGCCGCGGAGTAGTCTGGCGGGGTACTGGCTCCGCTTACCCAGCGGATGGAGGCGCGCCTTTGAACGCCCGCCGGGTCGGCATGTCGCACGCCGCGCGCTAACCATGTCCCACTACGAGCTCGACCTCCCCTCGGATATCCGAGGGGCTCGTGGTTGCGAAAAGAAGAGGTGGGCCGCGAGAGCGAGGTGCTCGCCCGAAGAGAGGCCGAGGCAAGGGGGCTCCGGCCCGCGCTCGGGATCTTTGCGCCGCCCGTCGCCCCTCGCTCCCGCAAGAGGCCGGGCACCGCCGATGCCCTGGATGCCGACGCCAGGGCGGCGGGGGGCCAGACGCCCCGTAGTAGGTTCTACAGCTTGAGCCAGAGTGCTCGTGTAAAAAAGAAAAACTATGTTAGTTTCTTTTTTGGAGGTACTTATGCTAATGGCCCAGCGTGGCCTTATGTTTTGTGTAGTTGTTTCTGTTTATTTCTCGCGCCCTTTTCGATCTCGATCCGTACTTAGGCTTAGAGCTTTGCGAGACTATTTCGAGTTTAGAGGCCGTTCCTTAGTCGAGGGTAGCGAGTGGAGGTACCGTAGCGCACGGGCGTGGGTGACCTCACGGCTCCGCCGACTCCGACATTCAGATCAACCCTCTCGCAATGCCTGAAGTCATTCCGTGGCCGAGGGTGGCGAGTAGAGGTTTCGTAGCGCATGGGCGTAGGAGACCTCGTGGCTCAGCCAACCCTAACCTCGAATGACTTTCCTTAGTTGCTCTTTCCTAAGTGCTCGAGACCTTGGGTACGAAAAATTTACGAAAAAACGACCGATGGAAACGAAAAGTGTTTTTTGGGGTGCCTTTCAGGAGGGGGTTCCCCCTTTCTAGCCCCCGAGGGAGGCTCGATTTTGGTGGATCAAAACCGAAGTCTCACTAACCCCTTGCGGGAGTGTTGTTGTGACTAAAGTCCTGGGCCCCCGAGGGTCTCGGATGTGCGTTACATTTGCGGAAAAAAAGAACAAGTGCTAGCTGCTTTTCATTTCTCCGAAAAAACATATGGTACAAAAGCATGTACAAAGCTTGGAAATTTTAAGGGTAGAAGCGACGTAGCTATTGTATGTTCCAAGCGTTGTTGAGGATTTGGCCGTCCTCGTCGGCGAGCTTGTAGGTGCCCGGCTTGAGGACCTCGGCGATGATGTAGGGTCCCTCCCATGGCGGCGTGAGCTTGTGGCGGCCTCGGTTGTCTTGGCGAAGACGTAGCACCAAGTCTCCCTCCTTGAGGTCTCGGACCCGGACTCGTCGGTCGTGATAGCGTCGGAGGGATTGCTGGTATCTGGCTGAGTGCAGAAGGGCGACGTCCCTTGCTTCCTCAAGCATATCCAGCGAATCCTCCCGAGCCGCCTGCAGTTTGCGCCGCTCGTCGTAGGCCTTGAGCCTCGGAGAGCCGAACTCTAAGTCGGTGGGGGGGGGACGGCCTCGAGCCATACACCGGGAAGAAAGGTGTGAATCCCGTGGCTGGTGGCCGGGTCGCCGCCCTTAGGGCTCCAAAGGACCGAGGGAGCTCTTCGAGCCACCTTTTGCCGAATTTGTCGAGCTTGTTGAAGATCCGAGGCTTGAGCCCCTGCAAAATCATACCATTGGCACGCTCTATCTGTCCATTTGTCTGGGGATGGGCGACGGCAGACCAGACTATGCATATCCGGTGCCTGTCGCAGAAGTCCTAGAACTTCTTCCCCGTGAACTGGGTGCCGTGGTCGGTGATGATGGAGTTTGGGACCCTGAAGCAGTGGATGATGTCGGTGAAGAACAGCACCGCCTGCTCGGATCGGATGTTGGTAACGGGGCGCGCCTCAATCCACTTGGAGAACTTGTCGATGGCGACTAGCAAGTGGGTGAAGCCCCCGGGCGCCGTCTTGAGTGGTCCAACGAGGTCAAGTCCCCATACAGCAAACGGCCAAGTGATGGGGATAGTCTGGAGCGCCTGGGCCGGGAGGTGCGTTTGGCGAGCATAGTACTGGCAGCCCTCGCAGGTGCGCACCACATGAGTGGCGTCGGCGACCGCGGTAGGCCAGTAAAAGCCCTACCGGAAAGCATTGCCGACGAGGGAACGGGGAGCGGCGTGGTGGCCACAAACACCGGCGTGGATCTTGCGGACTAGCTTTAGCCCTTCCTCGGTGGAGATGCACCGCTGCAGGACCCCTGAGGGGCTTCACTTGTAGAGCTCATCCTCTATCACGACAAAGGACTTTGCTCTCCTCGCGATGCGTCGACCCTGGTTGAAGTCTTCGGGGAGCACCCCTCGGATGATCCAATCGAGGTACGGCTTCCTCCAATCTTGCTTAGGCTCGGCTTCGGGGCCCTCCTCGTCAAGCTCCATGACCTCGGCGTCGGCTACCGAGGGGGCCTCGGCCTCGGAGGCTGTTGTAGCCCCCGAGAGGGGGTCGGGCTTGTCGCCCGCCGACGTGCCTTGGTCTTCGAAGCTGACAGAGGGGGCCGCAAGGTCTTTGGTGAAGACGTCCGAGGGGACGGGGGCCCTCCCGGCCGCAATTTGGCGAGCTCATCGGCGGCTTTGTTGTATCTCCGGGCGACGTGGTTGAGCTCGAGGCCGTCGAACTTGTCTTCCAGTGCGCGCACGGCCTTGCAGTATGCGTCCATCTTTGGGTCGTGGCAGCTCGAGTCCATGACTTGGTCGATGACGAGTTGTGAGTCCCCTCGTACGTTGAGGCGTTTGACGCAGAGCTCGGTGGCGATCTTTAAGCCATTGAGGAGGCGCCGTGATGCCATGTTATTTGAAGCGAGGAAATGGAGCCGGACCACGCACCGCATGTGTACCCCGAGGGGTGAGACGGAAGGGGGCCCGGCCCACTGGGTCTTCATCGAGACCCGTCGAAGTACATGGTCCAAAGACTGGCCCCTGGATCCGAGGCGATGGAAGCCGGGTGTCAGTCCCACTCCGCGAAATCTGCCAAGACTTGAGACTTGATGGCCTTCCTTGGCGCGTAGGAGAGAGTCTCTCCCATGAGCTCGACGGACCACTTGGTGACCCGTCCTGAGACTTCCTGGTTCTGGAGGATCTCCCCCAACAGGAAGGAGGAGACCACCGTCACTTGGTGGGCGTCAAAGTAGTGCCGGAGCTTGCGCCGAGTCAGGACCACGGCGTAGAGAAGCTTCTGGATCTGCGGGTAGCGGATCTTGGTCTCGGACAGCACCTCGCTGATGAAGTAAACCGGCCATTGGATTGGCAGGGCGTGGCCTTCTTCTTGTCTTTCAACAATGATGGCCGCGCTAACCACCTGAGTTGTTACAACGACGTACAAGAGGAGGGGCTCTCTGTCGGCCGGAGGGACCAGTATCGAGGCACTGGTAAGGCCAGCTTTGAGCTTGTCAAGAGCCTCTTGGGCCTCGGCAGTCCAGGTGAAGCGCTCCGTTTTCCTCAGGAGGCGGTACAAGGGCAGTCCCTTCTCTCCGAGGCGTGAGATGAAGCGGCTAAGAGCCGCAAGGCAGCCCATGACCCGTTGTACCCCCTTCAGATCCTTGATAGGCCCCATGCTGGTCACTGCAGTCACCTTCTCCGGTTGGGCTCGATGCCGCGCTTGGAGACGATGAACCCCAGGAGCATGCCTCAGGGTACCTCGAAGACGCACTTCTCAGGGTTGAGCTTGACGTTTTTGGCCTTAAGACACCGAAAGGCAACTTGAAGGTCGGCGATGAGGTCATCGGCTTTCTTGGTCTTGACCACTATGTCGTCCACGTAGGCCTCTATGGTCTCTCCGACGTGATCCCCAAAGACGCCGAGCATGCACCGTTGGTACGTGGCCCCGACATTTCTGTGAGTCCGAAGGGCATCGTTACGTAACAATACATGCCAAAAGGAGTGATGAAGGAAGTCGCGAGCTGGTCGGACTCCTTCATCTTGATTTGGTGGTAACCGGAGTAGGCATCAAGAAAAGATAAAAGTTCACACCCCGAGGTGGAGTCAACTATCTGATCAATACGTGGTAGAGGAAAGGGGACCTTCGGACATGCTTTATTTAAGCTTGTGTAGTCTACACACATCCTCCACTTCCCACTTTTCTTTCTAACCAGTACAGGATTAGATAACCACTCAGGATGGAAGACCTCCTTGATGAATCCGACCGCCAAAAGCTTGTTCACCTCCTCGCCATGGCCTCGGCGTGCTCGATTGCCTCGACGTCGCAGTTAAACACGTGCTCGTAGGAGGAGCCGATGGTGATGACGCCGTTGGGGCCCGGTATCTTGAGGAGGAGGTAGGTGTAGTTGGGGACCGCCATGAACTTCACGTACATAGGACGTCCGAGGATTCCATGATAGGTTCCTCGGAAGTCGACCACGTCGAAGGTGATGACCTCCTTACGGAAGTTCGATGGCGTCCCAAAGAAGACCGAAAGGTCGATCTGCCCGAGGGGCCAGGCGCGCTTGCCCGGCACTATGCCCTGAAAAGGAGAGTCAGTAGGGCCAAAAAGCCGCGGGCGCTCAATCCCCAAATGCATCGAGGGTCTCGGAGTAGAGGATGTTGAGGGTGCTGCGCCGTCCATCAACACCTTGGTGAGCCGCACGTTGCCGATGATGGGATCGACCACGAGCGGGTACCGTCCTGGGTTCGGCACGTAGAGTGGGTGGTCATCGACGCTGAAGGTGATGGCGTCGGTGGACCACGGCAGGTACTGCGGAGTGGCGGGCACACCGAGAAGACCTCACGATGCTCGCGTTTGATCTGACGCGGAGTGAGGTTCGCCGGCAGCCCCCCGATGACCACGAAGATGTCGTGGACCTCGGGGAATCCCTCGTCTTTGTTCTCTTCCTCCTTCTTCCTCTTGTCCTCGGGCGGGGGAAGCTTCTGGTAGAAATGGCAGGCCAAATCACACTCCCCCATGGTGTGCTTGACAGGGAACTTATGGAAAGGACAGGGCTTCTTGAGCATGTCGTCGAACACCCCGGGCCCCGTGGGGGCCTCGGGGGGCCTTGCGGTCGGTTGCGGCGACAATGTCATCTTCGGAGTCCGCCTCCTTCTTGCCCTTCTTCCCCTTGCGCTTGTTCCTTTTGCTCTTCTTGGGGTTGCGAGATGCGTCCCCCTCGGCGTTGTCTTCCTTTCGCTTCCCTTTGTTGCTTCCGTTGCGAAAAATCGCTCCCACCGCCTCCTCACCGGAGGTGAAGTTTGTCGCCACCTTGAACAGCTCATTGGCGGTGGTCGGCATCTTTCGGCCCAGCTCATGGACGAGCTCTTTACAGGTTGTGCCATCAAGGAACGCGCTGATGATGGCGGTACCGGCCACATTGGGCAGCTCAGTACACTTCTTCGAGAAGCGCAGGATGAAATCCCGCAGCGTCTCGTCGGGCTTCTGGCGACAGCTGCAGAGATCCCACGAGTTCCCAGGGCGCTCATATGTGCCTTGGAAGTTCCCCACGAAAACCTTGACCAGATCGGTCCAGTCGCGGATCGTGTGGGTAGGGAGATGCTCCAGCCAAGCTCGCGTCGAGTCGCCCAGGTGAAGCGGAAGGTTGCGGATGATGAGCCTGTCGTCATCCGCGCCGCCTAGCTGGCATGCTAGGCGGTAATCGTTGAGCCACACCTCAGGGTTTGTTTCTCCCGAGTACTTGGCGAGGTTGGCCGGGCGGGCGGAACCGAAAGGGAACCGGGCGTTGCGGATCTCCCGGCCAAGGCATGGGGCACCGGGGGATCGGCATCGCCACGGTCCCCGCCGCCGCCGTGCTCGCCGCCTCGCGCGGCCGGGCGGTCGTGTCTGGCCCGTCCTCTGGCTTCCCTCACGGCGTTGTTGATAACGTTGCGTGCGTCGCCGTCGCCGAAGCCGCCGCGGTTGTCCTGAATACGCCAAGGACCGGCCTTCGTGATGGATCCCGATGGACCGAGGCTTCGCGCCGCGGCGGGGGCTCCTCGTCCTCTTCGCCCCTCTGCGCCCGATGCCGGGAGGCCGAAGCTCTCGGCCTGCTTGGACAGCAGCGATCTCGATGTAGCCCGCATCTCATCTCGAATCCGGCGCCCCCCGTGGATGGCTCCGCACGCTCGGAGGGAGAAGGGCCGCCGCCGCACATTCTGCCTCGCACGCGGGAAGATGGGGACGCCTCCCCTCGCCATTGATGATCTCTCCGGTTGACATCGCGGGCGCCACTGTCGGGCAACGGGGCTCGGTTACGCGCCAGGGCGCCTCGCCGAACGCTTCTATCTTCTGCCGTAGCGTAAGACGGTCATGTTCGAGCTTGTCCCCAAGCTCCCGGATTTGCTCGATAGTGGGTAGCCGTGGCCCCGAGGGGTAGCCGCTGGATCGCCGGTCCTTAGGGGACCCATGCGCGCCGGAGTATGCCGCTCCCGCCCGTGGGCCGGGACGCTACTGGGGTCCCGACGCTGTTGCGCCGCCGGGCCGCCTTGCGGCGCGTGCTCGGGTCGCGGTCCTGGTCGCCATCGCCGTTGCCGCCGCCGCCAAGATCGCCGATCTCCACGTGAAAGCATTCGCGGGTCGGGTCGCATATGTCGTCCCCGGCGAGTCCGAGTCGGGGTACCCAAGGCGTATGCATGCACCGCATGAGCCCACGGGGGCTCGGGCCTCCGTGTAGCGCCGTATTGACGTGGGCGCAGCAGACTGGAGTAGTCTACTCCCGCCCACCTAGTCCGGTGCTCCTCGAGGTCAGGGTAGGACGCGGCCAGATCAGACATGTCCGAATCCTGGTTGAAGCGCACCTGGTGCCCGGAAGCTCACCATAGGCCCCCAAAGCTGGTGGAGACCAACGACGCCGCATGTGGAGGCGTCGTTAGTGAGGCCGAACGGGCGGCGGTGGTGGAGCCGGTCGCGAGGCGTTAGGGCGGCCTCCACCGCCCCCCTAAATGCAACGCGGTCGACTCCTCCAGGTCCTTGGCGGGCGGCTACCGCCGGGCCGAGTACGGCGGGCATGTGCGCCACGGCGCCTCCTGCCGACCCGTGACGGGGCTGCGGGGGCCTCGTCGGGAGACTCCTGGGCCCTGGAAGGAAGGAGCTCCATGTCGTACTGGGTGCCCAGCGACACAAACTCGAGATCCCCGAACCGGATCACGGTGCCCAGCTCCAGTGGCTATGCTGGAGGAAAGTTGGAGCCGGAAACACCCCGAGACATCTCGTTGCGGTTGTTGGCCAATCCGGAGTTTTGGCGGGAAGAGGAGCGAAAACACGCACAGTCCCGTACCTGGTGTGCGCCAACTGGCGGTGCTAAAACTGGCGGTCCTAGCACCAACGAGTAAATTTGTGGTGCGTGTTCCCAACCCCGGAAGGTGTGCAAAAAGGACACAAGGGAGGCTTGTATTATCCTGCACCTGAGTGCTTGTGGGTAGGGTGTACAAGCGAGTGGAGAGAGGAAGCCTGGTCCTGTGTCTCGTGAGTGTTTGAGGCAAGTGCCAATATCGTGCTGCTCGTGTACAAGTGCTCAAGGTTGCTCGTGTGTCTCCTTCCGGGAGGGGCCCGGTCCTCCCTTTTATAGCCGCAAGGGGAGGGTAGGGTTTACAAAGTATGCCCGTGTACATGGAAGAGGTCGTGTGTGCCTCTCCTCCCTGATCTGAGGTCTCGAAACCCGCTGCCTTTCTTATGCCGAGGTCCCGGAGTGGGCGCCGGCACTGTAGCGCCTGGTCGCTGCCGTGAGTAGTCACGTCCCCTTATCCTGACGACGGAGAGGACAACTGTCCCTGTAGAAGTTGATGGAGAGGCCGGGGGAGACGATCTCGACCCCGTAGCGTCTTTGTAGCTTTGACTTACTCCGCCTCCAAGGCTCGGGACGGCCTCGGAGCCTTCTTTGCCGTCACGTGGGGCAGGTTGGCACAGAGAGAGCCATCATCGGGGCAATCGCTGCCCATCCCGGGCTCGAAAAACCCGTGAGGGGATTGTTGTTGGACCAGCGTCCCCGACGACTCCGTCTCGGAGGATGACACTCGATGATGGCGGCCCCTAGCGTGGCGGCCACCGCCTTGAAGCATCAGCGACTTGACCTGGCAGCAGGGTTAGGCTTACGTAGTGCCCCACAGTGGCAGGCCTGACCTCCACTATGGAGGATAACGTAATCATGAGCGCGGGTGAGGGTTGTGACAGGACGGCTCTTATCCTCTGCCAAGGGATATCGTCAGCTCTGACAGGAACTGTGGGAAGGCGGGCGGCAGATATACATTAAGTCAGAGGCCGAGTTTGACCAGGAAGTACGGCGCGCCCCGTCCGAGGCCTAGGCATGGGGGCTCGAGAGGGACGGAAAGTGGGAGCTCGTCCAAGGCGTCTGTGTGAGGGATCGGGCGAGACAGCATTAGCGCCCGTCCCGAGGCCTCGGCCTCGGGGAGGGCTCGGGCGAGGCGGAAAGTTAGCGCCCGTTCGAGGCCTTAGTGGGGGGGGGGCTCGGACGGGACGGAATGTCAGCGCCCGTCCGAGGCCTCGGCGGGGGAGGCTCAGACGGGATGGTGAGCGTGTCTTTGGGCCTTGGCAGGCCGTGTTTTGTTACCGTGTGGCCTAGTTTTGCGTTTGTTGGGCCTGATTGTTTGGAGGGCCCTAATTTTGGTACCCGACAACATTATACTTATTCATAGGCTCATATAGTTCTCATCTAATTGATAATTGGGTGAGTGGTCAATATTGTGTAAGCATGGTGCTTATACGTTGTTTACCTGCGAATGCATCCTATAGGCCGGGTTTGGTATATCGTGGTGTGACGACCCCATTGAGTCCTATGTAATCCAACCCCCGTTTATAGGCACAGTAGGATTTGTATACGAAGGAAGGGCATGCTATGTTCTCAAACTTCCCTAGTATGTCCACTATAAATAGATATAATGCTAACTTTAACGATGACTACTAGGTGTAATTACACTAACCATAATATGCATTGGCATGTAGCTAGGAATAACTTAGGAATATCTCTTGATGTTCTACTAGTAACACTAATGATATAGCTAGGAGTCTCTATCTGTTTTACTGTTGATGATTTATACTCATCTTTATCATTTATCTTGTGACTTACCCCCTGCATTGAGTAGCGAGGACATGGTTATGCCTATTCATTACACTGTAGGTTATTCAGATATCCTACACATATACCCCGTAGACCTTCCTATGGGAAAAATATAAATGACAACCTGGTAATACTTTAGATAAAATGCTACAATGGTATTTGATCTGTATGCTTATGGATACTATTTCTATATTCTAAATGGTGGCATGATTTAATACCACACTCCCGATGTCATAGTTGGGGATGACAACTCAGCGATTTAGTGGCAATGCTATGATATGATCATCAGCATTTCTGGCACCGTTGCTGAGAATAGGTTTTATATCTATTTTTGGTTAAAAAGTGTCAATAGCGGTCGGGGACAGTGGTGGCACAAGTTGAATTGTGGGGGGGAGTGTATGGAGTATGCTACTCACGGGCGGTTTGGTAGTTTTAGCCTTAAAACTATCGATGGACGGTCTTCGATTGGACCACAAAACCCTGGTGGGGTTCCGAGGAGGAACAGGCGCCACGTGGCAAAGATCACGAAGCTTGCGTCGAGGTGAAGCAAGGCGGTGAAGGGTGCGTGGCCGTCAAATGAACAAATCCTAGTTTGAGGCTATGTAATGGAGTCTATAAATTAGAGAGGGCTGCCCCCAAGCAAATCATGTCTACAGTCAGTCATTTCTTTCATCCTTACTAGGGTTTCTCTTCTTCTAAACTACTTGTAGTGATTCACGGATGTTGTAGATAAAGTTTATTTGTGTACTCCTCATCTAAGAGGCCTTTACCTCACGTTTTTCTATGAGATTCAAAACTGAGTTTGAGCTCTTTTGATTTAATTTTGGTGTTCTTCTCTTGGTTTTCCCTCTTCTCTTGATTTTGGTGATTCCCTCTTGATTTTGGTGATTCCCTTGAATCTAAGCTTTAGAGGTCTTTTGAGTTGGACCAAAACATGCAAGGATTCTCAAGAATTAATCCCACCAAGTGGTTTGAGTAGATTCGACTCCAACTCAACCTGCTAACGGGGGGACACACTCACCCCAACCAATTTTGACCGGACTCTTCACCCGCTCGACCCTACACAAATATTTAAATAATAAACCTGCCTCAACCCATCCCTTGGCTCTAGGTTGAACCCGCCACAATGTAATAGCTACTCTAGCCAAACTTGCATCTAGAACAATATTTGACCCTTGAAGCAAGAATCCATGACATCCACTTCTTTTGAAGACCTAAAAGGATTATCATTGTCAACAATACACGTTGAACAAAAAATTGAGAAGATAACAACTTAATTAGTATGTTAAAGAGCACTAGACTAATTTTTTTTATGAAAGCTTAATTTGTACAATTAGAGAAAGCACTTGTCATATCGAAAACGTATAAGATCAGTACATTAACTCGCTAATAGACAGTTTGCTTTTGTTATTTTAAATTATTATGTAGAGTAGTAGTATGGTTCGATTCAAAATTCAGTGTGGTTTTGTTAAAAACAAAGGTCAACAAAGATTAGCTGATCAACATATCTACCCAGCTAAAACCCTACACAAAGCAAAATGACAACACATAAGCAAAAAAGACAAGGATTATTAATCTGCACATATTAGAAAAAAAGAACAACAGCAATCGAAGAATGCACTTGCAGCACAAAAAAGACGAGTAATACCTTCATTAGTCCATATAAAGCCAATCTTTGCAGCAAAAGAAGCTCCAAGTTTTTGTGGTGTTATCGAACTTGTGTTGTCACTAAGAATTTGACCAATGCAACAAGAAATTTGAACTCCTAATTAATAAAGACTCCTGCATGTATTATGCATGCAAATATGTTGCATTCTATTATTCTGACTGAGCAATGCAACACTGACACCAACACAGATCATACTAATCAGCAAGATAATCATGCATAACGGTCTCACCTTGGGCAGATCCAGTCGTTGGGCTTCAAAATGGCCTGGTTGGCGGCGGTGTACCTCCCCCCGCACGACGGCGGCGGCCAACGACTCATTCTTTGCTGTGCCGCACTTGATGCAAAAGTGCGCAGGGAGGTGTACTTTGTTGACGCTTCTGAGCATTAGCAGTACCAGTCGTCGAGCTTGATGTCCCAGTCGCCGCCTAGCTTGGCCGCGCCGCAGTGCCACACTTGAATCAAGAAGGGAAAGAGAATGGGGAAGGAGACGATGCAATGAGGAGCCGAGGAAGGGGATCTACAGGAGAAGAACCTAGATCTGCCACCACCGCAGAAGAAGCCCACACAGAAGCTGTGGCGGCGGCGGGCTCACAGCGACATGAATGGCGCAAGTGAGTCGCCTCCCTTCTGGGGACTTTGTGATGTCGCCACTCCTTTCCCCTCACCCACCCCAACCCAACTTTAACGCCAACACGCCCTGACCCACAGGCAAATAAAACCCGCTCCCACACATCCACACACACCCCATATCGTAACCAATCCTAAAAGACACGTTTCCCCATCGCATTAGCAGGTTGAACTCTAACTCGAGGCTAATTTCGGTTTTTAGGGGAAAACTTGTTTTTGCACCAATTTTCTTTGATTTTCAGAGTTTGAGTTTGATGCAAGCCATGATCCCTTTAGGATATCCACCAGTAGAGAAATGATTTTGTGAGACGGTGCTATTTTATTAACCGTGACGGCCATAAGATCTAACTGCCACCTGAAATACCTATATTTACCTTGGTGGGTGTTTTTTATTTACCGTGGCGGTCAATAATAATCACCACGGTAAATCGATTAACCGTAGTGGTCACCTTAACGCAACCACCACGGTAAATCATGGATTAACCGTAGTGGTTGCTTTTAAGGCAACTGCCACAGTTAGTGGCTGCAAACAGAAAATAATTCATAATTTTTCATATAAAATTGGATATAGACAAACTTTATATGAAAATTGTAGCTATCGACAAGATCTACAACTTTGTAGTTAATATGTTTTTTTTTAATTGAAACTATTTAGGGACCCAACTAAAATGTTATAAGTGTGCGGATTTTTGAAATTTAAAATTTAAAATTATCAAAACAATAGAATCTACAACTTTGTAGTTGTAAAGTTTTTAATTCAAAGATGTTTAGAGTTCCAAATATGTGTTTGAAAGTTATAGATTTTGAAATTTAAATTTTTGATTTCTTAAAAGATCCCAAATGTTCACATAGTTATTACTAAAATGCTGGTGGGCGATATGAGCTACATCTTTGATATTGATAAAATTTTTATTTAAAGTATTTTAGAGTCTTAAATATGTGATTGAAGTTCACATGTTTTAAAACTCAAATTTTTTTGATTTTTTCAAACTATCTTCATTGGAGATATATTCTATGCTAAAGTTGTAGTACTTAAGAAGATTTAAAACTTTGTAGTTGAATGTTTTTTTATTTGAGTTCATTTAGTACCTTAAATATCTAATATAAGATTAGGAAATATTGATATAAAAAGGCATATTATACATGGACATGAATGACTAAGTGGTGCAGGTAGGACTTCAAAGTGTTGAGCATGAAATTGTGGGTTCGATTGATTAGCTGTGGGCGGTTGGTCGAACCGCCACGCTTAATCAGTGATTTACCGTGACCTTTGCTTGGTGGTGGTTGAAAAAACCACCACGGTTAATCACTCTCAACAGCCACAAATAAAAATACTATACTAGTGATCTTACCAACTCCGTGAAGAACCTCTCTACAAAGTTTTAAGTCAATCCAAGTTAATTTGGTCACGTTTTAGTCTTAAAAGCGAAATTTTCCAAAAGGTGCTCGCTCATAGCGGACATGTCCGGTAGTTCTAACTTTGGAATTTTCTCCCCTACAAGTTTTGGCGTAGGTATACCATTTGGCTGCATTGTAACTATTGGCAGAACTTTCACCAACTGCTTCTAATGCGACTGTTTGTAAACTGTCAGAAAAACGTTTGGTGGGACGTTATATGTCTGGAAAGGTACCTTTTGCCCACTTTAAAAAATGTCGGTAAGGTGGGTTGTGTTACAGTGGTTTATTTGTTGCCATCTCTACTCTTAGCATAGCTATATATACAAGAACCCTCGGTCAATTTTTCAACTTGCATTTTGTGATCAACTGAATATTTCCAGTATATATAAGAGAAGTATAGAGTATTATCTTGTGTCAGTATTATCTTTATGTCATCGACTCACTAATAGCTAAAGGCTTTTTTCCGAAAAGGCATCATTTGAAAGATATAGCATGATATTATCTTTTTCATTTTTGGGTAAACAAAAATAACATTGTCATAACTATTCTAAATCCATATATAACTTTGTATGTAATTGGTTATCTACCAACGGCACTTGCCGAGTGTGTTATGATTAACAGGAAGATTGTATGGGACACATTATTCACCACCAAAGATATAAAGAAAAGAAAAAACATTTCTCTACCATTGTTCCGGTGCACCAATGACTTCACGTATAAACACTACTACAGAAACCCTTTCTACAGGCGGTGCTAAAGGCATTTGTGCAGGCGGCCAAAGCCCACTTTATCTTTGTGGGTCAATACTAATCGGCCCACAATGCAGGCGGGTGTGAGCCGCCCGTGAAAAATTGATTTACACAGCGGCTCACTTTGTCGGCCGCTTTGTGTAAACATCTATTTACACAGGCGGTTTACTAAATGAGCCGCCTGTGTAAACCAATTTTTCCTGGCGGCCCACTCGTGGGCCGCCTGTGTAATTATTTTTTTTTATTTCAAATTTTAATATTTGCCTCCACACTTGTGCTATATTTGTCACACATATATATATATATATATATATATATATATATATATATATATATATATATATATATAAGATATGTAAACATGAACCATAAAATTGCATCATACAAACAACACACATAAATATTATAGATATGTACACATGAAATCAAACATCAAGCATAAAATTACATATAATACACGTCATTTCATGTTATCAGTCCAACCATTAAGTTTTTACAAGTCATTTCGTTTCAAGTTTAGACCTGCTAGGTCTGTCAGCGCTCTAAAACTTTCACTGGCTAAATCGCCGGCTTCATCAAAATATGCTCCATCACTTGGAATTATTTCTCTCATAATAAAACCGCACAAGTCTGCTACTATATTTTTTTCATAGTCGATGGAGTGAAGGGCTCGTCCTTTCCTTTCTTTCTCGGCTGAAACAAAGTTTAAAAAGCATCATTTTTATATGTACTGCCGTAACATTTGAAACTTTAAAAGAAAACTTCATACATAGATATTTTTACCATATTTTTGTCCCTCTGCCTTATAAACTCACACACATAGTATCCACAGTAGACTGTCCCAGGTGGTTGCTTGTGGCACTATTTAATGAGTAACAGATGATTCTAAAATTGTCATACCTTGTGTATTAATTATTTATAATTATATGATGATATATGGGTGACAACTTACCGGAAAATGGTGTTGTATCCTCAATGGCACCCTAGGATCTTTACGGGCGGGGGTCAACCGGTCCTTTTTGCTTCTTATAGAACCGCCATGCCCTAAAGATGTCGATTATAAAACTCTAAAGTTACTTACAAACTCTAATTCATATAAGTAAGGATGTGTGGTTGTATGCATGTTGGCTCACCTTTCTAAATGAACCAGAAATGTTTGATACGACTCGGGAGGATAATGTAATGAGTCTAGGACAAGCACCTTCCCTTCGAATGGATAAATATAAAAAACAATCCAATGGTCACTGCATGAATAAACGAGTGAGCGACACATGTACTTAGGGTTAACACGATAATTTAAAGTACGTAATTGAGGTCACGCTTACCCAAAGTTGTAGGGTGCCAATACAATTTCCCCTGTACTTATATCTCAGCATTGCTCTTCCGAGATAGAGGGCATACTCGTCCTCGTATTTTCGTTGTAATGCCTTTACAGCTTGTGCAAATTCTTCTGGTGTTTTGTCCTTCTCTATCTTGGCTCTATCTTCATTTGTAAGTACAAATTTGTGCATATTTTCTTGTAACCTGATTGGACTCAGGTAACCGACCATCGTTCCTTGTGATAATGATCTCTGCTCGTGGTCTTGCAAACTACATACAACATCCGCATATATTAGAGTGATACTCATAGTCTATAATTAATAATAACAATTTATGTGCATGACTGATACTTACGGACACCAGATTGTAATGAGTTGGACGTCAAGTTTTCTATAGTTCAACAAGCGGTGCATGTCCTCGAAGGTAACAAATGCCCCGCTTCTTTCCGTCCCCAAGAGCAAACACGTCGGCTGGTATGTCCACCCTAATTGCATGCGGTCCGGCATTCACTTTGCTCTCATGTACCGATCATGAAACCTTTTTATCGTCCATGGACCTTTTTCAAGCACTGCCCATTGCAAAGATAGGCCTTCCCGGCACATAGTCACTGGGGACATTGACATAATCATCAACCGTTGGCTTTTTTATATCCTTAAGGGTCAACGGTGCTTTTGATGGCGGTTCGACATGTACATCGCCACTTGGGGCTTCCTTTGTTGGTGGCACGGCTTGGTTGCTTGGCCGGGCGGCTTCCTTATTCGTGACGGTTCGAGCTCAACGATTCGTGCCGTCCCGCCGCTTTCAAGCCCTTTCGAAATAGAGTTGTGTACTGCTTGCTTTCCCCTTTTTTGGCTCATAGGGAGAAACCAATTTTGGAATTAGATATTTCTTTGCCTTCTTGGAGGCTGGTGCTTGTGGGGGAGTTTGCTCTTCTTCCTTATGTTTTGGTGGTGGCAGGGGAGTTTGCTCATCTTCATTCTGCTTTGGTGGTGGCGGGGGAGTTTGCTCTACCTCCTTCTCTGGTGTTGTGTCCTTCTTGGCTGGCGGAGTCTGCTGCTCAGGCATGTTCTTGGCTGGCCCCTCGAGCTCATCCAGCGAGAATGACAAATCATGTATTGGGGATGACGACAGTGGCTCATAAATATACGGAGATGCTGGGGCATGCAGTGGCGATGCTGGCTGTTGACTTCTTTCGGTCTCTTGGGATGCTTGATGCACTGGTGGAGAGGGTGCCGTTGGTGGATCAATCAACCTTACGTACCGTCTCGGCCATTGTATGAAGTTCTTGATTGCTTGTCCAAGCTTCTCTATACCCCTCGAGAGGTCGGGATGTCGATGAAGTCGCCTTCATATCCGTGCTCGACCGTCAACACCTCCACCCCGCAGGTATGCATCTTGCATCTCGACGCCATGGAAACTACGTCCAGGGATAGCGAAGCCTGTGGCCACTTGCTTTGTATCCTGATTCCTAAGGCCATATCCAATTAGTAATGTGCAAGGCCAAGGTTTATCAATATCGTCAACTGGGTAATGGTCTTGATTTGATGTTGACGCTATACTGCTTGGAAAGGGCATAGATTGTGTGGCCATCTCCTGGCTACCCAATGGATGAGCTGGGACAACCTGCATATATGAAGGAGCTTGTGATGACATCTGCTAAGCAGACACTGCTCCCGCCAACCGCTTCATCACTTCGGGATCAGGGTTTTTGACGAAATCATCCATCAAATCCTTAAATTTTTTGACGGCCTGCTGCTCAAAAAAATTCTTCATTTGCTCCTTATGTCTTTCTCTTTTCTTATACATGCCTTTCCACTCTTTGCCAAACCCTTCTTTCCAGGTGGTTCTGGATGAGACGCCCGCATACACGGCCCGGATGCTCGGGGTTACCTACAACAAGATAATTAATGTCGGTGTCTCGATTTCTATTTTACTCGAACAAAATGGAAAATATAATTTTTTTACCTAGAGCATGTGTAAGGTTGTCCCTCTCCCTCTCGTGGCTTGAAGGCACTGTCTTTTCCGTGTTCGTTGCTTCCAAAACCTTCTCGAAGAATCGGCTTGATTTCATCGGGACGGAGATCTCATCGCTATCGATTTTTGCCTTCCGGCGCGAAGCCAATTCGCACCGTTCGGGCACTATATCGGTCAATGCCAACTGGCCCTCTCTCCTTTTGCTTCGTCTTACGCCCCTCCATTGAGGGATCTTGGTCTTGTAACCACCGGTGCCGAGGTGGTGGTGGTACTTGTTCTTCTTCGCAAGTTCCGAGGCGGCTTGGCTCTTGGCCTTGGATTCGTCCGGAGTTTTTAATTTTACTAAAACGTGCCCACTGTTCCGCTTTGTGATAGGGTACCGCTTCGTCGGGTCCCGCCCCTTCTGCAGCCCACTTTTTAATCATATCGTGTCTATAGCCCCGAAATGTTATTGCTAAGCGCTTCATGACATGACCCTTGACCACATCTTCTGTTCCCTCTGGGAAAATGAACTTAGTGCACAATCGAGTCCAATAATTCCTCCTCTTTCCTTCAGGGCACCATACTCCAATCACTCCGGGTGATATCAAATTCTTCCTTTACTAACCATCCAATGGCGGCCCTAAATTTGGGTAGCGCCTCTAGAGGTGCTAAGGGCTCTCCGCTTTCGGGCTAACCTCTGTAATCCTATACACTTCTTACGGAAATCTATTCCTTCCTCTATCTCCTCGTGCCCGATCACTCTTTTTCTTCGTACTTCTTCGCTCGGAGGATGTCCCGTCGTTTGAGGCGCCGTGTCCTTATGAACATCCTGTGACTCGCCTCCATTTCGGCAACAACTTGAGAGAAGACCTCCTGTCAATTCAATTGTTAGGTACATCCATACAAATGCATTATTCTCTCATATTAGACAATCTATTATCACATATACCTCATCATCATTTGGCTCATCTTCGGGCTCGTAATTAGGGTCATGTTCTAATTCAAGGCGGGCCTTCTTAGCTCTAGGAGATTCACGTGGTGACACGCTCGGGCTCCTATAAGTTTCGGATCCCGAGGAGTCGATCCCGCCAGTATCTATCTCTGGCATCGGCCTGCTTTCGGCATTTGATGGAGTACTCATCCGCATGAAATACAAGTATGAACTTGGAATAAAAGTATGTACTCTAATTACATAGCCTAATTTACTAACACTAATTTGCAAACCCTAATTCATTAATATTAAATAGGAAACCCTATTTAACAAACCCTAATTCATTAATATTAAATATGAAATTATAACTTTACTATATATTATTAACAAAACCTTACAAGCCCTAAAAAAACTATTACCAAATATTATTAACAAACCCTAACAATAATTATTATTAACTATAATTAACAAACCCTAAAAACTATTACTAACTATTATTAAAAACCCTAACAAAAAATATTACTAACTACAATAACTAAATTAACACACTAAACTAACTTACCTAATAATTATTCTTACTAAGTTAACTAATTACTAATTATCTAACTATAAACTAACTAACTAACTAAATTAACTAATTAGTAATTAATAACCCTAACAAACCCTAACTAAATTAGCTAACACTTATTTAACAAACCCTAATTAATATTGGTTAAATAGAAAACAATAATTAACAAACTATTAATGAAATAAGCAAAAAACAAAAAAAGCCCGTGGGGCGGCGGCGACTGCCGAGCCCAATAGGGCCCACAAAGGCCCACCCGGCTTCCCACGGCGCGCCGGAGGCGCCTGGGAGAGAAGGCGGCGGCGGCGCCACGGTGGAGAGAAGGCGGGCGGCGCAGGTCGCCTTGGGAGAAGGTGGACACGCGCTCGCCGGTAGAAGGCGGGGCGCAGTCGTGGCGCCACGGCCGTGATGGCCTTGGCGGCTGTGGCGCAGCTTGGGTGGTGGCGGCGGCGGCGGTTGGCGGGGCGCTACCCGCCGCGTCGCGGGTTGGCGCGCTGAGGTGGCGCGCGGCGCTCCGGCGGGAGGCCCGGGGCGGGAGGCGGAGCGCTTATTAACAGCCGCCTGTAATATATTAGTACAAAGCGTTTCATAGCCCGCCTGTACTAATGTATTTTCATAATTCACAAATTAATTCAATGTGTACAGACAGCTTTGTTAGTTAGTTAATAATATTTTTAGTTACTGATTAACTAATTAACTAACTATGACTAAAAATATTAGTAACTAATTAACTTTAGTTAGTAATTTTATGTTTATTAATTAGGGTTATTAATAACTTTAGTTAGTAATTTTAGGTTTATTAATTACTTTAGTTAGTAATTTTAGGTTTATTAATTAGGGTTATTAATTACTTTAGTTATTAAATAAAGATTTGTTAATTAGGGTTAGTTAATATCTGATAGGGCATGTTTTACTTAATAAAGTTAATAATTAATTTTTTTTTTGCAAATTTGGGGCTGATACTTTGGAAATTCATAACAATTAAGTAGAAAAATCATAAAATGGGAAATGAGGATGTTTTGGAATCCTTGTGAGTACCTCTTTGTAGTGGAACTATAATATGGCATGTTTTAGTTCAAATCCTTGTGAGTTATTGAACTATCTTTCTTAATGCCTATGAAATAGTTTTAAATAAATTATAATTGAAATCAAAATACAAAAATAGTAAATATGTTTTTCACTGCCTTTGCATGATTATTTAGGGGTTGTGGATTAATTTAGTTAATAAATAATGGTTTATTAATTTGAGTTATTTATTATTTCATGTCCAATAATAAAGAATCAAAGGTAAACAACAAGAGGAAATGTAATTAAACATCTTGCTTAATAAGAAAGAGTGGCATTAGGTACAAATGACAAGTGATACATGAGTTACATAAAAAACAATCTATCGTGCTACAGTCCTTCCTTGTCCATCGTTAGGCGCACCCGGGGGCAAAGAGGTTTGCGGGGATACTTTTCTCAACTTTTTGATATTTTCTTCAAAGTTTGTAAAAGAGACATCTCATTTGAACCGGTTAACACACTCAACTCCTATAATTTGTTGCTTTCCGGGGATAGCTACATGCTTTGGCTTTTGGGTACTTTTCTTTTCATCCTTAGAGAGGATTTGTTCCATATAGAAGACCTTTGTCTTTGCCGGTTAGTAAGGATCCACGGATCATCTTTGTAACCTACTTTACTTAGGTCAAGGACTCTCGGCCATAGTTATCCACGGTGACATGTTTATCTTGAACCCATCGACATCGGAACACTAGAATCTGCAGTCGTGGACCATATTCAACCTCCCATATGTCATCAATGAACCCAAAGTATGTAGTTTCTTCACCGGTTGCATCATCTATACCTCACATCGAACGCCACTATTCTGTGCCATTCTCTTGGTGTCCCTACGGTGGTGGAAAATGAGAAGCCACTAATGTCATAGCTCGCCATGATGTGACCTGGCTTGACGGTCCGGATGCTAAAATCTTGATGGTTTTCGATTCCTCTGTCATGTCCAAATTCTTTAGCCATGTGGTGAAGCGGCGCTTGTGTTCCTTGTGTACCCAATCATCTGTGCATCTGGATTGTCCTCACGAAGCTCTTCCATGTCTTTGCTTGGTGAATGGGTCCATTATTATAAGTTGTTGTAGTATCTTTGTAATGTACCTCTAGGATTATGTTGTAATCGGCGGGATAAATGATTTCCGTCCCATCCTCCCTCGTCCACCAAGTCTTCCCTCATGTCGCAACGGAGGCAAACCAATTGATACACGGTCTTTTAGGAGATTGTTACATAATGGTCCTCCAAACTCAATGGCCTCTTCTGTAGTGTATGCCTCTATCATGGAACCCTCCGGATGAGCTCGATTTGACATATAGCCATTCAATATTGACATGAAACGCTCATACGTCCACATTTCATGAAAAGACATGGGACCCAATGCCTCAATTTGAGGCACCAAATGAACAACAAGGTGTACCATGATATCAAAAAACGATGGGGAAAGCACATCTCCAAGCGGCACAATGTCTCTACAAAGAAATTTCTGTAGGGACTCTAACTCATCACGGATAATTACCTTCTCGGATATCTTATTAAAGAAGTAGCACAACCGTGTGATTGCCATCTTTAAGAACACTTGGATTTATAGCCACGATGGCAATAGGAAGAAAAGTGGTCAGCATTACATGACAATCATGTGAGTTGTAGTTCGTGAATGTAAGGTCTTTCATTGAAACAAGACTCCTTATGTTGGAGCAGAAACCAAATGGAACTTTTAAATTCTTCAACCATACACACATTGCATGCTTCTCTTCTCTGTTCAGGGTTATAGCTTGTTTGCCGGTAGATGGTACTTCCCATTCTCTAGGAGTACAGGGGAAGTTCTTTTTCTCGATCTTTAAATGTTGCATGTCCAAACGTGAATTGAGACCTTCCTTTGTTTTGCTCTTTATGTCTAGCAAAGTTCCAATTACACTTGTCAAACACATTCTTACGAACATGCATACCATCGATCGCATGTCGTGCGTCCAAATCTTTCGAAAGCGATAAATACTTAAAGAAAATAGACTTCTTCTTGAATGTGTCCCCTTCTTTTGCCTTCACAACCTTTCTTGGTTTCCCATCTTTAGTCTTCTTACCAAAAATAAACTTGATATTCTCAACTATCTTGTACACTCTGTGCCCTTTACTATAACCTGATGGAGCAATAGATTTTGATTCGTCCATATTGTCAAAGTACTTGTTCATCTTTTGTAAGCGATACTTATGGTCTGCCGGCAGCCACCTCCTATGCCTCATGTACACTATCTTGTTAGATGGAGGAAGAGACACGTGCCATGTTCCATCTATGCACTCTACACAACCAACCTTTCCCTTGAACTGGCCTGATAAGGAGAAGAGAGCAGGGTAATCATTAATTGTAACAAAAATAATTGCTCTCAGTGTGAATGTCTCTTTGCGGAACGCATCAATCATGTCTACACCTACTTCCCATAGTATTTGCATCTCTTGCATTAAGGGCTCTAGAAATACATCCATATCAACACCAGGTTGTGTAGGTCCAGAAATAAGAATGGTTAGCAAAAGATATTTTCTTTTTTGACATAACCATGGAGGAAGGTTGTATATTGTCATGATCACTGGCCATGTGCTGTGCGTGCTGCTCCTCTCGGCAAATGGATTCATTCCATCAGTACTCAGAGCAAACCTTATATTTCGTGGATCCTCAGCAAAGTCTGGATATTTCTGATCGAATTCTTGCCATTGCTTTGCATCGGCTGGATGTCGTAACTTTTCATCATCTTTCCTTTCATCAGATGCATGCCAGGTCATAAGTTCTGCATCATCTGGGTTTGCAAACAAACACCTCAAACGATCAACCACAGGGAGATACCATATCACCAATGCAGGAATTCTTCTCAACGCATAATAGTCCACTTCGACATTGCTAGTGGGCTTTGAACGTTTATCTTGTGCAGTCTTTGTTTGGGTCTTCTTTCGCTTTCTCCCTGAAGAAACAAAGGCTGCATTATCTTCCTCTCGATAATCTTTATTCGTCTTGTACCTACTAGCACCACAGTTTGGACAGCTGTCTAAGTCTTTGTACTGATCACCCCGATATAGAATACAATGATTTCTACATGCGTGGATCTTCTCAACACCCATCGTAAGTGGACTGACAAGCTTCTTTGCATAGTGCGTGTTAGCGTGCACTTTGTTCTCTTTAGGAAGAAGGTCTCCAAGTACACGCAATAATTCATTGAAGCTAGCATCGGACCAACCATATCTAGCTTTAATGGTCGAAAAAGCGAAGAACGACCCGCGATGTCGACCACTCTTTGGTACAACCTTTCGACTCGTCGTACAATGGCTCCTCTGCTGCCTTCTTCAAGGCTTCCATTCGCTTCATGAAGAATATTGATGGATCCGCTAACGGCTCATTATTGCCTCTAAGAAATCGGCATCTTCAATGGCATCGGTGTTAGCATGTTGAGTTTTATTGACACCGGACGTATCATTATGAGTTTGATTGACATCGGGCATAGTATGATGGGTTTCATTGATAGGCGGCATATCATCACATTCATTGAGATATGGCATTGGACCCTCCACATTGATGTTACTTGCATTGTCGTCAGTTGTCCGCATATAAGGTGTAGAACTGCCCTCACCATGTTTTGTCCATATCAAGTAGTCCTCCATGAATCCTCTGCAAACCAGATGAGAAGTGATTGCTTCCACATTGTCAAATACCACAATATTTTTATAGTCTGCGCATGGACAACATATGTGCTTCGCCTTTGTTCTCTGAGCATGTATCTTCACGGCATCAATAAATTTTTGGACCTCCACTACATATGATGGGTCTAATCTTGATAAGTTGTACATCCATAACGACCTCTCCATATGTATCTGTAATTATTTAAGAAAATTTTGTATGTCACTCATTTTTATAAATATAAGATTAATTAAACAAAGATGGCATCTTCATTAACAAACCCTAAGTATAAGCAATAATAATAAACCCTACATACATACTACCTAACCCTAATTAATGAACCATTAATTAGTAACTAAATTAATACACTAACCCTAAGCACATTTTTACTAACTAACCCTAATCAATAAACGGAGATGGCATCTTGATTAACAAACCCTAAGTAAAAGCAATATTAATAAACCCTAAGTACATAAAATACAACCTAACCCTAATTAATAAACCATTAATTAGTAACTAAATTAATTCACTAACCCTAAGTACATGGAATATCTAACCCTAAATAATAAACCATTAATTACTAACAAAATTTAATGAAAAACCTAATGTACATGAAATAATAACTAACCCTATTTAAGAAACCAATCATTACTAACTATAATTAATAACAAACGTTAACTACATAAAATACTAACTAACCCTAATAAGTAAACCTATTAAAAAATAGGTAAATTAATTTACAAACTCTAAGTATAGGCAATAATAACTAACCGTAATTAACAAAACATTAACTACTAAAATAATGCACAAACCCTAAATACAAACAATATACCTTACACTAATTATCAAACCATTACTTACTAAAACAATTTTAAAAAGTACACATTTCCTTTTTCAAGATTATTTAAGAATTTAGTACAAGATCTGTTATTATAATATGTTAATCATCTAAAAGAAATATTAACTATAACTCAATTAAAAAAACTTTAAAAAGTGCTCATCATTAATTACTCTATTGCATAAATCTACTTACAAGAATTCTAAAAAGTATTTATTTTCTATAATCCAAGCAATATACAATTTACCATGAAATTACCAAAAAAATAGCTAAAACTCTCTCTCTTACCCTAGTTATGCAAGCTAACCCTAACCCTAGATTTAGAGCTCCTCCAATACAAGAATTGAACCAAAGAATCGCTAAAAAAAATAGCGGCAACGACACTAAACTAACCTTTTGGAAGTTTCTCACCAAAGAAATGAAGTTCAAAAGCTCCCCCGAATCGCCACTTTCTCTCGGCTGCCCACTGTGCCACGAGCACGGGAGTAACTTGTGCTTGTCGGAAGGTAGACGAAGGGAATTTATAGCACTCTTAACACAAAGCGGTTTGTAATGACAACCGCTGTGTAAACTTCATTTACACACAGCGGCTCTCTTAACTATGCAGCCTGTGTAAATAGGTGCATTTACACAGGCGGGTTTCATTACCAACCGCCGGTGTAAATTGAATTTACACAGGCGGTTGGTAATGAAATCCGCCTGTGTAAATGCACCTATTTACACAACAAAGTTAGAGAGAGCACCTTAAAAAAATGGGTTTACACAAAATTCTCTACCTGGGCCCACCGTATTTTTTTGTACAGCCGTCATGACTATGTGAACCGCCTGTGAAAAAAAAACAAGGTGCCAGCAAAAATGATTTTTGTACTAGTGAAATAATCAATCAACTCAATCCTCTGATCACTACATGTGTATTTTTTTTATGTCAGCATACACACAACTTCCATACATGCATGCCATTAGGATATAACAAGTTCCACATGCTACTTCCCCTGGAGTAGAAATTTGTGGATGTAAGGTCGTGTTCAAGAGTTCAGTATCACCCAGCAACATTTTTTGTTTGAGTTATCTTTGTTTAATGCTGATTACCTGATAGCCACAGACTCCTTAACTGTGCAGATTATGTTTGGGCTTCACAACAATGACAGGAGCATTATTGCGTCTGTTGTCATAAGGTGTGAATGATGCATCCACCTCAGTGCTTAGCCTGTCCACAGCGGCTACTCTAAATCCATACAGTAAATGTTTTATCGGACAGAAAACATCGCAGCGTCATACGGTATTCGATCCGGAGCAGCCATCCATCCGCTATTGCCAGCGGAGTAGCGTGCGTCCGCTAAGCAGAGCTACCGGCTGGCAGCCCACCACCCAAGACGCAGAGCAAGTACGGAAGGAATCTTATTGGGGGCTCCACTCTTTACAAGAGCAAAAAAAAAATGTTATAACTCACAAACCAAAAAACCAAATTGAATTCCGATTGCACCATTAAATTTGTTTCAATAAATTCTTCAAAACAAGATCTCACATGGATATATTTGAATAAAATTTATAGATGATGATAAGTGGGGCCGCTGTTGGTAGTTGATATAAAGTATGAGATATAAAGGATGATGGGTGCGGAAGAAACATGTATAGAGGAGAGAATCTTAATGACTAGGATATATAAAAAGAATGATGAGTGCGGATAGCTTTATTACTAGCTGCTATTTTGTTCCTACAGATTTCTGTGAGACTAAATTATGTTAAAAAATAGGTTTATGTTCCACTGTGTATGGAAGGTACTATTGTTACTGATGTCTGGAAGTCCAAAAATATATACGTGACATATGGATATCAGTTCTAGTAAATGTAAAAAAAAAATACCTGAGTAGTGTACTGCAATGCTGTGAGTAATCATGGCATTAACTAGTGATGTTGCATAGTGTAAATAACCGTTCTATTGGGTTCAGCATACGGTATGTTTCTAAGCATTTGGCTATCTCCTGTACTAATATTTCATTCTATATGTGTTGCAGATGTACATGAAAAAACAATGTTTGAGCTATAGATTGATGTACATGAAAAAAACAATGTTTGAGCTATACGTGCCCGAAATGCTGCTCTACCGAGAATAAGGTTTGTATACATGTGGTCAATGGAAGCTCTGCTTCAGTCACCATTTGGACAGTCGAATATATGAGACTGCCAGAGAGATTGGCGTGCATGCACGTAAACCGTGCATATTGCTTAACTTCCACATCGGCATCGCACTTTATTACACAAAAGCCACATCACACATGGCTTATCTATCTCTTAAGTGTTCATACTATAATTCCATAGATATGGTTTTTATTTATCATTTAGGTGTTGCCAACAATGTAAAGCGGCAAGCAGGTCATAGGTGATACAAGCCTTGTAATGTTATACATGATGATGAACACACCTTCAAGTAAGACAAACTCATGATTGGTGACATACTTGTAACAACTATATACTTATGTAGTTAGCTCTGAAAAGGAGCCTAATAGTGTCCGTTGCCGCTGCCACCTCCATAACCGGAGCCGGATCCAGATCCAGATCCATAGCCAGAGCCACCACCTTGACCACCGCCACCTCCACCGCCACCACCGCTTCCATAGCCTCCTCCATAAGCACCGCCTTGTCCATATCCTTCACCTGATCCATACCCCGAGAGCCGGAGCCATAGCCAGACCCACCTTGGCCGCCACCGCCGCCTCCCCATGTCCGCCACCACCACCGCCTCCGCTAGCAGTAGCACCACCACCGCCATAGCCAGAGCGAGCCGTAGCCTTCACCACCTCCATGGCCATAGCCAGAATCACCACCTTGGCCACCACCACCTCCACCACCTCCGCCACTCCCATATCCACCAGCACCACCACTTTGCCAGCTCCGTAGCGGACCCCCCTGCCCGGACCCATACCCAGAGCCACCAGCTCCTCCACCCTGGCCACCACCACCTCCTCCTCCACCACCGTGTCCATACCCACCAGCAGCACCTCCACTGACACCACCCTCACCGTACCCTGATCCGGACCCATAGCCTGATCCCCCATAGCCACCACCTCCACTACCACCGCTGCCACCGCCACCACCTCCTCCCCCAGGGCCATAACCCAGTTTGCGGCTTCCAGCAGCAGCTGTGGCCACCATGCCTATGCTAAGGAGGACGAGGATGGCAAGCGCTAGATGCTTGGTCGCCATCTTGGCTGCTAGCGAGCTAGCTCTCTGTGCAAGTGTGGTTGGTTGTGTGGTGGAGTGAACTGAAGCCAGCCGGTGTATTTATAGGGGTGCATCCGTGCATGGCATGGCTCGGCAGCTCATTGTGTCCCTGCATGGTCTAAAACAGCCAAAGGCTAACGCACGTAGAGTTTGGACCCTGGACGCGTAGGATGCGTGTGAAACGAGGACCAGGGGAGTAAGAACTAGTGCTTGTCACTTTGTTGACACTTGGGAGAGCGGTGCGTGATGTGTTCTCCTCGACGATGAGAGCTCTTTTTCTTTATCTTTTGCTTTTTGTGAGATAGAATTATTCGGTTTGCTATTGCATTCTGTCCATACTTCATGGTCATCTGTGGTCATTTTCTTGAGCGTGACTTCGATTTTTGTTAATCCGACGAACGAATCCGTTGGCAACTGGAGTTAGCTAGGCGTGAATAAATCAGCATACGCTTTATTGCGTGTGATCCATACAGTTATTCAGTGATTTGGTAGATACATTGCGCTAATTATGTTTGGAGGTCTCACGCGTACGTGGATTCATCATATCAATTTAGTTGTAATCTAGTCATCATGTATATATCTAGTACACCGTCGTTACCTACTAGTAGAATTTAATTTTACCTGTGGATATTTGTTGTTTTAAAAATGGTTGATCTACCTATTAGACAATAGAAAGTGAATGCATTTTTTTTTTTTTTTCTACACGCATTTGTGACATTGCTGCAACATGCTAAAAGCCCAAAACAAAGGATTTTTTTAGGTTAGTATAAGCAGAAAAGTAGAGATACTAATAATATACTTTGTCATACATAATTAATTTTTGCATTTCTTGTTCCCCTATTTCATCAACAATATTACTGAAGCTACGTAATATTGTAATACTACATGGTAATTATGGATGATATATATATATATATATATATCCAATTTGTTTCGAAGTTCTAAAATATCTCTTACCAGTGATCACTGTTGTCAATTATTCACAGTCATAGCGATAATAAGAATTGAAGGAAGACCAGCTCATCACATCAGGGCTAGTAGCAAGCTATACACACCATAGTATACTTTGCGAGAATCGTCGTTTCCCTTCCAGGTAACTTTTTTTGATTTTTGAAGGCTAAGACAAATTTGAATCTTTGGCAAAAGTTACTTTTTGTTAGGACAAATCGATCTTCTGTGTGTGCCGACTGCAGATGCACTAAATATATCCTTTGATATTTCTTTAGCTTGTCGCTGCGCGCGACTGCGAGCACAACAAGGCCGTCTATCGAGACCAACAAATTGGATGCTAGCTGCGCTGGTCTACCGTGCATGTTCTCGAGAGATCAGACTCGGTGAGCGTGGGTACGCTGTGCCAACTGCCAACAACTGAGTGACTCATTGCTGGAAGAACAGTGCACGGTAGCTGGCTCTTGTCTGTATCCGGTTATCCCATGTCTTTCGTAGAGCCCAAAGGCCAACCTGAAGCAGGATCAGAGCAATGAGAATAACAAGCGGATGCATTCCTAACTAGTTTTTGTGTATCTCGGGAAACGAAGAAAATTCTTAGGGTTATTGCGCAAGTAGTAGTTTTCTTTGCCCTATATATTGACAATCAAGACATTAAACTCATGTTTGAACTATGTTCCGCAAGCTGCAATTGTGAACCTCTTCTTTGATTAAAAATCAAATCAAATCATTCCAAATACTAGTCTAAGAAATCAGTACCTTTTGATTCAATTAAAAAGGGTACGCACTGGCAGAGCATTACTTGTAAAGATTTATTCCAGTATTTGGAAAAAGGATCTTAATTATTTGTTGCCTATATACACTACGTACGTGATCATTTTACACTACCCAGCGAAGAAGGTATATAGGCCGGGCATCTTTCACGACACTGCGAGCAGATCGAGCGTGATAAGTTGGTGAAATTAAAGTCAAGCATATAATTCTTTTTTTTATGAATTCAGTTGGCCGTCATTGCATCTGAGGTCACAATTCAAGATATGGGTGGCTCCGCCCACAGGAGCCAAAGTGCCGGCTAGCTGGCTCTGCCGTCGTCAGTGCTCTCTCCGGCTAGTCTGATACGTACCACACGGCGAGAGACTTTCACTATGCCAGAAAAGCTCATCAGTGACGCGTCTAGATGGTTATTAGTGACGCATAAAAAGACGCGTCACTGTTTTCACGTCTGTGATAAGGGCACATTAGTGACGCGTTTTTACGCGTCACTGATAACACCGAATCAGTGACGCGTTTTTACGCGTCACTGATAACCCTGACCAGTGACGCGTACTGTGTAACGCGTACTGTGTACACGCGTCACTGACAACCCTGGACCAGTGACGCGTACTGTGTAGACGCGTCACTGATAACCCTAGACCAGTGACCCTTATTGTAAAGACGCGTCACTGATAATAATTTAAAAAAAAAAAAATGGTGCCACGGTCATATACAAGAAGCCATGATCTTATATACAAGAGACATTGTGCAGTAAGCAAATAACAAATCTAGAGACCATTCTAATCATAAAACAAGTCAATATTCTAATCACACTAGCTACTAAATTGCACATCTTTTGCTTCAAGTCCCAAATAGATGAAGCAAATCACAAATTGTATGAGACCTTTGTTGAATCTGCAGGAATAGGAACACAGATGTCACCATCAACGTATTTCCCCTAAAACAAAGAGAAGAAATATGCCTGATGGTATTACCCCTAAAACAAAGAGAAGAAGCAGGCCTGATGGTGTTCATTGATCCAACACACTAGGAATAAAAAAGGAAACCCCAAATACAACTAACTAAAAGAACTAACCTGAGTATATGAGGTGGGTAAGATTAAAAACCAGATGGTGTTGACTGCACAGCAACAAAAGACAAGCATATTAGTAAATGCATATGTGCAGGACTATCAAATGATCTCTTCAGTTTTCCACACAACACAAAACTAGATGCTACGCGCAAAAAAAATAAATAGGAAAATTGTCTAAGTAATCCATTATCAGCTCAACAAAGATCCAGTTGGACCATGTGCTCTTCTATATCATGTACTAATAAAGTATTTGTTAATTAGCAAGAATCTTAAAGCTACATTTGCCCAGCCATGTTTTGGGCCGCCAGTCAACCAAAATAGCTACCTGCTGCAGTAAATTACTATAGGTAACCTCTAAAGAATTAGCTAGCAGCAAGCTAAATAATCTTATCATGAAAAGGGCACTTCACTCAAAAGTGAATTGATGCTTAGCTACTATCACTGCTCACCTGAGATAAGAGCCAAGCAGCTGACATACTGCTGCCTACCTGCTTTTGCATGAGAACTGAAGCTAAAAGCTGCTGCTGGAAATTGATAAACAAAAAAACCTCCCATGCTGCTGCTCTGAATTGTTAAAAACTGCAAGGAAAGATAAAGGTAGGATAGTTTAACTCAAATTATGTGTGTAGTGTCATTTCACACTTGAGAGCACTAGCTCGCTGAAGTAAACAAAACAAAAATGCAAAGAATAGATGACTCAAATTGACAGTTCTAGCATGATTTTTATTCTAGCCATCTACATATTAGATAACAGATTAGCTCTAGTGGAATTGGCCCAGGAAGTTGATTATTGTTCAGTTCTCTGAATTTAGATAAATTTTTGCCAAAGATGGATTGATGGTCTTCCTGAATCTTGATATTCATAACAGAAGCAATACTCAAACTTATTAGGAACATGTAATTAATGTGCTTGCAAAAACATGAGACAATCCACTTTCTTTAACACTAGTTCAGTTCTTAACCTTCTTAATTCAAACTTGTCACACTGAGATAAGCCAAAGAATAGTCGAAACTGGAACATGCTTTATGGACAAACTGTTTACCTGATCCCGTTACTTAGGACAGTCATCTGCATCTAGAAATGTCATCAGTGCTATCATGAACTGTTGAAAACTGCAAGCAAAGAGAAGGTAGGACAAATAACTCAAATTATGTGTTTGCAGTTTTATGTCAGACTTGAGAGCAATAGCTCATTCAGGTAAACAAAACAAAAATTATCTAATTTATAAATTAACTTGGTCATAATTATTATCCTTTTATGTTCTTTTCTATTATTTTATAAATTAACGTGGTCGTGCACAAGACAAGAGTTAGAGTGGTCTGAATTTACTATCAGTTCACTAATATTTAATTTTTATAACCAGACAATATTTTCTAGAAATGTTATCATACTATAGGTACTTTAATGGTTCATATGCATGTGTTGCAAGAGGGGTGTTCATGTTGTAGTGATTACCTTCTTGTGGAAGACAGGCTTGGTCTGACCACCATATCCTGACGATAAGGTCATAACAGCACTATTCAGCAAATGTACACTATTCAGCTAGGTGTTGCTATTTTTACTCCTAATAAGAGGATCCAATGATTGTTGCTGTTAAATGTACAGATATGCTAGATCACGGTAGTGGCAATATATGGGCAAGAAAAATTACTTCAGAAAGGATAAAAGGATAGGGTACTCACAGCCGTAAAATTATTTGCAAGAAGAGTTAACATGGTACTTTGCAACTCTCATCCTCATTGCCCAACTCAATGGATTTGTCTACCCTGCCACAAATAGTGATTGATTAAGGTGTAAATAGTAGTGAAGTTCAGTAAACTACAAGAGTCGTATATTTTGATAAGGTGTGATTCCTTTGCTTACTAAATAGAATGACAACCAAAGAAAATTTTAACTTATTTACCTAGTGCACAGCTGCTGCTCGCCTATCTATAGTAGGTACTAAATCATAGCAGCTCGCCTATCTATAGTAGGTAGATCATTCTTATATCTGCTATGTGCTCAAAGGAACATACAGTTCTGCACGAGGCCCGTTTCTGGATATGGATACTCTGCAAAAGTTTGTGTCCTGCAACAACTGAAGGCATGTATTTGGTGATAAGTTTGGTAGAGAAACTGTTCCAGGGAATTTAGAATGTACTGATTCTTTTTTTCATAACAGAGACAGTCAGTAAAGTACACAAATATTGATACAATAATCATTTCTATTGAGCATAAAATACATTTATGTCAGTTCGAAATTTTCCTAATAATCTTAGGATAAAATAGTGGTTGGCTGCTACAATAAAGCAAGCCTCACAGCAACACCCTTCGGAGAAGAAGAGTAGTCCTCAAGCATTCATGATTACTACAATAGTTTCTTTCAGATAGCACTAAAATCAAATTTCTAGTAGGTAAATAAGAAGTTAACACTCCATCACATCAGAAAAGAATTGACATGGCTGAAAATTTTAAAACAAAGCTAATTTCAACAGAAATATCATGGTTCAGTACATGATTGCAATGAATAACAGTATATCTAAAGCATTTTTTTTTGCTGCTCTGAGCACCCTTAGTGCTTCGTTCTGTAACCTAAGTTATTTAATTAACGTGCATGAAAAGTATGTTCAGAGTTCAGAAAAGCAGAGAGCTTACACTCACTTAGTGCTTATCGCTTACCTGAAAAAATAAAAATAGATAGTGCAGATTAGGGAGGCAAGTAAAAAATTCAGAGCAGGGTATCAATCGGGTACTAATCTGCTTTTATTGCTTCTTGCTTGCTGGGGAGAGGGATAGATGAAGCGAGCAGCTGCTGGATGGATGAAGCGTCCACTGCAGCTCGACGGAGGAACAGCGGAAGTGGCTCCTCTTGCTGCAGGCCGCTGCAGCTCAACGGATGAACAGAGGAGGCGCTCCTCTTGCTGCAGGCTAGTGCTGACTCGGGGAAGATGGCCGTGGCACACAGGCGTCCGCTCCTCTATGGCCCGCAGACGTCCTCAACTCGTGGGGATCTGGCCTCCCTCGCACGAGCAGCAGTGGATCTGGCCCCCTTTGCACGAGAGGGGCCCTCTAATGACCACTCGACGCCGCAACTTGTTGGAGGGTGAAGGACGGCGATGGACGAGACTGGGGCGGGGTGCCGGGGTGGTGGTGATGGATGAGACGGTGCAGCCGATGGAACCCCAAACCCTAACGAGTAACTTCAATCAGCACGGACGCATGGAAAGTTGGGGATTGGTACCCAAATTGTTTCGGACGAACCTGGAGTTGCTTGCAGACTAGGGTTGAGGGAGCTGACCAAGGCACCACGAAGAGGACAGCGAAGGGCTTCTCCTTGGCTGCGGACGCCGCATCGCCTCCGCAGCCATCCCCTCCGCCCATGGAGATGTGAATTGGAGGCGAGAGTTGCGAGCGCGGAATCAGTGCGCCCGTGCTCCCTTCGCTGGATCTGCTCCTCGCCTCCCGGATCCGGTCATTCCTTCGCTGGATCTGCGTTCGAGGACACAGGGCAATGGTGGAGGATGCCCGGGACGCGTCCCTCCCATCTCCCGTTCTCACCCTCCCTTTCGTCCACACACTCGGAAGGGGATGAGGACGCCAGGCGTCAAGGCCGAGGCCCCCCTTGGCCACGCCGCTCCAACCAATGGGAGCAGGACACACACTCTCTCCTTGCGGGACCCACATGGCAATGTCTCCACTTGTGTGCACACGGTTCGCATGAACCAAGGCACGGAGCCAGCCGGTCCACCAAACAAAGAAGGCATGAGTTCATTTTAACTTTTAATTATATTTTCGGCTTAGTAATATGTGACGCGGCTTAAGAACATGAGTCACAAATTATCTCTACAAATCGGTGCCGCGTTTATTATACAACACGCGTCACATTTACTATCTGTGGACGCGTTTTGTCATGAAGAGTCACCGATAACGCCTTTTATCGCTGACGCGCCCGTCGAAAAAACGTGTCACATTTTTTTATCGATGACGCGTCTTCAGAACCAGCGTCACAAATACACGCCATCTATCGTGTGACGCGGCTTAGAAATATGCGTCACATTTTTTTTATCGATGACGCGTTTTTGTTTGTAAGGGTCACCGATATAGTGTTATTAGTGACGCGTCTTGTTCGTAGACCATAGGCAACAGCTAATCGCTGACGCGTATTGTTAACCCGCGTCAGATATATTCTATTAGTGACGCGTTTCTATTCTGAGTCACTAATCAAGGTGTCACCGATAAGCTTTTTTGGCATAGTGTTTTGTTCCTTTTTGCATCTCGCAAGCAAAAAACGTGTCGCGCGCAGGGGAGGGCGCACCCGCCTACAAAAACGTCTCTCTCCTCCGGAACGCACTTTGCAAGCTCGACCACCGCTCTAAAATTCGTCTTTGGCCGACCCTCCGATTAGTCTACGCCCGGCCAACATACGTCACTACTTTGTATGCGTTATTAGGAGCGACGAAAAAAGCTACGCTAGCTAATGTAAGTACGTAGGCCGGGAGGAATTATGACCATCCAAGCAGCGTTCAATAATACAAGTTGTGCGTAGGCATGCATCATGCTAGCGGCTACTCTTGTCGGATGAAAGCGAACGGAAATATCCCGAACCGACCGTTTTTGTTTTCTATATTATGGTTCCGTTTTCGAACATTAAAAATTGTCAGTTTCATTTGGTTTCACAACTATTTTCAACTATTTTTTGTACTCTTTAATTGCTAAAATATAGAAACATACCGAACTAACCGATTTCGTTTTCTATTTCGTAAGTCCGTTTTCGACCGTTTCCGACCGTTTTCATCCTAACTTGTCGTACACAGTTGGTACATCTAGCATTGTGTTGATGCAAAACACACTGATCATCACAAACCACAAGTGCTAGATGTCACACGCACGCATGTGATGGCTTGGGCCCAAGGCCCATAATGCCTAGGGGCTGCGGGCCCGCTTGGGCGGTCTTATTTGGTGGCGTGGGTCCCACGTGGCCGCCTTCCGCCATCGTTGCTATCTTCGCCAGGCGAGTTACCTTAATTATTATTATTATTTAGGAAATTAAGAGTAGAAAAAGGGAAAGTTCGTGTTCGATAAGGTCTTTTCCATTAGAGTCCACTTGGACTATAAATACTAAGGATTGTAATCAGATCAATTAAGAAGTAATTGGGCGAAAGTCCTTTATTCCAATGTCTTTCGCGCTCACGCTCTCTCTCCTCCTGCCCTAGCCGTGCCGCCCCCAGCCGTCGCCGCCCTGCCCGCACACCGCTGTTGCATGCGGCTCCCCTCCTCCTCCCTCCTCTCCTCCCAAACCACTTGCCCCAATCCATCCTACCCGCTGCGTGTATTACAACTGGTATCAGACGACCAGAATGATCCATAGATTGAATCTATAACGGCCATTGTTGACTTCGAGAAGCTTTTCGACGACCTCACCAAGAACATCACCGTGAATTTTGATGACATCGGCACCAAGATCGCCGACGTCTCCATGCGCATCAACAACTTCACCAACGTCATGACTGCAGATGAGATGCCTACGGAACCCACCCGTGGGAAGGAGGAGCTCCCCGCCCAAGATCGAGGGGCGCCATCGACATCCTAGAGATAAGTTCGAACGGATCTGCTAAATCCCTTGCTCACGTGTAGGAGCAACGCTTCCTCGCCTTGCTAGAGAAGAGTAAGGCGCCACCGGCGCCTATGGCTCTGCCCCCGATGACACCGATGACACTAGTGACATTGTCCGCAAACACGAAGAGCACCGCCAACATTGACACCAGGAGCTGTGCCATGGACCTAGGGCGTGCCCCCATGGGCGCCCCTACCATCATCACCCCAACGATGATCATCGATGCTCCAGCACCGATCATCAGCAACACCGTCGTCACCATGGCCCAAGCTAGATCAGATCTGGACGCCGCCATTGACAACAATCTTCTTTGTGGAAAAATAGCAAGTTGAAATCATCGCCGACAAATTGTTTATCAACACCATGATGGAGGAACCCGTCACCATCGACACTCGGCGGGACGGCACCACTCTCACCTTGCTTGGTGTCTTGGAGAAGCGTGCCCTCACGGGCATAGTTGCCTTCAGTGCCAAGGCAATGGTCGTCAACACCAATTTGTCTGTGATCACCAGGAGCAATGTCATCACCAAAATCCAATCTAGATTGGATAAGGAGGACATAAACAACAACACAACCATCAAAGTTCAGCAAGGCTCCACTGACAGTGTGAGCACCACGGATCAGCCGAGGCCCCCAAAGGGCACCGCCGTCGGCGACATGAAGCTACCGATCGCCACCCCGAATACAGTGCGGTACCGAAGGATGCTATGGATGGATTGTTCACAATCAAGCAAGGAGTCGTTGTCAATAACAACATGGCGGATACACCATTGATGGCGCAACAAATGACACCGGAATGAACACCTAGACAACAACTTTCCTCGATAGCGGTTTTATGGCCATTGGTGAATCAAGCGTTCAGGGATACTAAATTCCACACATCATTTGCAAAGGTACCACTGACACCACTCAATTGGCCACCAATATGTAAAATCAATATTAGCAGTGAGACTGAGCCGAATTACCTGCTCATCACCAGCGCTGGAGATCTGTTTAGGATAGTGGATATACTACATCACCCATAGAAGGAAGAGGACAACCCAGATAGCAAGGATGATATTGGCAACAACCATAGGAAACAAGCACATCGAGGAGAATGCTACTGCCAGTTTGCTGGCAGTTAAGCTAGCACGCATAAGGAGCCTCAAACCATTGAGTGAAGGCACCGCCCTTAAGCATTCCATGGTAATTACAGGTTGCTACTCCATACCCAGCTCTTGATATTTAGGCCATTATAAACAACAAAATAGGGAACACAGGAAATTACGGCTACAACAGAAGTTCTAGCACTTACCTAGATGAACGCCACAACAGATTTCTCGGGTATGCAATCTTTGATTTAAATATATCACAAGTCTCACACATGCTCCTGATGATTACCAAACTGGCAACGGACATGGAGCAAGTTGGGGATTGCAACATCAAAAACTTCACCCAGCCACACAAAGGCGATCGGCTTCATAGCGTCTATGACAATGACATCGATATCATTTTGGGTATGCACGGACAGATAAGGTTGAAGCAACCAATATGGAACTTCTTCGTGATGGAGGTGACGAACAAGTTGTTGGATCCGCCACTGCCATGATAGCACCTTGTGCACGCTTGGCTGGAACCAACAATATTTAAGTGGAGCTCTTCGTCAGGACACAACAAGCCGTGGCTGATCATAGGAATAGTGTCGGTGTTTCGTGAAAGCACCAACTAGTAGATTTATAGATGCACATTTATGCTCGGATGGTTCGCTAAGAGGACACGGAAAGGTATACTGGTTCAGGCGAGAGGCCCTACGTCCAGTTCGAAGGAGTTGTGTTACTTAGCGGCAGTTCGTAGTAGGCGTTACAAACAGTTCGAGAGAGGGAGGGGCTCCCAAGTCTCTGATTGAGCGTGGTGCCAATGTCGTGGCATGTGTGGTGATGCGTGTGATGGATTTTGGTGGTCTAAGTGGCCTTTTTTGTAGAGTGGCTCGCCCTTCCTTTTTTGTAGAGTGGCAGTTCGTAGTAGGGGTCATGCGGACTGCACGCCCTGGGGGTCGTGCCCTCGTTCAGGGCTGCGTGGTGCGGTCTGCCTGTGGGCCTTAGTCGTAGTCCCGTTGGGCCCTTCACGGTTTGTCGGGATGATGGCCCACAAGATCCAACCCTCATTGGGCCGGTTGTGAGCTCTAATGGCGGTTCATTTTGCCTTGCTTAGCCGAGGGCCTAACAGGCCAGTTGTTTGGCCCCCGATTGTAGCCTCCGAATCCTTGCAGGTGTGGGTCCACGTCTGCAGGGACTTGCCGTTGAGAGGTCGTTCCGACTTCTCCGGGTGGTGCGTGTCTCGCACCCGCCCGGGGTCCCCCAGAGTCTCTAGGAACGTGGGCCACGCCCACGTAGACTGAAGCGTTCGTTTCAAGGTAGTGGTGCGCGTCGGTTTCGGGGCGTTCTTGGACGGTTCGCCCCCGCAATGATAATGCCATCAAACCGCGCGCAGCGGTGACGGGATGCATCGGTCGGGCGGGCCGGGGCCCGCACCCGAACTTATCTGGGGGGGCGTGTGCACGGCGCCGAGCCCCGGTGTTGGAATTAATGCGATAAGTGGCGGGTGGATGGGGGGGTCGGGCGGGAAGGCGAGGGGTCTTCCCGCCCCTTCGATCGTAGCGAACCTTGGGGTCTCCACGCCCCTATAAAAGGGGTCATGGTGCTCGACCTCTCCCGTCCACACCTTACGCCTTCTCGCCACTCCGCCTTCTTGGTGTCGCACCTCTACTCTCCTGCCTTCTCCTTGCTCTTTGCTTCCCATCTACTAGCTGCTTTGCCATGGAGAGGGGGCTGTACCGGCCGAGGAGGGCACGCTCCGAGTGAGTGGCGTCGTCTGCCGCCCGCTTGCGTGCGCGGCCGAGGGCGCCGGGGCGGCGGCTGCTTCGTACCTACCGTATCTCTTCGGTGAGCTACGTCCCCTCCTCCTCCGGCGGCGGCGGGGCCGTCCGTTCCCCCTCCAATGGCGGCGGGGCCGTCCGGCTCCCCCCGCTCTCTCGAGGGAGGTCCTCGAAGCGCTTCGCCAACCTACGGTGGTGGTCGAGGATCTCGAGCGGGGAGAACCGCACCATCCGCCGCCCGAGGGAGGCGGACCGCCAATACGCCGGTAAGGGTTTCTGTTATTCTGCTTTTGGCGTCCCCCGACTCCTTTTCGCCTCGACGTTTTCTTTGCGCCTACGTAGTCGCCGGTGGAGATGGAGCTCTAGCGGCCGCCGGACGGGGCGGTCGCCGACCTCGTCCAGCCCCCGCCCGACAGCGTTCGCGAGCGCCTGAGATGACGTAGGTCTGCATCAACGCCTCAGTGGTGCGCACGGTCCGCCGGGACGCGGTCGTCGGGCTGGCGATGGCGGAGGCGCATACCAGGGTGGATCTTACCGACGTCGTCGGCTTCCCCGCCGGCGAGGCTCTGGAGAACTACGCCCTCATGCTGCCTGTGCACGAGGAGGCGGCGGGGGTCGCGGTTGAGCTCTCCCCGGTGGACCAGATCCTGGCCGGGGAGCTGTAGGCCTAGGTCAGTGACCCTGCCCCCTCCCCCTTACTCTGTAAAAAATCATGTAATGCAGAAGAAGGGGAAAATAAATGAAATTGTTTGTTAGTTCGCACTATCTTTTGTGCATTCGTTTATGTCTTTTGAGCTTCATGATCAAAGTAATTTGGAAAAGAGTCACAAAATGACCGCAAGAGAATAAGTAAGCGTGGAACGGGGCGTTCGGGAGGGCGATCCCCCGCAAACTTGGGGATCGCGTTAGTTCATTCGTTTTGGGGCCGTAGTCGTGCGCACGTTTCCCAAGGGCGTGGGGGTGGTCGTCTGTGTTCGCCCCCGAGGTTTTTTCGGATTAATTATTTTAGACATTTCTGCCCTCGAGCCCTCGGCACCCTCGCAAGTACGTGGGCCTAGTCTGGGGGTCGAGTCTTTTCCCCACGCGACCCTTTAGTGGGGTCGGAGGAGGTGGACAACGCTACGCTTTTCCTTCGGTTGGGTCGAAGCGCAGTGTCCGGCGAGTTACTAACGGGTGATTCGAGTGAGGCCCAGGTTCCCGGCCTTTGCAGCGCATGGCGTGACCAGCCTCATAAATCTAGGTAGTTGATTCGTACTTTTCCCGAGCCATCCCTAGGCTCGTGGGCTCGATGCCTTTTCCGCAAAAATTTCTGAATCAAAGATCAACCTTGGACTCGAACACGGCCAGAGAAATCCCTAATCACTTCATGTGCTCGGGAAATTAGGCCGCTGGCGGGCTTCTTTCTTGGGTCGCCCCTCACTCTGGCGGTCTGGGGCGGCCATGATCCTCCGCGGGCAGGCCTGCGAACCCCGGCCCTTTTTTCGGACCTTGTTATACAAGGTTTTGATTTCGTAATTAAGTACAGACCCGTAGTACAGAATTAAAACAGGAATTAAATGTTACATAAGGCGAGTAAATCGGGATAATCGTAACGTGCATGAGAATTTAGCTAAGGAGTGGGTTCGTCGGACTACTGATCGCGGCTGAGATTATGGCCAGGTGAGTTCATAGCCGTCGTCATCGTCGCTGCCGTAGTCGTTGAGGAGGTAGTCGCAGAGGCCGAGGAAGTGGTGAAGCGTCTCCGGATCTCAGAGCTCGTCGCTGTCCGTCGGGTCGTCGTTGATGTCGCCAGGTCGATCGTCGTCATTGTTCCTTGAGCTGGGGCCGAGGTGGTTGCCGTGACGCTGGGCGCGGGCGTGTTGGAGAGATGTCGGGGCTTTTACCTCGGCCGCGGTCGTCGACGATGGGCATCCTGGTCCCTGCAGCGGTTCTTCCTCCTGCATCGCGCGTCGGGGCGAGCTGACCTGATGTGATTAGGGTTGTCGAATCGGGCCGATCCATCGATGTAGAGGCGCAGGTCGGTGAATGACGTGGAGATGGCGTCGACGTTGGTGTTGGGGGGTAGGAGTACCATGTCGTAATCCACCCCGATGCTGATGAAGTCGAGGTTCCCGAACCGAACATAGGTGCCCGGAGGGAGCTGTAGGCTATGGGAATTGGCCATCCAGAACTTGGGTTTGGAGACGAAACGCGCAAGGCCCCTACCTGTCGCGCCAACTGTCGGTGCTTCATGAAAGCACCAACTAGTAGATTTATAGATGCGCGTTTATACCCGGATGGTTCGCTAAGAGGACACGAGAAGGTATACTGGTTCGGGCGAGAGGCCCTATGTCCAGTTCGAAGGAGTTGTGTTACTTAGCGGCAGTTCGTAGTAGGGGTTACAAAATGGTTTGAGAGAGGGAGGGGCTCCCAAGTCTCTGATTGAGCGTGGTGCAAATATCATGACGTGTGTGGTGATGCGTGTATTGGATTTCGGTGGTCTAAGTGGCCTTTTTTGTAGAGTGGCTCGCCCTCTCTTTTATAGATGAAGGGAGGGGGTGGCCTTACACGTTTCTGTAGAAGGAGTATGGGCGTGCTGTGTAAAGAAAGAAAAAGAAGAAAGACAATGGTGGAATGGCTCGTCTGCCTTTCTAGGATCGGGCCGTCCTTCCTCCTTGTGTCGCATGTGCCGATCTGAAGTGATCGCCGGTATGGTCGTATCGCCGGAGTGTCCGCCGATGTCTTCACAGTGGACAGAGAGGCTGAACAGTTGATTAGAGCACTTATTGTATTGGCTCGGACTTAATGGTGTCATACGGCACGGGAGTGGGTCGTGACGGACGGGCTGTCCAGACTGTCAAACCATTAGAGTGATTAGACGCCGAGCCAGACCCTGCTCTTGGCTAACAGTGCGGTCAAACGCCGGGCCACGCCCTGCTCTGACTAACAGTGCCGTCGAGTACTCGCGTCCACGCCCTGCACTGACATACAGTGTGGTCAAGATGCTCCCTGCCCATGCCCTGCACGGGACACAGGCGGGGAGGACGTGGTTTGACCCATCGCACAGGTCACAGGGTCGTGGTTCATGCGTGGGTTGCAAGCCTCAGTTGCTTCTTGGCAAAGGCGCCCCCAGAGGGTCATGCGAACCATGGCCTCCTGGGTCACGACCCCAGGAGCCCTCCTGTCCCGCAGGGGTCGTGCGGGCTATGCGCCCTAGGGGTCGTGCCCTCGTTCCAGGGCTGCGCGGCGCGGTCTGCCTGTGGGCCTTTGTCGTAGTCCCATTGGGCCCTTCATGGTTCGTCGGGATGACGGCCCACAAGATCCAACCCTCGTTGGGCCGGTTATGAGCGCTAATGGCGGTTCATTTCGCCTTGCTTAGCCGGGGGCCTAACAGGTCGGTTGTTTGGCCCCCGACAAATAGGTATGGACTTTTTAGTCCTGCAGGCAAGGCTAATATGTGGTTCCTCTATTTTTTTGCTTGCCAACCTACTATAACACCATGGGCGATAGACCTCCGCAAGAACACCCCAGCAATATCAACAACTACACCATGGAATGCACGCTCTACAAGATGGAGTTGGCCATATACTCAACGCGACAACTAGCGGGCTACACCGACACGAGGGTCGATGATGTCAATGACACCACCTGGATTTCAGCGCGAGGACTCGCTGATCGGAGAACGGGGGAGTTCTATCACACGCACGCGCTGTGGACGGCTTGGGCCCAAGGCCCACCACGCCTAGGGCTGCAGCCACCGCCCGCGCCTAAGCGGCTGCCCCTGCTTCTGCTGCTTTTCGCGCGCGCCGGGTAGCATGGGCCCCACATGGCCGCCTTCCTCCATCGTTGCCATGTTTGCCGCTAGTTACTTTAATTATTATTATTATTTAGAAAATTAAGAGTAGGAAAACGGGATGTTCGTGTTCCATAAGAACTTTTCTGTTAGAGTTCACTTGGGACTATAAATACTAGAGGATTGTAATCAGATCAATTAAGAAGTAATCGGGAGAAAGTCCTTTATCCCAATTCCTCCCGCGCTCACTCTCTCTGTCTCTCCTCCTGCCCTTGCCACGCCGCCTCCAGCCGTCACCGCCCTACCGCCGCCGCCGCCGCCACCAAGGCCACCTCGGTCTGCGGCGCCCCCTACTCCCTCCTCTCCTACTGATCCACTAGCCCTAATCTACCCTACCTGCTGCGTGTATTACACTAGATCATACGGGTCACAAACAATATTAAGGCAGAGGGATTATGTAGAAACCAGCTAAATGATTTGGGAGCTGGCTTAGCCAGCTTTTTTGGGTTAAGCCTAGGAATGCTTTAATTAGGACTGTAGATATCACACGTGTGGTGAAGAATAGCGTGATTTACGACTAAAGCATCAAAGGATAACTAAGGCCAGTCTCAATGCAAAATTTCACCTCCCAGTTTTCAAGACCATGAAACAGAACATGAAATAGGTCCCCTTCACATTGTTAGTTTTATTGCACAGTTACATAGGTTATTTTAACTTTTTTGGGGCCCACCGGTCTCATCTTTCTTCCCCATCCTACCATATGGCCGCAGCAGGCTCTGAATCGCATCCAACTGGGCAGCTGCCAGTTCTGGAAGAACGCATTGCGCTGCCATGCCACATGCTCCACCACAAGCTAGCTTCCAGCCACGTGCAGGTCGAGGCGAGCGAGCTTGAAGACGACGGCGCAGACGCGAGCTCCACGGACAGCGTCGCGGGCGGCCACGCCGCAAGCTCCACGGCCCACGACCGCGCTGGACAGCGGAGCTCGGAGGAAGACAATGGCGTGGACGCGAGCAGCTAGCGGCAGAGCATGCGGGCGAACAGCGCTGACCGGGCGGCCGCGGCCGAGGAAGACGACGGCACGGACGCGAAGCGGCGCTGCGTGACGGCGCTGAGCTCCGCGGGCAGCGTCGCGGGCGGCCACGCGCGAGGTCAGCCACTGCCGCGGATGGCGCAGACGCGAGCCCGCGAGCAGCACACGATGGGCAGCCGCGAGCTCCACGGCCCGCGCGGACTCGAGCTCCGGGCAGTGCACGGCGGGCTGCCGCGACGAGCGGCGCGGACACGAAGCTCCACGGGCAGCGTCGCGGCGACGCGCGAGGTCCACGGCCCGCGACCGTGGCGGACAGCGCAGCGCGCGGCGCGGGCGGGCGCGGCGGACGCGATTTCCGCAAGCAGCCGCAGGCAGCGTGTGGTGGGCGGCCGCGGCAAACAGCGCGCGCGTCGGCGAGCGGCCCCGTTCGCGCAGCGGCGGCGGCGGGCGGAGCCCCCCCATGCGCACGGCGGCCAGGCGGCGGCGTGCGCATTTGTTAGCAGTGGTGGAAACTAACCCGCCGTGCTTCTTCCTCGCCGGGCTTCTCCTTCCTCACCGATGAAACGCTCGAACGGCTCAGTGCGAGTTTCGTCCGGTTTCACGAGGCTTGGAAACAGTGCCCGACTCGTTTCGTGGGGATGAAATTTTTCCTTTCTCTTTCCTCCTAGTTTCATGCAAAAAGCTGATGTGGCAGTATATTAAATGTGCATGAAACCCCCATGAAACCCCATTGAGACTGGTCTAATTGTGCTCATTTCGTGACCATGAACAGCTTCTAGATAACTAGTATAGAAATCATCAAAGCTCACGCCTTGGAGGGACTATCTCACAGCAAGGACATCGCCTATGTGTCCTAAGTCGGCCAACAAGTCTAGGATAGTATTCTTAGTCCTCGAATCAAGAAATGAACAACAGCATAAAGGTAGGAAGAGATAAGCGCAAAGAGAGATAAAATAGATTGGTTTTGATTCAATTCTTTGTGTTGGGCACGCCTCAATTGGCCGTGTCCCTTATATATTTATAAGGGGGAGATCTTATTCTATAAGAGGTTAAAAACCCTCATAAAACGCATCAAAATACAAGTTTTATGCAATCTAGCATGTCAAGCTTAGGGCCGTGTTTGGATGGTGTGGAAAAAGTTTTATCTAGGTCATATCGCAATATCGAAGGGATGTCAGAAGGGGGTTTCGAATACTAATAAAAAACATATTACAGAACTCGTCACGAAACCATGAGATAAATTTTTTAAGTATAATTAATCCACCATTAGCAAATGTTTAATGTAGTAATACATTGTCAAATTATGGACTAATTAGGATTAGAAGATTCATCTGGCAAAGTTATCGCAATATGTGTAATTAGTTATTTTTTTTAGACTATATTTAAAACTCTATACATGTGTGATAAAATTCGATGGGACAGGGCAAAAAAAATTTTTCTGGGGAATCCAAACACCCCTAGCTGATTTTTTCGAGTACGTGGCAAAAGCCATGCATCTAAAAATCATAATTATTTCGTTCGGATTCCGAAGACTTTTTATGAGCTCAACAACCGCAATGCAATGCAGTAATCCTTTCTTCTATTTGAAAAAGTTTGGAAAACTCGTTTTCAAGACCGGCTAGTTGGTTTCTGCTAGACCATCCCCTTAAAACCTTTCTTTCACCCTGTCTCCAAATGAGATGATCCACATATGCTTTTTGATCGTCTCGACCATATAAACATGATGACGGAGAGTTTGTTGTGCACTTTGAACAATTTTGGTTGTCAACACATTGCAACATTATTGCAAGCTGAACGTAATAAGTGCAAAGTCTATTGCTGGCAATATTTAAACTTTTAGCCAATCTATTAGCTCATCCGTAGTTATATCACCTGTAATCCACTTGTTCCTCTCATAAATTTTTTTTTAGTTCCTGTGTATAAGCTGGCTGTAACTTACAACTAACTTCTCTTCGTTCTCACTCCCTGTCTCCAACACTTCAGCATATAGCCCACATATACAGTCTGTTAATATACTCGTTCCTGCACCATGTTTTCGTCGGCTGTGAGCCAGTGAGTCTGTGATCAGTGCAACAGACCAAGCCATATTCTCATACAGATATATAGATCAGTAGTGACCAAGTCTCTCAACTTGCACCACAGAGATTGCGCTGGTCTAGGTACGTACTATTATCAACAATTGTACAAAGTCGATAGCTAGGAAAATACTAGAACCAAAAGACAATGCGGAATCCAGCAACCTCTTATTATCAAGAGTCCACCGACAGCGATAATGATGGCCAGCTGAATCGCAGACACATTCAATCAACGCTGCTTTATTCACTCGATCAACACACAAAAGATATGAGACGACCAGACGATATATATATATATATATCATCGTCAGTTCAATACGTTCAGAACGAAACAAAATTAGACGAAGATTAAGAGATGGATGACGGATCCGCCGCCGGTAGGTAGGGCCACCGGCCATTATCCATGAAAGCTGAAGTTCCAACTAACTTCTGATGGTCCGGTCTTTGCAACGCGAAGAGATAACTACAACAGCGACATACTGTATTTCCCTTTTGGGAACCTAGCTCTTGGACGCACGTCAGAGCACGTACATTGAGGTGCGTGCCAGCCAGTGTGGCGCTATGTATGCCGAGCTACATCATCGTCCCTACATGCATGTCTCGAGAGGCAAGGTATAGTGGTCAGTCGGTGTGTGGTGCCGGCCGATCGATGGAGAAGCTGAGGACATGAGGTGATCTGCCGCGCGCGCTAGGGGCAGGCACTGGCCATGATTGCCTTGGACGGACGCGCGGGGCGGGAGTGCGAGCGTTAGGTCGCGGACCGGTGGGAGCGGTGGTGGCACGTCAAAGAACTGGGGATAGCTATGCTAGCGCTATCAAACCACACGGCCGGTCCCGCCGGTGGGTGTCGTCGAGCTGCCGCTGCATTTCTGCTAACGGACGTCGGACGTCCGCAAGGCATGGCGCGGGCGCGCGGCACATGCGGCGTTCTTCTCGACAGACCGGGCCGCTCAAGAGTGACCAACTGTGTCCTGTACTCCTGTGGTCTGTTCGTGGTGGGTTCAGGGTTCAGGACCCAGAAGATTGCAGCAGCTTCGTCGTGGATCTCAGATAGATATTGCGTCAACCGTCAAGCCCAGCTCTTCCTGTGACCAAGCAAGGCCGGTACTGCTGAAATTGTAGCTTATTGTACGACGAATACATATGACACAAGAGATGGGCAATATGCCAAACAGCACAACGCGGACACGTTTTTAGCGATGCGGAACTGAAATGCATGCGTCTCTATGTAGGCACGGGTAAATTGAACACGTCTGTGATTACGGGACATCCACGGCTAGTAAACTAAAAGCATATCATCACTAATGATAAGTTTATCAGAGATTCTTTCCAACCAGACGAGTCTACACTAACACGTTAAGGCGGTTATCATTGTCTCTTTCCAGTTAAATTCATCTCATTAGACCCAAAAAAATATACATGCCGAATAATTACAAATTTCTACCAAATCATCTAGACAACTTTCTGACTTCAAATTTATTATTTTTATATCTCATAAACGAAATCGAGTTTCGACAAGATATTTTGCAAGGTTGTGTATATCATATTATCTATATGTGTGATTTTTTGGTGAATTTAGACGACTTTTTTACCGTGGTTTGCACGAGTTTACACGGGAAGTTAGTTTGCACTAGATACGTTCCCTTATAAGAATGGTGATCACTGCCTATTGAACTGACCAGCAGATTGGACATTTAGGTACGGTGTGCTAACAACGAGCTTTCCACAAATGTTAGGATCAGGCGAACCATGAAGAAATGGTGCGCACTTATCCAAGAAACCAAATCCATTACTCCTTGATCAAAGCAAAGAATTCATATTGTGCGATTAACAAATTACAACAAATACACATGCACGCTTTGACACATCATCCACAAGCATGCATCATAACGTGGCCACATTGTTAATTAGTACAACCCATAGCTAAGTTGTACACATAACCAACAAAAAAGACACACGGTTTATTGGAAGAAAACATTAGCTGAAACAAGATGGAACGACTGTATAAATGTGTGTCTCGTTGGGGGCTGACATTATTGTTCCAAATAAACAACATTTTAAGGTTGTGTTTCATTGTTACCACCATAATTGTTGTCCCATGGAGAGCCCTTACTGCTACCTGACCCACCACCAGAACCACGACCAAACCCACCGTCACGGCCACCACCGCGTCCACCTCCACTACCACGGCTGTTTGCGTTGCTTTTTCCGTACCATTGGTTGTTATAACCCAAGCCTCCCCCACGTCCTGATCCTTCACCACTCCCCTCACCGTTGCCGAAACTTCCTCCAGCGCCACTGCCACCACCACTTCCGTTTGCATTGGAAGCCCCATCATAACTATAAGGATCACCAGAGTCGCCATGGCCTGATCCAAATGCACCCCCTCCTCCATACCCCGAGGCGGATTGGTCATGACCTTGCCATCCACCATTGCCGTAGCCCTCACCAGCTCCGCTAGCAGATGTGAAGCTACCAAATGGACCATCATCGGCAACAACGGGGCCATAGTCACTGATTGGTCCCGGAGAACTGTATGTATTGCTGTCATAGGAACTACTAGAGGCAAAGCCAAACCCAGAGCCATGGCCAGAGCCATAGGCAGTTCCCGTTCCTCCACCCCCCACCCCCGCCGTGGCCTTGCCCATCAGCTGTGGCATGGTTTACCACCCTAATACCATTGGTTAATCCAATGCTTAGCAGGACAGTGAGGCCAACAGCAAAGAACTTACAAGTAGCCATGGCGAGCTAGGCGGCTTAGGCTAAGCTAACTAGTAGCTACGGAAGAGGAGAAATATGAGATTAAAGCCAATAGGAGGTTCCATGGTTATTTATAACACCTGTGGTAGTGCATGGTTGCAATATCTTACAGTCACCATGATGCCCACCATGTGTTAACTTTGATTGCTTGTGATCTCTTGGACTAATTTGTTTTTTTTGCTACAGGCTTAACTTGCCTAGAGACTTTTGCTTGCTTGCGCTTTAACCTTCAACCGTACCTTTTCTTACTGCTTACAGTTTCAAAAGGAATATGAAATGGAGATTTGAACTGTACAAGTTGGAAAGCTAGTAGAACTTTTCTATTATGTCACACACACATATATGTCTGTCATGTGAGCCAAGATGGTACTGAAGTTAGCCAATTGCTTGGGTTCCCAGTAATCAACTGATGACTCGCAGAACTGTGTGTTACTTATGAACCTGGCAAATAGTTTTTCATCTAAAATTTCCAAATCAAATGAAAGTGTCAGTAAAACCTGTCAGAATAATCCCAGCGAAAAATGGTATTTGAAAGAATTACATTGCCAAGAAGATGTTTGCGGCTGGCCGGCTTCATTGGTGTTATTCCTTGGCTTGAATCTTAAAGAATGGGGTTGTTATGTAGGATTGGATTAGTTTCAATCTCTATCTCTAGGATGAGATAATTCAAGGCATCATGCACTCTATGTAAACTCAATACGAACCATCAAATTTTCACTGCATTCATTTTTTTAAGACAATAGAAAAAGTTTCTGGCTTCTGAGATGGGCACAACTAAGTTCTTCAAAGATGTTCAGCTAATTATATGAAAGAAAAAAGGAACGAGAACACAAGTGACCAAAGGTGTTTATATGCAAAAATCGATGAGCTTTGTTAGAGCGCTTGGGAATAATGAGAACCATCCGGTTCATTGGATATCTGACGGTTTAGAAATAGGAGGAACCAAATAGAAGGAACCTAAGTTGTGGGCTGGAACCAAGAAATACGTGGACCCGAACTGGTTTCTAATTAAATTTAGAGGACGTAATGGTACTTAGACATTTAGGAGCTGCTTCCATGAAAAAGCAGCCGCTTCTCTTCAATCAAAAATGAACTGCTTCTCATCTCAGCATCTATCCCGTTCATGCATCCGAATGTGCCGGCGGCGGCTCCATTCCTCTCGATGCGCCGGCAGAACGGCACTCTTCTCCGATAGCCGGCGTGTGGCGCTCATCTCCGCAGCTCCCTACTTCGTGTCTCCGAGTCCGGCCGGCGCAACTCACTCAGTCACGTGACCCCGCCGTAGCACCGCCCCACCTACACCCTCTGGCCGCCGCGCGGCGGATGTGGCCTTGCAACAGCGCCGAGCCGCCTACTCGCCTGTCCTTGCTTGCTTCCTGGCTCATGCATGCAGCTTCGATGGACGAAGCATGTCCAGTCCAGATGCATGCATCAACGTGCATCCACACAAACTTGCGTGTTAATGTCTATAGGTGCTCGTCGGCTCGTCTTCCGGTTTTGACGTCCACTAACGCAGTAGGGTCCGGCAACGGCACGTCGTCATCAGTCGGCAACGACTACGCGCGGATAGGCTCGAGGTATTGCCGACACCATGGTCGTAACTCACCATCAGCATCTTACGCCGGCTTCTTGTTGCCTCCGCCGCCGCGCTGATTTGGAGCAGCACTGATCGAGATAGGTGGTGAGGCAGGCGCGACCCAAGGGAGATGCGTCCTGGTGGTGACTGGTGACTGGTGAGGGCGGCTCCGACGCGGTTGGCGTGCGGCGAGGTGGCCAACCTGGCGACTTGGGAGGCGATGAGGCGGCGGGCGAGGTGGGAAGCGGCGACGCAGAGATCTCACGAGGCACGGGGCAGTTCATGAAATTGGAGTCGTCTAGTAGAAAAAGTACTAAACTGCCCTTAATTAGCATTCTTAAGTGAAACATGCCGCAAATAATTTTAACGGGAGGAATTCCTCCCAAGCACCGTTAAATTTCTCCACTAATCACTTTGTGTTCACTTGATGATTCCTCAAGATCTTTGGATTAATTCTTTGTGAGCCACAGGCTAAACTTGCTTAGAGACTAGCTCCTTGCTTGCGCTTTAATGTTCAACAATATGCCTTTTTGCTTATGGTCTTTTTTCCCCGATGGACCTCTGAATTGCACAAGTTGCAGAGCTTGTTGAAATTTTCTTCGATGCCCATGCATTCATGTACCTCTGAAATGCTTACTTGGGTTTGCAGTGATCTGCAGCCGACGACTTGCAGGACACAGTGTGTTACTTACTTTGGCATCTCCAAGAGTATCCTAAATTGTCTTCCGAAAATACCATATATACTTGCCAACTTCTAAAAAGATATTGAGGGAAAAAAATTAAGTCCATCTCTAATAATACCCCATATTCCACTCCTAAAAAATTTAAATTTGGTTCCACTTGGGTTTTTTTTTGCGGCACTTTTCTTTTTTGCCGGAAACAAGAATTGAGAAGGGAAATAGGGAACTCTTGGAGATGGTCTTGCCAGGCAACTAAGCTTTTCGTGAAAAATTTCTAAACCAAATGTCAATTCAAACCGGTCAGAATCCCAAAGAAATAGTATGTGAAAGAATCCGATTGTTCTGTAGGATGGAATTAGTTTCCATTCCTATCTCTCTACTATTGCTAGAGATTCAATACCAACTATCGATATTCACACTTTCACAGAATTTCATATTCTGACAGTTATGATCGATCTTACTCATGGTCAAATGCATACTTACCGGAATCTCTGAAGCAGCTCTCGAATCCACCTTGCATTTTGCATGCTTAAAGCTTGCCGCGGCTGGATGTAATTGAATCCGTACCGAGAAACCCAGTCCCTTTTCATGGTTTCACCAAAACGCTGTCCGCCGCTGGATGCAATCAATTCCACTACTCTTGATTAGGCAATCCTAACATGAAGAACACCCTACTGCAGGACGTAGGACCCAGAAGCCGAAACCAAGATAAATCGATCGTGTTCCTTGTGTGTTTTGAATGTCCAAACCACCGAAAACCCACACAGACCTCCGATAAACAATCCCAATTCTTACCATGATTATAAACCCGTGACAATTTGGTTGTGACTAACCTTTAAAGCATTTAATTAGAAACATAACTATTTATAGTTATTGACTATTCTTGACAAGAACTTTGTTGGTTTCTGATCCGGAAGCGCTAACACGAACACTCAAGGAATGGACACATAGAATTCACTAGATCAGTTCGTGGTTACATATCCCCACCAAGCAGGCAAGCAGGCTAAAAACACACTGCACCTAGCGGGTCAACCCTTTCTCAGGAGGTTGCTGACCCCCGTTATATAGTGTCGAGAGCTTTGTACAAAGGTCCATACTGTCCAGGGGGAAGAGCGAGATGCTCCATACTTAGACCCCCTAAACCCTAAGGGCGCCTCCGTCTTTCCCGCCGCCGGGCTTCCTGATCTTTTTTTTTTTTTTTTTTTTTTGGGACAGGGGAAAACCCGGCTTTTATAGAAAGCACAGAAAACAGTCTGATACATCACAGAAACATAACGGAAGGCACAACGGCCGACTACGAAACTGAAACAAAAACGAGAACAGAACAAAAGAAAGGTTCTGGGACCCATCACAAGGTCCAGGCTCAGACTACCACCACTACTCTACTTCACCACTGGATCAGATCACCCCTTCAACCTCCAGCTCGCTTGTTTTGCTCCAAAATTCTTCCAGCCATTTCTTCATAGTTTCCAGCCTTTCATCCAAGAACATGACATCCTGCCCTTTCAAGAGAACTCGCCATTTCTGCAAGAATTTGAAAATTTTGATGAAGACTTCATTAGATGTTTTTGGGAACCGTTTTTCAATCGCCATCTTATTTCTAACAGCCCAGATCCCCCATAAGATCACTATGAAAATGAAAAGTTTTATATTGTAGTTCGTAGCCCCAATAGGAATCCAATTTTCCATCACATCAGCTATACTAGATGGAGTTTTGTCCCAACCCAAGGCTTCCTTAAAGCAAAACCAAATAGATCTAGCTATGTGGCATTTAAAGATGATATGATCCATGGTCTCCAGCTCCCTGCACAGACAACATCTTTCATCTCCCCTCCACTTTCTTCTTTTCAGGTTCACCCCCGTTTGCAGTCTGTTCTGGGCTATTAACCATGCAAAAACTTTTAATTTGTGAGGTAGTTTGCTTTTCCACATTCTCCTCATTCTTCTGTTGTTGATTCCTCTATACAGCAGTCTTCTGTACATAGAACTAGTTGAGTACTTCCCTGATTTTTCTAGTATCCAACAAAATTTATCTTTTCCATCATTCAGGGGGAAATCATCCAAGATATCCATAAGTTGCTCCCATTCCAGCATGTCCTCCGGCCCCAACGGTCTTCTGAAGGTCAGTCTCCATCCATCACCCATCCAACAATCTGAGACTAAACAGTCTTTGTTATTACTCAGATTGAAAAGCCTGTGAAATTCCAACTTCAATGGTATATCCCCAACCCACACATCTTCCCAGAAAAGGATGTTCCTGCCATTGTTTGCAGTCCCCTTTATACCCCATTTTAAATTTTCTCTAATGCCAAGAACCCCTTTCCAGAATTGTGAACCACCTTTGCTAGTAGCCTGCATAAAGCTGCACTTAGCTAAATATTTGTTTTTCAGGAGCCCAACACACATGTCTCCCTCATCATCAGCCATAATCCTCCACCCCCACTTGCCCAGCAGTGCTTCATTCATGGTTCTTGTTTCCAAGATTCCTAAACCCCCATATTCTTTAGGTAAGCATAGATTTCTCCATTTCATCATGTGATACTTAAAGTTGTCAGAAGCACCCTGCCAGAAAAATTTTGCTCTAATCGAATCCATTTGCTGATGCACCCCTTCCTGTAAGCTATACACCCCCATCATGTACATAGGCAGACTACTAAGAGAAGTGTTGGTCAGAATTAATCTCCCCCCAGATGACAAGTTCTTTCCTTTCCAAGGCTGTAATCTTTTTCTCATTTTCATGGGAACACAAGTCAAGGCATTAATTCCCAGATGACTGTCAGATATAGGGACCCCTAAGTATATCATTGGCAAGCTCCCTATCTTACCATTCAGCATACCAGCCACTCTTTGCTATTCCCTTTCAGTTAGCCCCACTGAGAAAACCTCAGATTTGTGGAAGTTAATCCTTAATCCAGTCATCCACTCAAAACAATACAATATAAACTTGATATTTCTTATACTTCTATCATCATACTCAGTGAACAAAATTGTATCGTCTGCATCTTTGTAAATGAGTCAGTCCCCCTTTTATCAAGTGAGGTACCAATCCTCTTATGTGCCCCTTTTGATTTGCCTTGTTCAACATATGAGACAATGCATCGCCTACCAGGTTAAACAAAATTGGTGACATTGGATCTCCCCGTCTCAACCCCCCGTGTGTCTTGAAATAAGGGCCATTTTCCCCATTCATATTGATGCATACTTTTCCTTCTTCCACAATACTCATCACCCATTCTATCGCTTTATCATCAAAGCCTTTCTTACTCAACACCTCTCTCAAAAAAAACCCCATTTCACACTATCATAAGCTTTCTCAAAGTCAATCTTAAGGATCACCCCTTTCCTTTTCCCCTCTTAAGTTCATGCAGAGTCTCATGCAAGATCACCACCCCATCAAGAATGTATCTCCCTTTTATAAAAGCAGTTTGATTTCGGTCTACCAATTTGTCGGCCACCTCTCAAGCAGTCTATTCATGAGGATGTTAGAAATAATTTTGAAACTCACATTCAACAAGCAAATAGGCCTAAATTGTTTCACATTAAAAGCATCTTTGACCTTGGGAATTAAGGTAATAGCCCCATAATTTAATCTTTTTATATCCAGTTTTCCATCAAATAAATCCTTTATTAAACTCATGAAGTCATCTTTGATGATCTCCCAACAAGATTTATAAAAGGTATAGGTGAACCCATCTGTCCTGGAGCTGAGTTGGCTTTCAGATTAGAAATAACTTCCCCCTACCTCTTTTTCGGTAATAGGTCTCAACATGTTCTTATTATCTTCTACTGATAATCTCTCAGATTCCCCCCACACCCTATCTGCTAACCCGACTCTCCTCTCTGGGCTGTTGACCAAACAGTTTTTGTAAAAGCTATATATGAGGTCTTGAATCTCTTTAGGGTCCACTATTTGCCTTCCCTCTTCTTCCGTGTTTAGTATCATCTTTTTTCTCCTTCTCCCATTAGCCACCAAGTGAAAGAAAGCAGTATTAGCATCCCCTTGCAGTATCCATTTCTCACTTCCCCTTTGTTGCCAATATTCCTCTTCCTCGTTCAAGATTTCTTCCATTTCTTCTTCAAGTCTGTATCTCTCCTCATATTGAGCTTCATCTAGTCCCCTTCAAATTCTAATCCATCCAACCATCTTATCTTAATCAGAATTTCCTCTTTAATTCTCTTCTTTTTCCCCCTTTATGTTTCCACCCCATCCTTTCAGAAAGGATCTTAATTTGCTTATCTTGTGTTGCCACTTATCCGGAGAATATGTGTCTTTTCTTATCCCTTTGTCCCCTTGGCTCCATTTCTCCTTAATCAGCTGTTGAAACCCATCTTTCTTAACCCACTGACTCTCAAATTTGAAAATCCTTTTTATTTACTTTTTGCTGGTCTCCATCCATCGAACAATAGGCCGATGATCGATCCAATCCTCGTGAGCACCCCAACCGTGCACAGTGGAAAAAATCTCCCATTCAGTGTTACTTAGAACTCTATCAATGTTACTCGGATAGGATTGTTCTGTTTTATTGGTCCATGTAAACCTAGCACCACTTCTTTGAATTTCTCTCAAGTTGTTCTTCTCGATAAAGGAATTGAAAAGATCCATCAACCTACTATCCCCCCCCCCGATTAGAGCTCTTGTCCTTCTTGTCTCTTATAAGATTAAAGTCACCCCCATGACAAGAGGGAGATTAGAAGTTAGAACCCCTTTTTGCAATTCTTCAATGAACTCCCCAGAGAATTTGTGATTTGTCTTGGCCATATACCACCACAAATTTCCACCTCGATTGTTCAGTCTGCTTTTACGAGCTGAGCTTCTATGAAATAATCCCCTTTATTCCATTTTTCCACTTCTAAAAAATCATCCTTTATCCCTAGTAAAATTCCCCCTGAATGACCTCTTGATGGTATCCAATTCCAAGTAAAAGGCACCCCACTTGTCGAGATCTTTAAGTTCCCCATCTTGGAAGTCCTGCTTAATTGTTTCCTGTATCCCCACTATATCACATCTTTCCTTGGCTAACATTTCTTTTCAGCTGCCCAACTCTGGGCTTTTCCCCCATTCCTCTAATATTCCACCATATGCACTTCATTTAATGCTTAATCTTTTTAATTCTCTTTCCAAATTTGACAACCCCTTTTCCCTGTTTGATCTGTCCCCTTTTTTCCCGACTCAATTATCCCCCCTGGTAGAATATCCTGTCTCTCCCTGTCCTCTTTTTCTTGATCAAAAAACCCCCCTGATTGAGATTCCTGTTTCTCTTTCTGTATCCCCTCATCAACTTCCTCACTCCCTAAACTCATTTTGTGAGCCTCACTTGTCATGTCCCCTGAAGTCTCCCCAACTGAAGATGCTTCTCCTTTATCAGTAACTAATCCCCTCTGATTATCATTATTACTATTTCTGCCTGCTATGTTGAGGTCTTGCATACCATCTTTCAGAAATGTAGCCTCCTCAATCCTTTTCTCCACCAGACCCTGTGTTTTTTCACTCACCATACTGTAACCTCTGCCCTCATTATCTATTTTCCCCAAATCTAAATTCTCAGATTCTAAGAAATCCCTCCTAGCTAACCACTGCTCTCTACCAGCTAAATACTGGGCCTCAGCAACAGCTGCCCTCAACTTCTCTTCTAACTTGATCTCATCCCAAGATTCCTGTATTTCTAAGCTATTTTCCCCCAGGACAATATCACAGTCCTCTACTAGTATGTTTAGCTCATCCTCATCAATTAGATTCAGAACAGTAAAAGGATTTTGATCTGATGGTTCCGTACCTGACATGAAGTCTTCCCCAGCATTTGTTGTTGTTTTTCCTTTGGATTTGTCCCCCTCTGCTTCCTTCCTCAGTCTCACACTTTGTCTTCCAGCTTTAACAGGTGGGTACCTTTTCAAGCTTCTCCTGCTAGCTGAACCATCATCTCTCTCCTGATATGTCTTCTTGGGAGTATTCTCCTCTTCTTTGTCACCATCCTCTGTGTTTATGACCTCAGGCTCAACATCTGTCCCTGGCTGAGAGAACTCTTCTTGAGTGGGATTTTGAGATATTACCATCTCTGCCCCTGTCTGTGAGGACTCCTCTTGAGTGAGATTTTGAGATATCACCATCTCCTCATTGTACACTAGAAGCTGTCCGGACTTGTTCATTACAGATAATGGTTTGACATCAAAGACCTCTGTTGTGGTCGGCATCCAGGGTAACACCTCTTTGATGATGTTCACCCCCTCCAACTCCTCCTGTACCACTGTGTTTACCATGGTTTGAGCCTCCCTAGTCATCTCTCTGCACATCTTGCCCCCTTCCAGCTTCTCATTTGAGATAACATTTGATCTGGTGGAGGTCTTCCCTTTATCACCTGTTCCTTCATTTGGTATATGAGATTTTTTTGTCTTTGCTTCAAAGTCTCTATGTGCTTTTTCCCACTCAGTAAGCTTATCATTTTCATCTTCCTCATCTTCCTCAGACTGGTCCTCATCTTTTCTCTTGGAATTTTCTCCTTTTTCAAAAGCACCCCTTTTTTGAGGTAACTCAGGGACAAATCTGAAAGGGAATCCTTCACCTTCAATGAAGATTTGAACATCTCCTTTTATCTTGGCTATGTTCCTTGCCCTGATTTTAACTCTGACAGGCCCATCTCTGATCAAGGACAACTCATCAATCACAAGCACATCACCTGCTAACTCAGCCACCACTTTGATAGCCTCCTCAGTCCTGGCCACATCTGGCACCCTGTGGATCTGCACCCACCCAGTTTCAAGCATATTGTTGGCTCCAGAAGCTCTGTCTGCTTTTGCTAACCTGACCTCAATGTTGTGCAAGGCTAACTCAAGTCTCTTTGATTTGGAGAAGGCTTCCAGGATAATCTTGTTTGGAAATACTGCCAAGAATTCATTATCTGCAATTTGCCTGACCTTCCAGTTCCATTTGGCATCTATCAGATGTTTGAATTCCTCTTCTATCATGCTACTGTTGGCCTCCCCACTGATCACCTGAATAAGAGCCATATTCTCTGCTACTGGTTTCAACTCCAGGTGAGGAATCTTCAAACTGAAGAAACCTTGGTCTGGGAATCCATATCCTCTCATGCCTAGGCTAGTTTCACCCTCCTCCTTACACTTGTAACCCATGTGACCCTCTTTCCCACATTTGTAGCACACTGGAGGATTCTTACATGTGGCTTGGTGATGACCCTCTTTTCCACACCTATAGCACAGACCAAAATCTTTTGATTTGAAACCCCCTTTGTGGTCATCATATGCAGTCCCTCTTTCATTTCTAGACTGGCCAAACTGTCCCTGTTGAGCACCACTTCCCCCATCTCTGATAGTATCTGAATTCTTCCCTAGCATGAGCTCCCTTTTGTCAAAGTTTTTCTGCCATCCTTGATCAAAACCCCTCTGCTCATTGTTCCTGCGAAATGAAGATAGCTCCTCTCGGTCTCTTCCTCTTTCCTCCCCTATGAACTCCCTTCCTGGGTCTTTGTCTCCTCCTGTTCCCATCTCCCTCCTTTCTTGACCACGCTGTCGACCCTGATCAAAGCCCATATGTTCTCCAGATATGCGATTGAAAGAGCCCCCTCTCTCTCTTGACCTCTCTCATCATTGTAGCCCTGCCTGAATCTGATACCTTCATTCTCACCTCTGAATCTATCCTTGTTAATCCACTCTCTGGCATCTTCCCCTTCTCTGTCCCTCCGATAGAACTGTTCCTTGTCACGATCCCAAGCCCTTTCTTCTTCAAATCTCCTCTTTGTTCCTGGCCCTTGATCAAACCACCTCCCTCTTGACTGCTCCCGAGACATCTCTCCTCCTTGGACAGCTATTGCGAAGGATTTGTCTAGTGGTTTTGGTTGTGGAACCCTAGCTATCCTGCGGGCGTTGTGTTGCCATCGCCGCACCTCTTCTTGTGTGGCAGGGAACAAGTCGTCTCCTACCTCAATAGGTTTTGGCTTCCAGAACCAGTCCCCCACTCCACTTAAGTTGGGCCTCCAGGAATGACTGAAGATGTCTTCAATATTCCGACCATACAAGCTGGGTTCTGGACCTTTTTGCTCTGATTGGCTATTGACGGCCCACTCCGGCCCACAATCCACCAGAGAAGGGAATTCTTCTTTTGGAAACTCAGCTTTCCCCTCCCTGTTTCATCTTCCTCCTCCCGACAGTCCTCCACAGCATCTCCTGAGAACAATACTTTCTTAATTTCCTTCGCCAATTTTGTCTTGGCAACCTCACACTGCCAGTTTCCTTTGATTGGAAATTGTCTCCCTTCTGACCAACTCCTCTTCATTTCTCTGGCCAACGATTTTTTCCCCTTCTGATTCAAGCTCCAAAGCCCCTTTCCCCTTTCAAAATCAACCGCCATATCCACCCCTCGGATGTTGCCCTGTTGCCAATTGAAACCTCCGACACCACGGTGAATTCAACTCTAGAACTGCTGTGAATCAAACCTCCAGGGATCCCTGGTTGAAGACTAGATGTAAACAAAGCTTAAAAATTCAGCCTCCACGGAACCCTGTTCGAAGTCGATGCAAACTGGGAAACTCCGATCGTGAAACACACCAACTAACCCTTTCCCGGCGTCCCCCCCGCCGAGGAAGACGATACACCTTCGAAAAACTCTCCTGAACCACCACCGGCGAGCAGGGAACCACCTAACACAGAGAAAAAAGCACGTCGACGGTCTGCCCCTCCCGACCCCTCTCCGTCTCTCCCTGCCCCGCGAAGACGAAAAAACCACCGGAGAACGAGGAGGGGATCTTACCCTGAATCTATTCTCCTCTCGATCTTTCTCCGGCTTCAACAAATAAGGAGAGCCCTTTTCGCCTCCCAAATTCCCTTTTCGCAGCCGAGATCCGTTTAGATCATCCGGTCGGTCCGCTCCAATGAAGTCCTGCGCAAAGAACTGTTAGAGAATAATAGCTCGGTGGCATGGTGGCCCGACGAAGAGGTGAGGCCCGTCGCTTTCGTCATGCCCCCTGATCCGAAAGAGAATTGGTGAGGGCACGCGGATTTCACTAGGGAGGTCAAAAACTGGATTGACATATTCGACATGTATCTTCATGTTCACTGTACTTTCGTAACCTTTCGCCTCCTTAGGGAGGGGGGCAACCTTCGGTCCCCCCCACCAACAAACATTTTTAGAGACTTAATTTTAGTAGGATAGTGATATGGTCTCCAAAGTAACTTTGACTTTGTATTTTTATAAAAATACCCATCACAAAGTGATATATTTATACTTTTATAAAAGTAATTTTTAAGACACTTTGTTGATATGGTTTTCATATTTCCAAACTAAAAAACACTAGTACAAAAATGATTTTGCAAGACGGTGCCCTTTTATTAACCGTGGATTTATCACAAAATCTAACTGCCATATAAAATACTTAGATTTATCATGGTAGGCATTTTTATTTACCCTAGCGGTCAATAATAACTATCACGGTAAATTAATTAGCCATGGCGGTCACCTTAAGACAGCCACCATGATAAATCGTGGATTAACCGTGGGCAGTTGCGTAAATGGTTGTAAATATAAAATAATTCATAATTTTTCATATAAAATTGGATAAAGACAAACTTTATATTAACATTGTGGCTCTTGACAAGATCTACCACTTTGTAGTTGAAAAGTATTTGAATTGAAACTGTTTGGTCTCAAAATAAAATCGTGGATTAACCGTAGGCGTAGATTTTGAAATTTAAAATTTAAAATTATCAAATGATCTCGAATGTTGATATGGTCTATACAAAAGTTATAGTATTCAATAGAATCTATAACTTTGTAGTTGAAATTTTTTTATTTTGAAGATGTTTAGAGTCCTAAATGTGTGTTCAAAAGTTATAGATTTTAAAATTTAAGATTTTGATTTCCTAAAAGATCTCAAATATTCACATAGCTAGTAACAAAGTTCTAGTGGCTGACCTGATCTACATCTTTAACATTGATAAGTATTCTAGAGTCTAATATGTATTTGAAGTATACATGTTTAAAACTTATTTTTTTGAATTTTTTAAACTATCTCTGATAGAGATATATTCTATACCAATGTTATAGTACCTGACAATATTTAAAACTTTATAGTGAAAAGTTTTTTATTGGGTTCATTTAGTAGCTAAAATATTTAATATAAAATTACAAAATATTAATATAAAATGATAGCATATTATATATAGATATGAATTATTGAGTGCTACAGCGGTAGGACTTTAAAGTGTAGAGCGTAAGGTTGTGGGTTCGATTCCTTGAGATCACACCATTTTTTGGACCGCTGCTATGGTTTATGCGATTAACTATGGTGGTTGCTATTAAGTCAACCGCCATGGTAAATTGATTAACCGTGGCGCTTGGGCCAATCACGATGATTAACTGTGACTTTTATTTGGTGGCGGTTGAAAAACCTCTATGGTTAATTCTTTTTAACCACCACGATTAAGTTTTCTCAGATCGTTGAAATTTAAAAGTTATTCATAATTTATATTTTTAATATTTGACCTATACCTTGTTCAAAACGACTTCCATTTCCTACAGAGAGGGAGTATATTATGATAAAAAAGTGGTCAAAGCTATGTTTTAGATCTGGTTTGGTTACTGTTTAGTGGGCCTCGACCAGGGTTTCTTTTACCTCATCGTGACGCTCCACCTGGAGAGAGCCGCTACCGCTGCCGCCTCGACCCCTTGCATCTACCACCGTTGGCTCTCCTCCCTCCTTCTCCGGTATATCATCGGAGGCAGGAGGGAGTGGGAATCTACTTTTTTTAATAATTTTTTTGTAGATCAAGTCCTTAAGGTTATGGCCTCTCCATACCAAGTTTTTTGGTATTGGAGATTCATCTCCTCCTTTTCTCTAGCAACGGCGAGGGAACAAGGTGGAATCGTTTTCTCTATGATGACTCTGTTGCAGTTGGAGGCGACAACTACGGCGTCGACATTCTCATCGGTATGATGACATTGAGACTTTTATTTGCAGATGATGACACCAAGGCGGAGATGGTGTTACTGCCATGAAATAATTTTCTTCGGTCTCTTCTCTGTCATATTTAGTTAGATCTGGCCACGATGAAGGACTAGGGAAAATAAGCTTCAGATCAACCTTTCTCATTTTTTGGTGGCAGAAAGAAGAAGGCACCGGAAAGAAGTTTCTCAGCTCCACCGATATATATGTTGGTCGTCGTTTGTTGGGCATTTGTCCTCAGGGCTTTTCATTAGTTAACAAAAAACTCTCTAGTGGTGGTTCTAAACCCATTTCTACTAGCATTTTTCAGTTCCACCAGTAGGAGAGGCTAGTGAAAATATAGATTTTCACGGGCGATGATTTGAGAACCGCCAGTATAAATCGGATTTCTACTAGTGGTTCTACCGTCAAGACTAATCATATTTCTACAAAGCGATTCTCTAAAAAAACCACTAGTATAAATAGTTGTCTAGAATTCATGACTTAAGATATAGAAAATAGCAAAAAAGGATAAAAAATTATCCTAGGTTGGCCCCAATAGCGAGTCACGTATTTTTTTAGTGTACAATCACGCTACTATGCGGCCGGTGAGATTTGAACCCCGCAACCTTCTCGCGTATAGCCTTCTCTACCACTCCACCCAAGACTCACTTGTCTGCATATTCCACCTTGGTTCCCCACATATTATCCAAAACCATAGTAAATTAAATTTTTGAGAGAGTCTAATGAATTCAAACTAAAAAGTGGTGAACTATAAAGTTTTATAACTTTTCAAGATCTATATATTTCATTGAAATTTTTTAATTTCAAATCTTCAAACTCTAGAGGTAATTATTCTTAACTAAATGCTTTCAAATAAAAAAGTTTTCAACTACAAAGTTTTGTAACTTTTCAAGTTCTACAACTCTCGTGTAGAGTGTTTCTCCATTTGAAGTCATTTGAAAAAAATAAATTTAAAAATCTAGTGCATTTATAGTGGCTATTTCTTAAGAAAACCACCGCTAGTTCTAGCGGTTGCTCCTTAAAAACCACACATTGATTTTCTTAATAAAATCGCTTTGTAAAAATAGAAATGTACCATTTCTACTAGCGATTTTCTTAAGGAACAACCACTAGAAATCTATTTCTAGTGGCCATTCTTGATTGGGATCTACCGTTTGATTTTCAGTAGCGGCTGTTAATTAAAATCGCTTGGAAAAATAAAATGCCACTGCCAAGAAAAACCATTTCTTACTCGTGTTTGCCGACTGTTTGTCTGTGCGGTCATCCATACTATAAAGCATCATAAAGGTTTGGTTTTGAGATCTAAATCTATTCGCAGTATGGGTACAATTTACATGAGAATCAATTTCTGAATATTCGTGTAATTCAGAGTACTTGTAACATGTTGATATACCCAACTATTATCTAATACAATTCTTCTTTCATTGCAGAAAAAACAAACTGTGTTTTAGATCATGCTGTTGTCCCAAACGGCATGTATTTGCAATTGCACACCGGAGGGACTAGTATTTATTTTTTGTTCTGAACCGTACACTAGTATAGAAATCATTTCTCTTGCACTAGCATTTTATTTCTACTGACGGTTCCTTAAGAAATCCGCCAATAGAAATATTTGATTTCTACAGTGGTTTCTTAAGAAATCCACCAATAAAAATAGGGCCGATTTCTACTGGTGGTTCCTTAAGAAATCTGCCAAGTAGAAATAGTTTGAAATTGATTTTTTGAGTTTTTCAAACTTCCTCGGATGGAGAAACTCCCAAAATAAAAGTTGTAGACCTCGAAAAGTTATGAAACTTTGTAGGTGATAACTTTTTTATTTGAAATCATCTTTTATGAAAAACTACGTCCAAAATTGGTAAATTTAAAATTCAAATTTTGCAAACAACCTCGGATGGTGAAACTTTTCATTTGAATTTGTTTAGGGTCTCAAACACTTAATTTATACCCAATTTTGGATAATATGTGGGGAAATAAAATGGAATATGGACACATGTGAGTGTGTGGTGCAGTGGTAGGGGAGGGAACGTGCGAGGCCGAGGTCGTGAGTTCTCGAAGGCGGGCAACCGCGTAACGCACGATTTTACACAAAAAATACGCGACCTGTGACTTCGATGGAGACGGGTGGGCAGGTGTTTGATGGAGACGGGCGGGCGGGTGTCTCCTCGAGTTTAAAAATATATTTTGCTGTTTTAAAAATATTATTTTGCTATTTTTTCACATTTTCTAGGCAGTCATTTCTACTACCGGTTTGCTAAGTGAATCACCAGTAGAAATCAATTTCTACAATTTCTACTGGGCGGTTTTCAACAAATCACTAGTGAAAATAGGTCATTTTCACCGGCCTCTCCCTACCGACAGTTTGAAAAAATGCAAGTAGAAATGGGTTCAAAACCGCTTGTAAAAACCTTCTTTGTACCAGTGATGGACAGCCATCAAACTAAAGGCACGTCTCCTTATCATACACACTAAAAATATTAGCAATATGTCATTGGGATTGTGGAAATGAAACCTTATTAGTCATACACAAAGAAGACAAATTAAAGAAATGTAAATGCAAGAAATGGATAAGAGACAACTGGATGGTTATGTTGTCGTTTCACTAGTTCTGGCTAACACAAAAACCACCGCAGAGATTAAAAAGCCAATTAAAAATCCTGTTCATTTAGATGTGCCAACAACGAGATTTCCACAAATGTCAGGATCGGATCAGGCGAACCCTCAAGAAATGATGCGCATTTATCCAAGAAACCAAATCCATTACTTCTTCATCAAAGCAACCAATATATTCTTGACTAGCTTGCATGTAATTTCCAATTAAAAAAAATCCTGTTCATTTAGGTGTGCCAACAACGAGCTTTCCACAGATGTCAGGATCAGGCGAACCATGAAGAAACGATGCGCATTTATCCAAGAAACCAAATCCATTATTACTTCTTGATCAAAGCAAATCATTCATATTGTGGAATTAATAAATTACAACAAAAACATGCATGCTTTGACACAACAGCCGCAAGCATGCATCATATAACGTGGCCACATTGTTAATTAGTAAAACCCATAACTAAGTTGTATAACTAACAAAAAAAACGCACACGGTTTATTCGAAGAAAACATTAGCTCAAACAAGATCGAACAACTATGTAAACGACATTTTACGGTGTTCTGTTGATGTTATTGCCGTAACTGCTGTCTCATGGAGTACCATAACTGTTGTCCCATAGAGAGCCACCACTGCTACCTTCCCCACCACCAGAACCGTGACCAAACCCACCGTCATGGCCACCACCGCGTCCACCTCCGCTACCATGGCTGTTTGCATTGCTATTACCATATGGTCCGCTGCTAGATCCCGAGCCTTCTCCACTTCCTGATCCTTCACCGGTCCCCTCACCATTGCCGAAACTTCCTCCATAGCCACCGCCTCCACCATTTCCATTTGCACCGGAAGCCCCACTACCATAAACGTCATCATCAGAGTCGCCATGGCCAGAGCCAGACGCACCCCCTGCTCCATACCCCGAAGCAGATGGGTCATTACCTTGCCATTCACCACGGCCAGAGCCCTCACCAGCTCCGGTAGCAGATGTATAGCTATTATAGGTACCACTGGAGCCATAGCCAGACCCAGAGCCATAGCCAGAGCCATAGGCAGTTCCCGATCCCCCCCCCCCCCCCCCCCGCTGCTGCCTTTGCCCATCAGCTGTGGCATGGTTTACCACCCTAATAGCATTGGTTAATCCAATGCTCAGCAGGACAGTGACGCCAACAGCTAAGAGCTTACAAGTAGCCATGGCGAGCTAGGCTAGATAGTAGCTACGGAGGAGAGGAAATATGATGAGATGAAAGCTAATAGGAGGTTCCACGGTTATTTATAGCACCTGCGGTAGTGCATGGTTGCAGTATCTTACTATCACCTTGATGCCCACCATTTTTGTTAACTTTGATTCCTGGTGATCTCTTGGACTAATTTGGTTTTTGCCACAGGCTTAACTTGCCTACACACTTTGCTGCTTGCTTGCGCTTTAACCTTCAACCTCTTTTCCTCATCGCTTATTTAGTTTCAAGATCTGAAGTGGAGCTTTGAATTTTACAGGGTGGAAAGCTAGTAGATCTTTGCTATGACTTCTCACACACATATATGTCTGTCATGTGAACCAAGATGGTACTGAAGTTAGTCAATTTGCTTGGGTTCACAGTAATCAACTGATGACTCGCGGAACCGTGTGTGTGTCACTTATAAACCTGGCAACTAGTTTTATTTTCATCTAAAATTTCCAAATCAAATGAAAGTGTCAATAAAAACCTGTCAGAATAATCCCAACGAATAATAGTATTTGACGGAATTATGTTAGCAAGATGTTTGCGGCTGGCCGGCTTCATTCTTGATGTAATAATGGATCTTAAAGAATTGGGATGTTACGTAGGATGGGATTAGTTTCAATCCCTATCTCTAGGATTATTTGAGATTCTGTATAAACTCAATAAAATCATCAAATCACATCATCCATTTTTTAGACAACAGAAAAAATTTCTGGCTTCTGCGATGCGCAGAACATAAATTCTTATAAGATGCTCAATTAATTAGCTGAAACAAAAGGAAACAAGAACACAAGTCCAAAGATGTTTATAAGCAAAATCTCTTATTATTGCACCATCTATTCTTGGCGAAAATGTCCAATGCAAAACCTTGATTGCTCAGCTCGCCAGTACCACTATACCACAACACCGCATCACCGTCGGACATCTGATGCTAAAAGTAATTTTATCGATGGATGATCAGTCAATGATCAGTCACTAGAGATAACTCACAAACCATCTGCCGCTAATTCTCTATTTAGGGATTGATTGTCTGTTGCTGTAAATATTGACATTTAGCGTTAAACGGTCTGTAGCTAAAAATAGATATACCATCAACCCCTGTCTGTCGCTAAAAATGTGGCCCCCACCTAGCTCATATGCCCCACTAAACTTGAGCTCGCGCGCCCAGCTAACATTGAGCTCGCGCACAAAAATTTAACCTGGTCCAAAAACCATAGACATTTCACTTCTCCCGAATCCCAAATCCATAAAAATGTTGCCGCCAGTTCATCCTCTACCACACTGCATCTACTTGGAATAGAAAATCTCTTTAAAAATTATTGAAAATCTTCGATAACATTGATTATGAAGTATATTCCATGTTAAAAATGTTTAATATGTTTTGAGTGAGCGAATAAATTTATAATATTGCTACTTCACAAAAAGTTTATCTTTTGAATATTATAAAATGTCTATTTCGTGTACTCTGCCTGTTTGATCTGTAGTTTAACGGTTAAGGGCAATATAACCATCCCAACCTCCCAGTAATCCTAACCCTAGCCATTTCCCTCGCCACGGCCGTAGAGGCAGGTAGGCCGCCGCACTTCTTTGTCTCCCCATCCGTGGGGGGCGCGCGGCAGCCTATCCTTGGCGCGGGGTCGTTGTAGAAACGGCAGCCCCAGCCTCGGAGACCTTCCCAATCCTCACCATCGACCTGTGAACACCCAGCGACGACAGCAGGCGAACAATGACCTAATGGTGGTCTTGCGAGTCGAGGGTACATTCGAGCAGGTTCTGGTTTCTGTTCTCATTTTCTCATTACCTTTTATTTTGTAAAACAATTTAAGTGATCCCATAGAACCATCTGCGCTAAAAGAATTTATAGTATCAAATTGTCTACCGCTAAAGAGGACTGATGGATGGTCTGTCGCTAAAGATAAGTGATGGACGATCTGTCACTAAAAATATTTTGGGTAACCGATGATCTGTCGCTAAAAGAACTGTTTGCTGCTAAAAAAATTTAGCGGTACGACTTACGCCGGCTGCACAAGTCTGTCGCTAAATCTTTTTAGCGGCAGACTGCTTCTGTCTATAACCGCTTTTAGCATCAGACTGTCCATCACTAATCTTAGTGTTATGGTATAGTGTACTTGGATAGTCTCCTTTGCATCCTCACGCTACAACTGTGCCAAAAACTGCGGTCACTATGTTCCCATACCGGTAGCATAGAATAAAACAAAAATCATTTCTTTTAAAAAACCTAACATCATTCTGTGTACACCAAATAGCCCAGAAAAAGGCATACACGCACAAATATCTGTTTTCATTCACTATTCCCAAACCTGTTAATCAATTCCCAAAGATATATATGAGATATGGACCTAGGACGGCACTACTAAAAACAATTAACTGTGACCTTTCAAAACAACTTCCTAGGAGGACAGGATTTTAAACCGGCTCGGTTAATGGCTGGGATTAACCAAGGCAGTCATTTTTGCTTAACCGAGGCGGTTAGAAAAACCATCTCGTAAAATTAATTAACTAAGGCGGGCACTATAAAATGCCCATCTCAGTTAATATCGATTAGCCGAGGTGGTTACTCTAACACAAACGTCTTGGTTAACTGAGGCAGGCATGCTATAAGACACGCCTCATATAATACTAGCCCATCTTGGAGCCCAAACACCCCATCTTGGCTCGATCAAGTGCTTAACATATATATACAACACTTAGCCTAGGGTTTCATTCCCACCAGCCCCTCCACTCTCACCCGCGGCCCTCTCTCCCTCAACCCAATGGCACCAGCCCCTCCTCCCTTTCCCTCAACCACGATGGTGGTGGCCTCTCCTCCTTCTCCCTCAACCACGCCGGTGCCCCTCCTCGCTCCCGTCATGGCAGCGTCCCTCCTTCCTCCCATCACACCTGCGCCCTACCTTGCTCCCTTTTCTAGCCACCACGGTGGCGTGGCTCTCAAACCTTTTCTCGCGGTGGTGGATCTAGCCCCACCTCGTCTCTGGCAGTGGTTCCGGCCTCCTGGTCATTTCTGGTGGTGGATCCGGTCGCCACCTTGTCTCTGGCATTGGATCCAGCCCCCATGTCAACTCCAACAGCTAGCGGATCTAGCCACCACCTTGTCTCCAGCAATATATCTAGCCCCCACCATGTCTCCAGCTAGGGATCTGGTCAAAAAACCTCATCTCCCGCCGAGGATCTAGTGAAAACCTCATCGTCGTTGATGGCGGATCAGGCATGTAGGGTGGCGGCGGCTCCATCAAGCGGCGGGCGGATCCAGGCCTAGATCCAGTCCATGATGGGCTCGGGCTTTTTCTTTTTATTTTTTATTTACCGAGGTGGGCATTGGAACTGTCTTGGTAAATAGGTGATTAATTGTGAGCTTCGATGCGAGGCGTTTTGCATGCCCGCCCTAGAAAATAAAAAAATGTTAGCCTCGGACAAAGATTTACATAATAGTGGGGGTTAATCCAATAGCTATGGAAATTACACCCTAGATAGTCTTAGCATGTTAACGATCAATGTAGAGGTGTTTGATTGTTTCATTCCAATCATAGAAACAAACTTTTGACTCACATGCCAATTTCTTTCATTAGCAAAGTTATCCTTTACTAATGTCTCCCATCTTTGAAGATAAAGGAGGAAAATCTTTATCTTCAAGGGGAGTATAAGCTTCCAAATTATTGTAGTCATGAAAGGGAACCCTAGTTTGATCATACCAAAAAAACCCTTGTCTAAATAGATCCTAGGAAAAGAAGTTCTTCATATTGTCAAGCTAAATATTACCAATTTTAGCTACTAGATTATATACCAAGCAGTCAAAATTTATCCCCCTATAAGCCCTTGTTTAGATTAGGCCAAAGTTCTAAGTTTTTCACTCTCTCTCCATCACATCAATTTTTAGCCGCATGCATGAAATATTAAATGTAAATAAAAATAACTAATTGTACTGTTTGGTTGTAAATCACGAGACGAATCTTTTGAGTCTAGTTGGACCATGATTGAAAAATATTTACCAAGTACAAACGAAATGCTACAGTTCCAATTTTTTCTAACATTTGCAATCTGAATTGACTATGTTATAGAAGCTACTAACCTTGGTCTCGTTTGTTTCTATCGGATTGGCCTGTTCCTTAGCAGGAATGATTCTAGTTGTTATACAACTCAAAAATAACGAATCCGGATAGAAATCATTTCCAGGGTTCAATCCTGTAGAAGCAAACAGGACATTAAGGGACTTGAGCTCACCCAATTATCCTCCTATTTTGAAGGTTCCACACACTAGAAAGTCTTCACTAACCTCGGACTAGGAAAAGTTTAAACTTGTCCCAAATGCATACTAGTACTACTACTGGAATCTCCGAAGTAACTCGCGAACTCGCGCAAAGCCACCTTGCATTTGCATGCTTAAAGCTTACGAGCTGTGATGTGCCTTTTCATGGTTTCACCTAAACGCGCGCTGTGATCCGGTCAACGGGTCAACAATCAGCTATAGTGTGTACTAGTGCATTCTTTAAGTAACAATTGGGACAAGTTTAAACTACTCCAAGTCCGATCTTGCCTCTGCTTCCAAGAACACGCATGGCCATACATCAAGGTGTTACATACATTATACGTAGTTACGTACCGATCAAGCATGACACAGTTTACTTCGCTCGCTGTTACCAGAGGAAGACCCGCACCAGATGCGCTGAGTCTCCGATCTTTTGCTTCCGCGTGCCGCCAGCAAACGCTTGAAGAGGGTCCTATTCGCTTTTATCAGCCGGACTTATTAGCCGAACTTATCAGCCGTTTGAACATTATTTTCTCTGACAATAAATTAGCCGGCTTTTCTTATGAGCTGGCTTATCTTACCAGCCGAACACGCCACAGCTTACAAGACTAGCTGCTAACGTATGGAGACTCATGGAATGCTTTCCAATTGCTTGCTAAGCTTGTGATTTGATATCTAAAAAATAATAATGCAAAGACTTCAATTCTAAAATGACAACCCATAAAATCTAATTTTTTTTAGAAAGGACGGCAAAAGCTTTGCCGTGATTTTTATTAGACAAAGAAAGAAAAAGGCAAGCGTCTGTCCAGTTTTTTGAATGAAAACTAGACCCAAAAATAGTACAACTGCGGAGAGTGTATCACTTATCCTACACAACTTATATATAAGAAGACAACTTTCACAACTTGCACCACTAGTAGCTCCAACATAGTCAAAACGACCCACCTAAACAACTAAACTAGCAACTACAAAGCAAGAAGTTACATGTGGACCTCACAGGCGGCACCAAATAACACAGATTGGGGCACCACCATGGCCAAACAACAAGGAGCAACCGCAGAACTGGAAAACCTAGCAATGCCTCCAAGGAAGAAAAGACACTAATAGCGCCAACTAGGTAGCCTGTCAGGGGAAGGTTTTCACCTATACCATCCAGTACAATAGGAGAAGTAGGAAAGGATGCCTCCAAAAACGGAACAACATCTGTAGACTTCATCGTCAAAACTTTCGTCCTGACTTCAAACTTCCTCTACGCTGTCACCACCAGAGGCCCCAAACCTGCCGGGGGAGACGATTATGCGGCGATGGTTCGGTGGCAACCCACCCCGCTGTTGCCCCTAGAGACATCAATTGGGGGAGGTGCCGAGCGAAACATGTCATAGAAACCGCTCTTGCTAGAACCGACAAGGTTAGCCAAGAGCAAGCAAGTTCGTCAAGCTCCACCACAAAAGCCAGTCTAAGGAAGGGGAAAGGCAGCTGGCAGGGAGAACAGGGCTAGGATCAGAAGAAGTCCCAGTCGCCCAGCCCACCAACATCCCAACCCCCTCAAGCCAATTCCGCATCAACCACACCGCGCCAAGACCATCGGCGGTTTCGCATCTAGGATGCGTCCCTAAACACCTCATGCGCCGATGACCTAGGTTAGAGCCATCATCATCGCCGCAGTGGCTGCCAAGACATAGCTTGAGCACCAAGTGTCCCGCCGGATCCAGCTTCGGGACTATTGGATCTAGCGAGCGACAAGCAAGTCCATCAAGAGAAACCGCAAGCAAGTCCCACTATATCCAGCTTCAGGATTGCTAGATCCAACTTCAGGACTGCTAGATCTAGCGAAGGAGCACCTGAGTTGCCGCCATGGTTGCCGGACATGGTCCAAAGAGCCGCTCAAGCATCAAAGGCTCTAGCCCCACACCGGCATGGCCACTTTGCCGCCGCCATAGTGTCGACCACTAGATCCACCACCGAGGCCACTAGATCTGGCCATGCAAGCATCGATGAAGGCTGCCAAGACGAGTCGCCCTAGCCATCTACCCGCCATGGCCACCATCTGACTCTTACGGAAGAAGATAGCCCCGCCGCTACCATCCTCACGAGGCCGTGGCTCCTGACTCCACCTCGCTTCGGCAGCGGCAAGGCTGTGGGGCTAGTGGGGTGGCCGCTCGACGGTGGCTGCTGCGGAGCCGCCCACCATGGATTGATGCTGGGGCCTACTATACTTGATGAAAACAAGCCTAATAAGCTAATGACCCGTAGAATCCAAACTGTCTATCCCAATTGAACTATTTTAACATTTTCACTGTACAAAGGCACCGATCACAATGCGAATGAGATTCAAACACCCCTTGTTTTATTTTATATCTAGAATCTAGATTCTACATTCATTATCTAGAATTTATAATGTCACTATAACAATGAGACCCAAACAGGTCTACAATCTCACTAATCTGCAAATCATAAATCTTGTTTTCGCTTTCGGATAAAGAGTTTCCATAGGCAAATTGAACTATTTCCAAATTCACATCACTATCAGTAATCATGATTGGTGGGGTGGCGGTGGGGGTTGGCTCATAGAGTGATAGGTGTGGTGGGGAATATGGTGACGATACTATGGGAGAAGGAAGCGATGGCCGGACTGTGGGGTTACTAGGGTTTGAAAGCCCTAGTTTGGTTTTGATAATTGATAAAACCTTTGAAACTAATCTTTTATGGCTAAGTGTATGTAGTAATAGAAAGGATGGTCCAAGACAAGTGATGGAGACCATAGAGATGGATGGTGAAATCCAAAAGATGGTAATCAAGTCCTCCAACTTGGAAAAGAAGAAAGAGAAAAACAAAATGGGTTCAAGGCAAAGATATATACTTTTTTGCGAGACCCAGTTACAAACGCAAACATTCACTTTGTTCTGGTGATCAAGACACCATAGAGGACGTGATCACATTTGGGATAGATTGTCATACTATTAATAGGGGGGATCTTGATGCAAAGACTATCTAAGTGCCACTAGGTGTTCGTATTTCGTGCATATGCATTAGGGCCTAATAAGCTAACCTAATCCATTGAAAAATGATTTGAATTGTGTTGGCACTTGAGAGCAAGGGGTTGAGGTGTTCGGGTCTTTCTCCCTCCTGCATGCCGAGCTTGCAAGGCAGGATTTAGCGGTTTTTGAAGAAGACAGGAGTGACCAGACAATGTCGGCTAGGGAGAGAGAGGAATAGAAAAGTTTTCACCCGTTTATTGCTTGGTTAATTCGGTTACATGGTCCTTGTATTTATTGTCCAGATCGGACTTAGGCTACCAGAAGACGGAGGAATCTCTATCGAATACAGATTCCTCCTTTCCCTTAACCAACTCTGTCTAACTTCCATCTAAATAGCTAATTGTTTATAAATTAGTAAAATACTAAAAAGAAAGCTCGCGGGATATGGAAGGAAAGCAGCGGCGGTGGCGGGTGGCGCCCTAGGGGCGGCAGCTGCAAGCATTTTTCACCTTCATGAAAGGGTAAATAAATTACCTAAAAATCTAAAAACATTCAGATCTCGTAGGCTTGTGGTGTGTTCATGATGTGAATCTGCCAGACCTTGACCTCCTCATCCATGGTTGGGTACGTACCTCTTACAGCGGAAAGGCAGGTCCTAGCTCTTGGCGGAGAATAGATGGAGAATCCTGTAGGCGGTGGGCTTCAATCAAGCTGAGGACGGGGTGGGGGAGCTGTAGGGGCTGAGGTGGGCAACGACTATCAGAGCCAGAGGTGCTGGCCAGGGTATGGAGCTATGCCGGCGGGAGCAGCAAGTGTCAGGCTATAGGGGCTGCCATCGGCCGGGAGCTGTAGCAAGCGCCGCGATGAGGAGCTATAGCAGCACAAACAGAGGGGCTGCCACCGGCCGGAGTTGCAGCAAGCACCGCGATGTGGAGCTGCAGCCGGCCAGAGCTGTAGTGGCCTGAGCTATAGCAAGAGCCACTATGTGTGCATGAATGACCGGAGCTGAGCGGCATGAATGGCCCGAGCTGCAGCTGCAGCTGCGCCATGGTGGGCTGCAGCGGTAGCTGGGCAAAACCAAATGAAGACCTGATGTCACTGAATAAATAAATAATAATTCCGTCCAGGTAATCAGTGACGTGACTCGAAAAAAAACACGTCACTTCCAGTGGCGCATTTTCTTGACTAGAGTCACTGATATATTTCCCTATCAGTTACGCATCATCACAACACGCGTCACTTTTTTTATCAGTGATGCGTCTTGTTGAGAAGAGTCACTAATACGGTCATATATCAGTGACGCACCTAGATAATACGCGTCACAGCTATTACCAGTGATGTGTTTTCTTACGAAGAGTCACTGATATCTTGTAATTAGTGATGCATCTTGTTCCTGAGCATGGGTAACAACTAATCAGTGACACGTCTGGTTCATCCACGTCACTGATATAGTAATTAGTGACGCATTTCGTTTCTGAGTCACTAATCAAGACATCACTAATAAGCTTTTCTAGCATAGTGGGAAGATTAGAGACACGGGTAATATTAATGACAAGTTATCAAAGAACCTCCAACTAGACGAGTCTGATAACAAAGGCGGTTTTCATTGGCTGTTTCCAATTAAATGCGCTTCCTCATAAAAAAAAATATACATACTAGTTAACTACGGAACTTTCATCATTGATAGTCTGACAGTTTCGGTCCGTCATTACTAAAAGTCGTTGATGATAAAAATGGTGATCAGCGACGGTTGGGAACCGGTGGTGATTATTGGTTATGACCAATGCTTCATGCTACTAGCCAGTGATAATTACGATTTTACAAGTCCACAATTTTTCTAGAAAAATCTGTGCGCTGCAAAGGTGATGGAGTTCGAACATGAGACCTATGTCCTCAGATGTGACTGCTCTAACCACTCTACTTCTAATCTAAGTCACTTAGCATATTCATTTCGCTAGTATTCACTTCTCAAGATTTTAAAATAGATACTTAGGAGCACCCTTAAAAATTTAAGCATGTCTAAGAGCCACTTAAAATTTTAAGCACAAACAAAGAAGACAAACTAAAGAAATGTAAACGCTAGAAATGGATAAGAGAGAACTGGATAGTTAGTTATGTTGTTTGCACTTGTTCTGGCTGACACAAAAACCACCTAGTTGAAATGTTACGAGAGAGATGAAGAAGCTCAGAATATTCTCGATCGGCTTCCATATAATTTCCAATTAAAAATAAAAAAATAATCCTGGTCATTTTGCTACCAACGAGAATTCCACAAATGTCATGATCAAGCGAACCATGAAGAAATGATGCGCATTTATCCAAGAAACCAAATCCATTGTCCTTGATCAAAGCAAAGAATTCATATTGTGCGTTTAATAAATTACAACCAATAGTCCAATACACATGCACGCTCTGACACATCATCCGCAAGCATGCATCATAACGTGGCCACATTGTTAATTAGTACAACCCATAACTAAGTTGTATAACTAACAAAAAAGGCACATGGTTTATTCCAAGAAAACATTAGCTGAAACAAGATGGAACGACTATTTAAGTGTGTGTCTCGTTGGAGGCTGAGATTGTTCCAAATAAACGAGACATTTTTAAGGCGGTGATGGTGTTCCGTTGTTACCGCCGCCATAACTGTTGTCCCATGGAAGACTATAACTGTTGTCCCATGCAGAGCCAATACTGCTACCTTTCCCACCACCAGCACCATGGCCAAACCCACCATCACGGCCACCACCGCTTCCACCTCCACTACCATGGCTGTCTGCGTTGCTATTACCATATGGTCCGCTGTTATAACCCGAGCCATCCCCACTTCCTGATCCGTCACCACTCCCCTCACCATTGCCCAAACTTCCTCCATAGCCGCCACCACCACCGCTTCCATATGCGTTGGAAGCCCCATCACTATAAACATCACCAGAGTCGCCATGGCCTTTGCCAGACGCACCCCCTGCTCCATACCCGGACGCGGATGGGTTATTACCTTGCCATCCACCACTGCCAGAGCCCTCACCAGCTCCGCTAGCATATGTGGAGCTACCATACGGGCCACCATCGGCAACAACGCTGGGGCCATAGGCACTGATTGGGCTTGGAGACGGCCCCTCAGTTGGCGGAGTGGCGTAACTGATTGGTGGGTCAGGAGAACTATATGTATAGCCATCATAGGTACTACTGGAGGCATAGCCCGACCCAGAGCCATAGCCAGACCCATAGGCAGTTCCCGTTCCTCCACCCCCACCCCCGCCGCTGCCTTGCCCATCAGCTGTGGCATGGTTTACCACCCTAATAGCATTGGCTAATCCAATGCTTAGCAGGACAGTGATGCCAACAGCTAAGAGCTTACAAGTAGCCATGGCGAGCTAGGCTAGCTAGTAGCTACGGAGCAGTAGCTACGGAGCAGAGGAAATATGATAAGATGAAAGCTAGTAGGAGGTTCCATGGTTATTTATAGCACCTGCGGTAGTGCATGCATGGTTGTAATATATTAATTACTTTCACCTTGATGCTCACCATGTGTTAACTTTGATTCCTCGTGATCTCGTGGACTAATTTGTTTTTTTTTCTTTGCCATAGGCTAAACTTGTCTAGAGACTTGCTGCTTGCTTGCGCTTTAACCTTCAACCCTCTTTTCCTTATTGCTTAGATATTTTTTCTCTGAAACGTTCAACTGTACAAGTTGGAAAGCTATGATGTATTCAATTCTATGATATCTCACACACATATATGTCTGTCATGTCAACCAAGATGCTACTGAAGTTAGCCATGGGTTCGCAGTAATCAACTGATGAATCGCGGAACTGCGTTACTTATAAACCTGGCAGCTAGTCTTTCGTCTAAAATTTCCAAATCAAATGAAAGTGTGAATATAAAAACCTGTCAGAATAATCCCAATAAATAATAGTATTTGACGGAATTATATTAATTGGCAGGATGCTCTTGGTGTATATATGGCATGGATTTTAAAGAATCGGATTAGTTGTTATGTAGGATGCGATTAGTTTGAATCCCAATCAATAGGATTCTTTGAGATTCAAACCCTCATGCCCTCTATATACTCAATGAATCATCAAATATTCACAGCATTTATATTTGTAGCTAGACAATAGAAATATTTTCTGGTTCGTCTGCAATGCGCACAACTAAGTTCTTATAAGATGTTCAGCTAATTAGCTAAAAGAAAAGGGAACGAGAACACAAAGTGACCAAAGGTGCTTATAAGCAAAATCTATTATTGCTCCACGCCTCCACCATTTATTTTTGCCAAAAATATCTGATGCAAAACATGAGTGCTCAGCTCGTTAGTTGGATAGTCTCCTTTGCATCCTCGTGGCACAAACAGTGCCATAAACCGCAGTCATTATGTTCCAATAAAGGAAAGAATCATTTCTTCTAGAAAGCAACATATATGCGATTAAACATTTGCAACCAAAACATACACGTTTTGACACATCAACAGCAAGCATGCATCATAACGTGGCCACGTTATTAATTAGTACAACCCATAACTAGGCTGTACAATTCATAATAGACTCACGGTTTATTCCAAGAAAACATGAGCTCAAACAAGATGGATCGACTATATATGTCTGTCTCCATATGTGTGTGTGTGTCTCCATGCATCAGGGATGGCATTGTTCCAAATAAAGGGCATTTGAACGCTGTGTTCTGTTGTTACTGCCATAACTCTTCTCTAGTGGAGTGCCATAAGCCCATAACTGTTGTCCCATTGAGAGCTATTTATTACTGGTACCTTGTGCTGTCTGCGGCAATGCAATGCAAGTTGTAGTATCTTAGTATCATCACCTTATTATGCCCACCGATCACTTTGTGTTCATAACTTGATGATTCTTCAAGATCTTTGGACTAATTCGTTTTGAGCGACAGGCTAAACTTGCGGAGAGACTAGATGCGGGCTTGCTTGCGCTTTAACGTTCAACATTTTCCTTTTTGCTTATGGTCCTTTTTTTTTTCCTGAAATGGACCTCTGAATTGTACGCAGGTTGGAAAGCTCGTTGAATTTTTCTTTGATGTCTCACACGTACGCATGCATGTATGCCAGTCAAGTTAACCAAGTTGGTATTGATCGAAGTCAGTCAATTGCTTGGGTTCGCAGTGATCTGCAGCCGATGACTTGCGGAACAGTGTGTTACTTACTTACCTGGAAATACTAAGCTTTTCGTGTAAAATTTGCATACCAAGCAAGTGAAGAACACATATCGAGTAAAACCGGTCAGAATCCCAAAGAGTAATAGTATCTGAAAGAATCCCATTGTTCTGTTGGATGGGATAGTTTCCATCCCTATCTGGCTATCTCACTATCCCTAGGATTGCTAGAGATTCAGTACAAACCATAACGGATATTCGCAGCATTGCACATTCTCACAGATATGATCTTACTCATGGCCAAATGCATACATGCATATACTTACTTAGTGGAATCTCGCTCCGAAGCAGCTCGCGCAAAGCCACGTTGCTGAAACCTTACGAGCTGTGAGGTCCCTTTTCATGGTTCCACCTAAACGCTGTGATCCGGTCAACGGGTCAACCATCAGCTATAGTGTACTAGTGCATTCTTTAAGTAACAAATGGGACAAGTTTAAACTACTACTCCTAGTCCGATCTTACCTCTGCTTCCGAGAGCACGGACGGCCATATAATCAAGGCGTTACATACGTACCGATCAAGCATGCACAGTTTACTTCGCTGTTACCACGGGAAGACCCGCGCAAGCTACGCCGAGTCTCGGATCTTTTGCTTCCTTTTTGCGCCGCCGGCAAACGCTTGAAGACCAAAGTACCAGACTAGGCGGCCGTTGTGTAATCCAACGCATGGAGACTCATAGATGTTGATGTAAGCCTGCTGAGTGTGATGGTGGTGTGAAGGTAAGAACCCAAGGAGGGAGCACGAAGCATTTGAAATTCAAGTGCAGAGCGTGGGAGCGGTTGGAGCTGAGCCTGGTGATCGCGGCCACGACACGTCGCACCAGTAGACAGTTTCATTGTATTCTCTTTGTATCGTATTTATTTCGTGTTTGGTTTAAATATGTGTGCGTTTTAGCTATTGGTATAAATAGCAGGGTGTTTGGAGAGCATATTAGCGCATTATAACCGAATCATTGGTGTTTGTACTGCTCTTAGATATCAGTGGAAAATAGCACTGTCATCGGACAGTTAGCTGGGTGCTTTCATTTGTGTTCTAGGTTAGCCATTTGATCTATAGCGCTGTGATTTGAGTTTCCTGGTTTCAACAATGGAAAGCTTTCCAATTGTTTGCATTTTTTACTCCGGCGATGGCCACTTGTTGCCACAACACCATTCATAGCTTCATTCCGACGTCGCTGCCATCGTCCATGGGCAGGCATGGCTGGGTCGGGGTGTACGGGACGGTACTATGGGAGACGGGAGCGACAGCCGGCCGGTGGTTTTTTTTAGATAAGGGTTGGAATTTTTTTATATATAAGCATAGTATAGCGATTACATCCTTCTCTTTACAAAAGAACCCCTGAAAGAAACTATAAAATTACATTTTAGGTCTCCCAAGGTCCTCCATGTCTTCTTCCTCGTCTCCGGTGGAACCCGCTGCATGAAGTTGGAAACTGGTCCCTCAGACGAAGCACCAACAAAATTTTGAAGCTCCTTAATCAGTAGCACATCAACACAAGCCATGCGTTGTTGGCCCATTGAACGCCCCAACACGACAGTGCAACCAATGTCATAGCTTCGCCTTTGAATAGAAGACCCGACGCTAGCAGCTTCGATGGCCAACTCCATCCAAAACGCGAAGAACCCAAAAGGGGAAAAGAAAACCAGCAACCCAATTGAAGGTTGCAGTATTGAAGATTCCAACCCATACACATGAACAAGAAGATAACATACCTCCACAACGCATCTCCGTTGAAACCTTCGGGCGCCAAGCTAAAGTTGCCGCCGATGGTGGATGCACCATAGAGGGAGAGAGAACTTGTGGTTGTCATTATATATGACATGCAGCTCGTGGCCCGTTGGCATAGCACGAAGCTCGGTATTTTAGCCCAGTACGAGCATGGCACGGCACGGTGACTAGCGGGCTAGGACGGGTTCGGTACGAGCACAACATGGCACGGTGACTAGCGGGCTGGGACGGGCTCGGTATGTTGCACAAGGGCGTGCCTGGGCCGCTTCCTAGGCATGACGAGCACGGCATGACCCATTAATTAACAAGAGGCCTAGTACATGCCTGCTATCTAACCCTATGCAACAGACTCTACGGTTCTACTCTACATCTCTTTCCCTAGTGCCGCAGTACTCGAGTCGCGACACCCATCCTCTGCTCCATCCCGTTACTTCTCCAAATACCACATGGGCATTTTGTGAGTCGCAACGGCCATCTGTCTGTTCGCTCCTCCTCGTTCCCTCCCTTAGTCCCCGAGACAAAGATGGTGTGCGGCCCTCTTCTCTACCCCAGGCGCATGAACGCCGCCTACTAGCTGGATCTGGCACATGGGCGAGCACGGTGACACCCACCACCACCTCCCGTTGCTGCCACCTACGGCCGGAATCCACGTCGTGGGTGAGAGCACCGGTTTTTCTACGTCAGGGGCGAGCGTAAGGCAGCCATGGAACGACGGAGTTGTGGCCACAAGGCAACGACCTCAACACGCGCGCTATTCTTCCTCCCTTCCCTTATCAAGCTAGTCTCGGTCCAGCCCGATTGTCTTCTGAGGCCATGCTTCTCGTGCTAGCTCGGCACGAAAATCAGCCCGTAGGGCCACGCTGGGCTGACAACCGAGTGTTGACGGTTGTGAAGTACCAAAACTACTACCCATCAACTAGCTATCGAAAAGGGTGCATTGCGATCACCAATATAGATATATGGTTTACACTGACAGAATTCCTTGAGTTTTGGTGAATTTCTATTTCTGCAGGTGTAAACTAGAAAAGACGTAAATCCGAAATGATATCAGAGCAAACAATGCGAAATCGGACCGCATAGGAACATAGGAACACTCTAGAAGGTGTGAGAAGACACCACGCTGAGGTAGGACCGGAGTGGACCCCAGGGGCCTCACTCGCGGGCCTCTTTGACCCACGAGCTCCACCACCTTAGGATTTTGATTTGAGCCATCCCTTTAAGTCGGTTTGATCCAAGGGCCATGATTCTTCACCCTATGCTATAAAAGCAGCCCTAGATCCCTAGAGTGAGGTATCCCCTGAAACCTATATTCATATTCTCTGAAGGAAGATCTGAGAAGTGTCTCTTGAATGGACAAACCACTCAAGAGTTAGCCATGAAGACAAGATTAGTCCTTATTAGGATCTAGTCTGTAGAAATAGAAAGGTAGAGAGGGAAGGACTTTGGATGAGGTGTCGGCCTATCAATGCTCCCTCTATTGCGTGTACCATAGTGGTAATCTTCTTCTTTCTTTAAGCAATTGTGTTTATATTGTTCTCCTAGTCATGAGTCTCTTTTAAGTGATTTAATCTATTGCAATAGGTTAAGGTATAATTTGTAGTGTAAGCGTGGTGCTTAGACTCGGGTTACTCATAGATGTATTCTATCTTCTGGATTTGGTGGTAGCTCGCGGGGGTGACTTTTATAGCCTCGTTAAATCCTATGTATCCCACTGTTCCGTCGGTAGGCCGAGCAGGAGTATAATTGGTAGGAGAGTTACAGTTTCGCCTATGCTATTCTATGCAATTTCCTCGGATAGAATAGTATAGACATAGCTTATCGAGATTAGAACGTGAGAACTGTGGCAATCTTCTGTATATTCTCAACCTTCTTAAGATCTTGTTGCTGTTTCGGGTTCAATTAGCTGTCGTAGTTAACCTCACATATTTCTTTGTAGATATGATACTAGAATACTCTGAAATAAATGCTACTCCCTTCATATTCATACAACTTACATTTTGGATAAGATTTGGATAAGGTTTGGGTCAAACATTAAGAACATAAACTATCAATAACTTTTAAAATATTTAGTTTGAAAAGATGAAACTTATATGTATAGATTCACCTTGAGACCTATTTTTATAAATGTAATTTTATTTTTAGTTTTTCTTATATATTTTAATAAAAATAATGGATAAAGTTAGGTTTTGGAGACAATGTTCTTGTCTAAAAACATCAAATTTTATGAGTATGGAGGGAGTACAACGGTATCAATATATTTGCAATTATTTAGTAGGCGTTAACAAATATCAACACCGAGCACAGAAAACTGTTGAGGCATGGCCTGGTGGCCCGGCAGGCCCAATCACGTCGTGCCTGACATGGGCCCGTTGCTTATATATAGTTGTCACACTAACTTAACCACTAGGAAATAACCTACCTAACTTCAAGCTATATACTACTAAGTAGCATAAACACCAAGATCAAAATCACCAAATCCCTTCCCCTCCTGCGCCGGAAAAACTGCTGGAGATGAGGAATCCGGTGAAATTGGCGCTGGGAGGGTCGTCTCTTTTTCACCCAGCAACTGTAGAAGGGGAACGAGAGAGGACGAGAGCCTTCGAGAGGGTCTCGCAGTCTGGTGGGTAGGGGTATAAGGAAACAAAGTAGGCCGGCCAGCCCATTAACTGGTTCGTTGACTGCTGCGCAACGTTTGTACATGGAAATGCAGATTTAGTACCACTTCATCCATTCAGAGATAAGAAACGCAGCTTAAAGATGAAGAGAATGACTATGGATGAAAACGGATCGGATACTGACGGATATCACTGATACCATATCTATTTTCATATTTCTGTCCGGATTCGGATTCGAATACGAATAGTGTCATTCATGCCGGATAGTATATGATTGGATATCGACATCATAAATATGCGATTTGAGTATTCGGATATGGATACGGTACCGGATATTGAATATCCGGACCCGGATACGGACAGATCTAAACTCCTCTAAACGAATTCGGTCGAACGGACGGTCGGATAAATATCCGTACCATTTTCATCCATAAGAGTGACCACCTTCAATTTCCGTGTAACTTTGACGATCCTGGGCGCTCTTCACATGGTTATCTGGCTGTTGTGAGGTTGACCATAGCTTTGGCCTCTGGCACAATAACTGTAAACTTTTTGTTTTTTTTTTTTTTTTTTGTTTAACCCTGAATTGAACATTCCCACTATATATTATTTTTTTTGAAAAAATTTATATCAACGGCATATTAAAGATATATATGTTTTGTTTACCCTTTTATAAATTGAATTGAACATTTCAACTGCATTTAAAATTTTTAAAAAGGTGTTCATATCATGGCTGAAATGATGACAAGAGAACCTATTTTTAATTTAAAAAGCTAATAACCTAAACCCTAAACCTGTTTACAAAGCTATTTATAAACCTCACTACTGCTGCTACACGGTCCAGTGGTGGACATTGAGCAAACAACCAGTGTGTTTGGTTCCCGTTGCTAAAATTTAGTCTCTATCTCATCGAATCTTTGGACACATATATGGAGTATTAAATATAGTAAAAAATAACTAATTGCGCAGTTTGCTAATATTTTGCTAGATGAATTTTTAAGCCTAACTAGTCTATAATTTGACAATGTTGTGCTATAGTAAACATGTGCTAATGATGAATTAATTATACTTAATTAATTTATCTCGTGGAGTATTGATGGAATCTGTAATTAGTTTTTTTATCGGTATCCGAACACCCCGATGACATCTCTCCGACGTTCCGATGTGACACCTACTAGTATGGATGAAAACGGATCGGATACGGACGGATATCACTGATACCACATTTGTTTTCATATTTTTGTCCGGATTCGGATTCGAATACGGATAGTGTCATCCATGTCGGATAGGATACGATTGGGTATCGACATCATAAATATGCGATTTGAGTATTTGGATACAAATACGGTATCGGATGTTAAATATCCGGACCCGGATACGGACAGATCTAAACCCATCTAAACGAATTCGGTCGAACGGACGGTCGGATAAATATCCGTACCATTTTCATCCATACCTACTAGACTTGCCCTCCATCCAAACATCCCCTCAGGCGCGAGAAGGCATGTTTGTGTCCGTGGACGACGAGCATGGTCGGCAGCTGCGGCACACGCTGGCGGCTGAGCGAGGAGAGCGCAGGGGAGGCTCAGCACATGTGGGTGGGAGAGGAAATGCAACAGGCGATGGCGCGCAACATAAGCCGCAATCATGGTGACGTAGGCAGCTATTGCACGGAGGGAGACATCACTACTAAATTTCCACCTTGTTTCAATGCCCCAAATATGTTGCGTTAGACCCAAAATTGTTGTAATAGCAGGAATAGCAACAGACATTTTTCGTTGGGAGGCGTTGCAGGTTCTTGCGTGGGTATAGCCTTGGACAACACTTTGCTTGATGGCGTTGCAAATGTGTTTAACAATTGCAACACCTAAGGCGTTGCAACCTAAGTTTTTGCTACAGTTTTATGTGTGGCAAAATCAACTAATGCAACGCCATAGACGTTGCTAGACCTTGCAATAGCAACACGCCCATGTTGTAGCAAATGGTGCACTAGCAACGATGACTGTGCATTGCAACATAGTGTATTGCCACACGTAACGAGTGTTGTAACATGGTTTATATGGCAACAACAAGAAGGGGTGGCAACAGGTGCAATTGCCACGCCCAAGGTTTGGTTGCTACAAGGTGCAGGAGCTATCGCTACACAATAATGAGTGTGGCAACAAGGTTGTTTCCGCAACACGAAGAAGTGGTGGCAACACCTGCAATTGCCACGCTCAAGCTTTGGTTGCTCTAAGACACAACCTATATTGCATCACATAACGAGTGTAGCAACAAGACCTATGTGGCAACACCAAGAAGTGGTGGCAAATTTGTGTAATTGCCACATTTGCATTGTCGTTGCTATAAGGTGCATCCTCTTTTGCTACGCAAATTCTTTGTTGCTACAATATATACTGCCATAAAAATATGGTTGCTAGTAGTTGTTTCATGCAATCAGACAATTTTGCAGCGCCACTAATTAAAAACAAACTCAATAGACATCAATGAAGCATTTGAATAAAGCCATTAAACCAAAATATTAACTTGTTTAATTTGTTCACATCTACAATTAAATGTTCCAAATTCCCACTCCAGTTACACACATTCTTCAAACAAAAATATCCAACATATTTGTTCCTAAACTATATCTAAGATGCCTAGACCACTGTAGCTTCTCATGCTGGCCTGAATTGGACAAGATCCCATCACTTGTGCACTCAACTTAAACTCTACCTTCATGCTGAAACAAAGAACAATGGCAGTTGGAAACATGTCAGTTTTTTCATTACTGTCAATGCAAATCACATGCTGATAAGGATTTGTAATTGCCATAAGAATATGAAGCTAAAAAATTTCATGTATATAGTCAGCCTATACATTTCTTTTGCTTAATCATCTCTTAACTAAAGCATCAGTCAATTGATCAAGTGATGAAGTAGAAAAACACAAGTGATGAAAATAGCATGGAATTAAACTCTTATTACCCAGACTATTCGAATTCTGCATCTCGATTCACTAAACTGAATCAGTACAAGGACAACAAAATAGGGGAGGCATACTATTAGGAGAGTAGCTAATAATCTACATTTTTACAAACCACTACTGTATGCCTTTGTCCAAAAAAATTAAGTCTCAAAGCATCAAGTTGATTCCTAGGGAGGAGGATGGAGTACTAGTATTAGACTAGTAGCACACACATGTTGGAGCATATCTGAGTTGATTTCTAGAGAAGATATGGAGCATTAGTACTAGTCTGTACATGCTGGGCCACACAATAATTTACAATTGAGAAATGTTAGCTACTTAACATGTTATCAGATCAGTACATCAGCATGTAATATGAGACTGCAAAATTGACAGAAGACAAATTAGTTAATCTGCAAAAGGACCTATTGACATTAAGGTGTCAAATTCTCAGTTGAGTTCTCAGATTCTAATAAGATTCAGTCACACTCACATGTTACGTCATTGCAATAAGATCATAACAAATTTATATCACAAGTCAGAAGTATAAACATAACCAAAATTTATATCAGCCAAGCCCACCTGAGCCATGCAAAACTAAAATTGTGACTAGAGAAGAACTATTCAGTAAACAAGCTGCTGTGTAATACTACATAACACTGCACACAGCAAACATCAGTAGTTCATAAGCTAGGATGGTCTACTAACTGAATGAACTCTAAGAAAAAAAGGCCTAAGTCTAGTAAGGAGCAGTGACAGGGCTATGCACAGGGCACAAATGTTGGGATATCTTCCCTCTAAAATATATAGTTTAGGCATGATTATTCTTAAGATTATGACTATGGAGAAAACTATTCAGTTTCTGAAGACAGGTCTGCAAGATAGTTTGAGAAATTTGCTATGCATCTACACTTAAACTGAAAGACAAGAAATATTGAGAACTAATAAAATTTATTGGCAGTTATGTTGTAGGCTTCTAATTGCCTAAAGCAAATTTCAGAAATAAGAAATAATCAAAGAAAACTGTACAAAATGAGCCGTACACTGAAAATGGAATTAATCTAAATTTTTAGGAGCAAGAGCAATGAAGCTTACATTCAGTTCTTTTTGCCCGATCGTCTCTCTGTCACAGCATCAGTCAATTGTTTTGAAGAAATAAAACTGGCTATACCATTCCCTTCTTTGTTTTGTGACTGATTTCGGGGTTAAGACTAGCTCTAGTGGTGCGCACAGTGTCACTTGGAGTTGTCGATGCTATGACTTGTGCTTTCTGCTTCACTTGTAGGTTATTCTGCAAGTCAATAAATTATATAAAACTATTAGGACTCATACCATGCACTAATTAATGATGGTTGTAAACATTTTTCAATATAAAATAACCTGATCCAATGTTGCTCCATTCTCTGTTATTGTTTCTTCTCTTTTGACTCAAGATTGGTTCAAGAGCAATTGAAGGTGTTTCATTGGCTGCTGTTTCGTTGACACCTTGGTTAACCTGCATTTAATTTTTTTTTTTATTACTACTACTTAGCTCCAATAAACAAGAACTTTATTGATTAATACATTCAGTTTGAGCAAGCATAATGTGGTGAAGAGCTTATGTCAACTTGAAGAGCTTGCTAGATAACATGAATAGACCTAAGCTAAAGACACCTTTACATATAGCTGATTACTACTTGAACAGACCTGCTAACTTGATAAATATGCAATTTACTCAAAAACAAACCTAGTAACTTGATAAATGTGCAAGTTCAAATGTTACAATACTATTACCTGCCTCAGTTGTTCTGCTAGTATTGACTTAAACTCTTGCCTAAGTTGTTCTTTATCAGCCTCCCTTGCTTTCTGCATTTCTTCCATCTGACGCCTATGTTCTTCCTTCTCGGCTTCCCTTGCATCAACTTGGCTTTGAAGTTGTTCTTGTACCTTCTCAAGTGCAGCCTTGAGCTCTTCATTTTGCATATGGGATGCTGTTTCGGAACGGGCCTGGTCCTCTAAACGTTCAGTCATTAGCTGCCTTCTACTTGGATACCTTGCCAAATACCCATTACCATGAAGCTTGGATGATTTGCATCTAGTACTTTGCTTGTATGCTGCCTGGAAAATAAGGTTTCTCTCTACTGAAGGAATAAACTTATCTGGGTTCTCTGTTTCCTTCTCTGCAATCTTGTTGGAAGCAGCTTCCTAGCAAATAGAAAACATTTGAGTGTTTAACTAAAACTGGAATCAAAGAGCAATAATATGAATCATTTAGTAAGGGTTGTAGAAACTATTATGTACGCACATAGACAGCCTTAGATGCATCATTTGTCCATTGCCCTCCCTTACTGTGCGTTTTTGCCCAAAGCTCCAAATCATTTGGCTCTTCACCGGTTTGTGGGTCTCTCTAATTTTGGCCAAAATGAAACAAATAAATATTCATCAAGTAAGAAAACATTGACGTGTGATTCTCAAGTCATTACCAGTTCATAGCTAATCTGAGAAAAGACTTTGATCCCATCATATGCTTTGTTTGGGCAAGCCCACGGTTTTCAGAATTCTGCTCGCTTTTTTTCTGCATATTGTATTTGTATTAAAAAAATAGTGCTACAAAGAAAATGTGTAACTCTGCAGGTGTAATTGGCAAGGAAAAAAGTAAATTGCATCAAACCTTGAATTGCCCAGTGCCAAAATACAACACTAGATAGTGCCATTCAACAATGTGCAGATCTTCAGGCTTATGTCTCATTCTCAAATCATAACAGTCGTATGCCCTGTATGTGGCACTAAATGTTGCCCGCCATCCTCTGTAACGGTCATTAGCGATACGCAATATTATTTTTTTGTTATGCTCACTATCCTCAAGGTCCCATCTTTCCTGTAAAAAATACACAAAAGGGTCAATTGTTATACTATTTCACAATTAAGATGGTACGCACCAAAAAATATGCGAAGCTTACAATTATTTCATATGCTATCTGTTTTTTTTTAACTTCATCGTCGATATCTTTCAACGTTTGCACTCCAATAAGTGGAGCATGTGTCCTTGTAAACACTACTACTTCGTCAATAAAAGACCTTTGGTTACCACCTACAGGTCCTCCATGTCTACCTGAGAATTCAACTTTCAATTTCCCATTGCCATGCTTAGCTCTTTTCTGGGCTACAGCTAAACCTTTGATGGTGCCACGTCCTTTATACTTCCTCTTTTCACTGCCACATCGTCCTTCAAAACGACATACAATGGAATAGAACAAATGCTCTAGTTAATGTTGTGCAATATAATTCACCTTATAATAATGTTTTTGAAGAAAAATGCCTTACCATTATTGATTTGTTCTTTTACACGCCGAGCATGACTTGGCCGCTGCATCGGTGGTGTTTGATTTCTGGCTTCACTTGACTGCATGCTGGGGTGCACCTCATATGCCTCTGTCAACATTAGAGCATAGTTAAAATTGATATCTAAAGAACTATTAAATTGATTGACAACTTGGAGCGAGATATTAAATTACCGATTTCATCAAGTTGTCCTTCAAGACGTAACCATTCGCTGTATGATTTGACTGTATCTTCCCTGAATTTATCCATAAGATCTGGAACCATGCTTATATTAGTGAATTGGTTACCAAAGAATTAATATGCAGTTATGGACACGAGTACAGCAACTGAACTTACCATGGCGTATGTTGTTATCATGCAGTTCTTCAAGCCAATCCTTATACTCATCAATTGGCTCATCTGTGAAGTCCTCATAAAAAAAGGTGTACCCGGTGGTAATTTGATTGGTGTTATGCTTACATGTTGGTCGACTATTTTATCCCTGGACAATACTAATCTGACTTCTTTCTCCTCGTCGTTCATTGTTATCATTCCACTTGCATCCAATTCCGTTTCAATTTCAACAAGTCTTGCTACCTTATTACCAGTTCGGCTCTTATAGTATAAGAAGTCCCTCACAGAGTACCCTAAACGTGTTTTCATTGTTAACAAGTTTCCAAATGTGATATACCTCCTCTCTATATCAAAATCTAAAAATTCCTGCCCATCAGTTGCTCCTACGAGATGCAAATATAGAGTCCAAGATTCTGTTTCTTCCGACGTCGTATTATTTTCCCTGAAACACATTCATACATAATTGGATGACATAGTTGAATGGAAATCTAGTAATTTTATTTGAGTACACTACTGAACGAAGAAGTGTCATACAACCAGTCAACTGTGCCCAAATTAAAAGGAAACACAAAAGTAGAGAATGAACAAGCTAGTATTATGAATTATACAATACAATTGAAAATAAAATAAATAAATTATCCTGTTAGATTTAATAAGTAAATAAATAACCAAAACTCCAAAAGAAACAACTCGAGCATTGAAGTTCTACATGAATTTGACTCAAAGTTTAGCATTCAGTAAGTAATTAACCAAAAGAAATAATTCTAACAATTACCAGGACGGGGAAGCATGTAGCCTCTAATTAACCAAAAGAAATAATTGCAACAATTAAAAAAATAGGATGGGGAAGCATGTAGCCTCTACGGCAGTTCACTGGCACAGACTAGAGATTTCATAGCCTACAACCGGAGATCGGGAGATTGGCAAATGGACAGAGTTTGATCACAGGACGAGAGTGTGGAATAGGAAGGGAAGCAAAGCAATGCAGCATCGGCACGGCCCTGCAGAATAGGAACGGACGGGAGTGCTTACCGAGGCTGTGAGGAGTCAAATGGCCTGAATTGAGATCCGAGACTTGAGGAACGTCGTCGGCTGTTGGTTTCTTGACCGTCGTCCTCTCCGGCGTGTTCGGTTGAAGCAGCGGTCGGCCCCGTACCCACGCCGAAAAGCGACGCCGCAGGCCCGCGTCTCATCGTCGTGAGCACTGGCGGCTGCCTCGTGCGTGCTGGCGCCGGGCGTCGTGTACCCTGGGGTCGCCGTCGGACAGGAGGGTTGCCGCCCATCTCCGTTGTCGCCGTGGGCCGCCGGGGGGGTCGCCATCTCCTTTGAAACCCTAACTAGCGGCTGCCTTGTCGATTAGACTAAGTGGGGGGTGTTAATTGGGTTTTGGAGAGGGCAGGCGCGGTGGTATAGGGCGGCAAAATCGTTTAGCGTAAAAAAGGGCGGGGCTATTTGGCGCTTTGTTTTCGCTGGAAGGCAGGCCGCCAGGGTCTTTTGGAATGGTGATGACGGCGGCATTTGTAGATTTTAAAATTTGCTTATAAATGTAGATTACCTAAATTTGGGCGTTAAGTCTCCAAATTTGGATCAAATTGATGAAATACGCTCATATTATAATAATAATCTATATCTACTTTGTATTAAAACAAGTCAAAATTTCTGCCCTGGGCTGCCGGACTCATGGCTCATGAACGTGGAACCCATCTCGCGCAACATAGACACACACACGAACTCATGCCATGCACTCAAATTGGACTCACGACCCGAGGCGCAGGAGGGAGCACACGTCGCCGGGCCAAGGATGTCCCATGGCTGCAGCGGCAGCGCGGCTGCGTGGGGAAGGGACTCCGCGCGATGCGCCAATGCCTCCATCACGGCCACGACCTCCACAGGGCGCTCCCACAGACTCGCTGAGCAGGAGGGGCTAATGTTGTGACAGAGCTTGTCATCGGCTACTCTACTCAAGGGCTAGAGTTTGTACTCAGGGGCTAGAGCGGCGAATCGCCAATGTTGTGTTCAAGTCACATATGCGACTCATCATCCTACATGAAGATTCCATCGCCTCTCATTGTTCGTCGCCCAATTGGTTGGCACCATATTGGCATCATCAGTCTACTTTGCCATGTCGTGGTGGGTGCTAGAGGGTGTGCTAGACATCTGCAACCCTATAAGACTGCCAGAGGTGAGCCATAGATGTGGGCCGAAGATGACTTTTGTTCAGCACACCCATCATTTCAGGCATTATCGGTCGACATGATGTCCATGTTTAACCACCATTGGTGCACAAGAGCTCTATACAGGTGGTTTCACAGCCATTTTCACTGGCGTTTTTCTCAACCGCCAGTGGGAGAGGCCAGTGAAAATGGCCGATTTCCACCGGCGGTTGGTTAAAAACCGCCAGTGGAAATTGATTTCTATAAGCGGTTCTCTTAAGGAACCGCCTGTAAAATCGTTGCCCGAAAAACGCGAAAAATTGCAAAAAAATATTTTTAAAAAAGCAAAAATATTTTTCGAACCGGGGAGGCACCCACCCGCAAGTCGCGCAATTTTCGCGTAAAATCGCGGCTACGCGGCCGTAGGGGTTCGAACCCACGACCTCGGCCTCGCGCGTATCCCCCCCTACCACTCCACCCATACGTCACTTGTGTCTATATCCCATTTCGGTTCCCCACATATTATCCCAAACCGATAGTAAATTCAATATTTTAGGGTCTAAACGAATTCAAATGAAAAAGTGTTCAACTACAAACTTTCATAACTTTTCGAGATCTACAACTTTCATTTAGAGTGTTTCTCCATCCGAGGTCATTTGCAAAATTTGAATTTCAAATTTGAAAATTTCATTCGTAGTTTTCCATAAAAAGATAATTTCAAATGAAAAAGTTGTCAACTAAAAGTTTCATAACTTTTTGAGATCTACAACTTTTATTTTGGGAGTTTCTCCATCCAAAAAAGTTTAAAAAACTCAAAAAAAATTAATTTCAAACTATTTCTACAGTTTCTCTTAAGGAACCGCCTCAGAAAATCGTTTGTGTACTAGTGCACCTTAGCCTCTATGTCAACATGAACTATTTCTTCCTCGCCAGCATGCTAGCAACGTCAGCTAATTATGGAATAAAACAATAAAATATTTTTATTAAAAACTCTTACACACATATGGAACATTAAGAGATGAATTATTAGAAAAGAAAATATTTTTATCAGAAACTCTTGCAGACATATGGAACATTGAAAGATGAATTATTAGAAAAGTAAATAGCAAAAGGAAAGAAAAGGCAAATGAATACAAAAAGCAAAAAAATATTACTCAAGTTGAGTTCGAACCTAGGACCCAACGCTGAATCAAAGGCACACATACCACTAGGCTACCAAGTTGTTTTCGATTGTACGAAGATGAGAATTTATTAAATTTGGCGATCAGATGCGGCAAGGGGTGCACAAGGTCGTCCTCCACCGCGGCCAAGCATGTGAGATTTGGGAGTTGATCAGACATTTGCAATTACAGTCTTGCTGAAAATTTAGTTACCACTAATTTTATTTCCGTTGATTTGCAGTGCCTCAAGATTTACTTAGCACTAATTTAGTTACCACTAATTTTGGATTTGTTTTGTTGATTTGGTCAAATAGATTAAGCTGCAATTTCTCTGTCCAGTGCTTCAGTATCCACCAGCAGCTCGAGATCTCTGTTCTGTTTTTGAGTGTGTCAATCTAGCTGTACTTCAATAAGCAATCAAATCAGTTCACTAGTATTTTCCATGCTTGCAGGAATACGACCATCTGCACTTTGAATGTGTACAGGATCACTTGTTCAGCTACATCGACGACAATGCAACCAAGACGAAGGCTTATGTGAAGGAGCTTAAGCGGTTCTGTGTTGCTGCTCTGTACAAGTGAGGCATCAGTCTCAATGTGCTTTTAGTTGTAACTGATGCCTACAATAACGTTTACATATTCAGAAATTGGCCTCTGGTATAACAGGCATGATTTATACAGCTCTAAGTCACAAACATGCATCCAGGAACACATAAAAGCAATAATTATTCAGAAAGCACTGACTTAATCAAAGAAATGTTCATCTAGGCACACACAACAAGCAAATAATTATTCATAAAAACAATTTAAACAAAGAAATCGTCATCCTGTTCTTCTCCCCACGGTTGTAGCTGGTGCAACAACTCCATCATCAATGTAGGTCTCGTCGTCTTCATCATCTTCCGCATCAAGAAATGACGAGTGATCTGGTTCAGGAACAGATTGGGCAATCGTCTGATTAATAATAGATGCATCACCACTATAGCCTTCCATGCCTGCTCTCCTCCAACTTGTCAAATCCAATCGTAGACGTAATGTATCATCCATGTCTTGCACTCCCACGTCCAGCAAGCTTGCATCGATTTCACCCTCCTGTTCTATTGTTTCTGGCATGGCAAACAAATTCCTAGGCTTGATTGAAACAACACTACACCAACCTGGCTTCTTTGGGATTTCAGCATAAAACACTAGTTCAGCTTGTGTTGCCAGAATATAGGGGTCACTGGAATATCGATAACGACTAGTATTGATCTCGATAACCCCATATTCATCCTTATTATATCCTTTTCCTTTGCTCGTAGTGGCAGCTGGGACATCATACCAGTCACACTGAAACAATATAACTTCTTTTGCCTCGGTGAAATCAAGAGTGATGATCCTGTTAATCACTCCATACCATGCCATATTGCTGGTACTGGCATCACCCTTCACATAAACACCACTATTTCGTGTGGTCAGACTTTTCTCAATAGAAGCAGTTCGGAACAGGAAACCATTAATAAAGCACCTATTGGACACACGGGCTCGACGGTCCGGTCCTTTAGCAAGAGAATATAATAGCTCATCATTTTCCTTGCTGATCTGCAAAACACAATCACATAATACAAGTACCAGTGAATAACATGTTTTGTTAAGACTCAAAAATGAAATAATTAGTAATTGACTAGCCCCAAAACCAGTTTAAGATTAAAATTAATAACATATGTCCATAATACTCACTTTGTCCCGAAACCAGTTTACAAATTGCTCCTTATGTCGTTTGTTAAGGTTTCTTGTATCATCCATCTTGAGTTCGTCCATATGCTGACTTCATTGCAAAAATAGCTTCAAATAATTAGTAATTGACAAAGAATTGATTCCTAAGAATTGATAATTAGTATCCAAAAGCTGCACTGCATAAAGACATGTAAAAACACGAGAACCTAAATACTCATGCATCCCTATGCACTACTATTAGAGCTAGCAAGCCGGATCTGGGCTCGACTGGATTCAATGTAAGGTATTATATTGTAACTTACTCAACCCATTTTGTGGCCTCCTCACAATTGGTTATCATGTAGTGCCTCATCTTCAGTAACTCTTCTACAGAAATCACCTCGAAATTATATCCTTTCTTGCTGTAATCAATTTCGCTAAATATGCTGAGCCCAGATGGTGGCTCATTCACAGCAGCACTTTCATGACGATCAGCTTGATTCCATTTGGTGTCAACATCTTCCAAGAAACGAGCACAAAAAGTCAAGCACTCCTCAGAAATATATCCCTCGGCTATTGAACCTTCAGGATGTGCTTTGTTCCTCACATAGCCTTTCAGTGTACGTAAATATCTCTCAACAGGATACATCCATCTATAGGCCACAGGACCTCCTAGTTTGGCCTCTTCAGCTAGATGCACTGGCAAATGCATCATTATATCAAAAAATGCAGGTGGGAATACCATCTCTAGGCGACAAAGAGTCTCTCCAATTGACCTGCTAAGCTTATCAAGATCTGCCTCCACTAGCTCCTTTGAACAAATTGCATTGAAGAACCTACTAAGATCAATCAATGGGATCACAACGTCTTGTGGCAAAATGCTGCGTACAATCAAAGGTAATAGCTTCTGTAGAATGACATGATAGTCATGAGTTTTTAGTCCAGCAACCTTACAAGCTTTGACATCAACACATCTCTTTATGTTGGAGGCAAGCCCATCAGGCATCTTCACTCCTTCTAGAAATCTGCATAGAATTTCCTTGTCATCCTTGGATAATGTGTACAATGCTGCTGGCATAGTATATTTATTATTCTCCATCACAAGATGTTGATCCTTCCTCATACCAAGATATTGCATATCAAGGCGGGCCTTCTCACTGTCCTTACATTTACCATCAATTTCAAGCAAGGTTCCCAAAATGCTCTCACAGATGTTCTTCTCAATGTGCATCACATCCAAATTATGCCTTACAAGCAATGAGTCCCAATAAGGCAATTCAAAGAAAATACTCTGCTTTCTCCAATTGTGCCATCTATTTTCTTCTTCACGTTGCTTCCTCTTCCTTGTGGTTTTCCCAAAAGTCACTTGCTCAAAATATTGAAACTGTTCCCTCACTTGTTCACCGGTCAATGGTTTCGAGCCTCCCTCATTTCCATTTTATTATTAAAACTGGTCTTATTCCTGCGCCACCTATGTTTGGATGGTGAACTCATTAATTAATTAGAAATTGAAAAGACAACAACAAAAGCATTTCAGCCAAATGAAATCTTAATTAGGGTACATGACAGTACTGTGCTTGTTTTAGTAAATTAAGTGCAGAACCATTTTCATATTACTGAAGCATGCTCTATATGTTTTTCCAATATTACTGGATCGTGCTAATGTCCTGATTTCAAAACATGCTTACTGAAACATGATCTTTCCAATACTTGTTAATTGAATATAAAATGCATGACTGAACTGGCAGCAAGCAAACATGGTAACTATGTGATTTCTAGGCTAACATTCAAACAAAAGAATGGCTGCTAGACGTGTCTTTCCACTAGTATGCAAAATGCAGATTACAGATTATATAATATATATGCAGATTAACTCATTTCAGTTGCACCTTCTAGTGTTTGCATTAAGTGACCATCCAACCAAACTAATAATATATAAGCAATGCAACTGTATGCACCTTCTGAGCCAAATGAAATCTTACCTATGTTTCAATGGCAAAAGGCGACGATGTCCCATGTAGCAATGCTTCGACCCGTATTTCAGCCACAAGAAGTCTGTATCCTTGTTGCAATATGGACATGCAAACTTCCCTTTGGTGCTCCAACCAGATAACATTGCATATGCAGGAAAATCATTGATTGTCCATAGTAAAAGAGCATGTAGATCAAAATTCTTCTTTTCCTTTGCATCCCATGTTTCAACACCATCAATCCATAGCTCCTTTAGCTCATCAATGAGGGGACGAAAGTATACATCAATATTGTTTCCAGGAGATTTTGGTCCTGGAACCAACATTGACATCATCCAATAAGGTTGTTTCATACACAACCAAGGCGGCAAATTATAAGGGATTATGATCACAGGCCAAATGGTATATGTTGTATTTATCATCCCAAATGGATTGAATCCATCAGATGCCAGAGCTAGCCTAACATTACGAGGATCCTCTGAAAACCACTTGTACTTGTCATCCACGTGCTTCCATGCCAGGGAGTCTGCAGGGTGACGCATTTTTCCATCACGGGCCAATCCTTCCTTGTGCCATCTCATGTCTGATGACGTTGTCTCCCTCATATATAATCTCTGCAGCCGAGGAATCAATGGGAAATACCGTAGGATCTTACGTGGAACACGCTTCTTTGGTGTACCACCAACGTCACTAGTATCATCACCCTTTGCAGCACCACCATCCTTCCACCTAGACTCACCACATGTTGGACATGTATCCAGTTTTTCATTTTCCTTCCAAAATAATACACAATCATTCTCACAAGCGTGTATCTTTTCATAGTCTAGACCTAGCTCTTGAACTACCCTCTGCACTTTCTCCAACGTGTCTGGGACACAGTGCCCTTTGGGTAGCACAAGTGAGAACAGATTTAGGATTTTCCTCAGGGCAGCGTTACTAATACCGTGCATACACTTAATCTGAAACAATCTTACAATAAAAGAAACCTTGGTAGCCTCCTTGCAACCTGGATAAAGTTCCTGTCTTGCCTCCTCTAGTAATTTATAGAATTTCTTGGCACGCTCATTTGGCTCTTCGTCTGGACCTTGGATGATGTCTCCATGTACAGTAGCCCTGATTAGTGTTCCAATCAGCTCGGTCCCAGGATCAACGTCGTCACCTCCTCCTTCATCATCATCTATTGATCCTTGAACATTAGATGGGCCGCTGCCATCATCACTAGGACGTTCCCCTTCAGAGATGAAACTTTCATCAAACCGAAAAGTAAGAACATGTCGGTGAACCTCACGTCGTGTCTTGTAAACCATGCATCGACATCTAGCACACGGACACCGAGCAGTTGATGTCCCATCAAATGTGGTTTGAATAAATTTCATGATTTGTCATGCCAAACAGGATCAGACCTATCCATGCGCATCCAACTCCTATCATCATGTCGTGACATTATATTATGCTTCCAAATTAATTTCTGCATGATGATCAGATCAAACAAAGATACATTAGTAAAATTCACATGTGTGTATCAATTATTGTAACAATATGTGGTAGTTCATTATCTGATCTGAGTATGAAGAGAAATATATGTATATATATACCGGCAATAATCAAATGATCAAGATGATGAAGATCGATGCAATGCACACTGCAGCCCCCACGCTGGACTGCCTCACTGATTTTGTGTCACCTCCAAACCTGAGCACAAATCAATTGACTGGATTAGGAGCCAGCCAACTTAAGGGCCTAGCAGCAAGCAGCCATGATCAAAATGTCTAGACCTAAAATTGTGACCGGCAGTAAATACAGAGGATCAGAATTCTTGAAATTACATCCTTAACATGGTTACTGCTGGTTTAAGTAGATGAGAAATTAGACACACACATAGATCAAAATTCAAATTTTAGGTTCTAGAACGTATCAGAATTCAGATCATGTATCACCTGTACGTATGCGGCACAGTGTCGAGAAGTGTGGTGTCCTTGACGCAGCTGTACAGCAGTTTGTAGGGTGCCGAGCATGGAGGGAGGGCGTGGCACCTCCACTGGCCGTCGGTGCAAAGAGTTGCTGGAGGCGGCGCTAGGGCTTTCCTCCTCTGCGCCAAACTGAAAAGATGAGGGTACGATGGAATAGATGAGTACGTAATCTTTATAATGTCTATCTCCTTTAATTTTTTTTCTGAATAATAATAGAAAAAGTGTACGACTCTACACAAATGTATTTATATCTCAGTTGGTAGGTCTATTTTCTGTGAGTCTTTGGACACAGGATCGATTCCCTTTGCTTGCAATTGCTTTTTTTTTTTATTTTCGGCATTTTTTGCACAGGGCTGGACAAAACTATTCCAACACAACATTCTAGGCTATAACAACACAATAACACGTGGCAATAGCATCCTACTATTGCATCACTTTTTATATATTTAGTTGCAATAAATGGCTCTCTATTGCAATGTTCATGTGAAATACTACAACCAAACAAATATGTGGCAATAGAACAAAATATTGCATCGCCTTACAAATTTAGTTGCAATACACAGACCACCTATTGCAATGGCCGTGAAAAATATTACAACCCAACATAACTGTGGCCATAATTTCAAGCAATAGCAACACTGCTCTGTATGGTTGCAAGAGCACTAGGCAGTTGCCACACCAATCAACACTATTGCAACGCAGTGTCATCATGGCAATATTTTTAACCTATAGCAGCATGTTTCAAAAAAGAGTTGCTATTGGTCTCACCTCTTGCAACGATGAACATAAATATGGCAATGCACTATTTTTGTTGCAAAACAATCCTTTTATTGCCACCATTTTGGCCAAATGTTGCAAAACACCCCTCTATTACAACATAATTTGTTATGTTGCACATGAGGTCACGTCGCAATAGGGTGAAAATCTTGTAGTGCATATAACTAACGGCAATCTCTATGGGCTTATTCGCTTCAGCTAAAAAACTATTTTAGCTTATAAACTAACCGTATTTTCTTCTCATAGAAGATCAGCCGTTTCTACAGTGTTTTGGCTTATCAGCCGGCTATCCTACCGAACAGCTTCTATGTTTATACATATCATTAGGGATGACAACGTACAGATATTTGCAATCGTATTCGAGACCGAATTCATTTAGAGGGGTTTAGATCCGTCCATATCTGGTCCGGATATTCAACATCCGGTACCGTATCCGTATCCAAATACTCAAATCGTATATTTATGATGTCGATATCCAATCGTATCACATCTGGCATGGTTTACACTATCCGTATTCGAATCTAAATCTGGACAAAAAAAGTGAAAATAAATGTGATATCAGTGATATTCGTTTGTATCCGATCTGTTTTCACCCGTACATATCATAGGAAATCGCATATTGAAGTTATGTTTTTGATGAGTGAAGAATTGTGTTGATTTTATTAGACATACAAATTTTATAATATTTGGGGCCTCAAATTTATATTTCGCTCTAGAGCCCCAATTTTCTGGAGATGGCCCTGACTCAATCTTACTATTACTAATTAGAGGCTCCAAAGGAGGCTCCACGTTAATCCTCACCAAAAGCGATAGGAAAAAAGATAAATCCTCTAAATTCTCACAAAAATCAGAAACATCTGGCCATCGATAAAGTAAGGTTCAATCTTCAATATCAATAATAACCATTGGATCAATTTGGTTTTCTAAAAAATTACCCACCACTGCCATTATAAAAAATAAACTAAATAATTACCAAATTAATTTTACTAGAATTTCCATGTTGTACGTGTGCCTAACTAATCTGACCTAGCGCATTGTTTTTTTATGCTTCTGGTCTTCCTCTCCCTGGCGGCGTGCTCCAATTCTCCTATCACCACCGCGCGGCATGCATGCCATACAGGGATGGCGCGGCTACGTCAACAACTGTGTTGCGGATGGTGGTAATCAGGGATGAAAACAGTATGGATATTTTCCGATCGTATTCGAGACCAAATTCGTTTAGAGGTGTTTTTATTCGTCCGTATCCGAGTCCGGACATTTAACATCCGGTACCGTATTCGTATCCGAATACTCAAATCACATATTTATGATGTCGATATCCAATCGTATCCTATCCGTCATGATTGACACTATCCGTATTCGAATCTGAATCCGGACAAAAATATGAAAACAAATATGATATGAGTGATATCCGTCCGTATCCGATCCGTTTTCATCCATAGTGGTAATTAACTTGCATCTGCCTCTCAAGTGCCAGAAGCAGCGCCGACGACTGGTACCGGCGAGGAGGGCCATTGCATTGCATTGGCCAGGTGCAAAGAGCTGCTGCGTGTCACCGTGTGTGCTAGAGATGGGAAGGCCAGGCCAATAAATCTGCTAGATGAGAATCTATTGGCCGAGGGCAATAAATTAAAGGTCTACAACTACTAAGATACATCTGCTTACATCTATGCATGGTGGCATGCATCCTAGAACATCTCTCTGAGTTGATCGTTTTCAACTAATATGCTTGATCTGAAGGGTGCATCCCTATGTATGTATCGACCTAACGACATCCAAGACGGTCAAAGTTGCATCCCTATGGAACATGGGTTAGAACGAGAAAACCCATCTAGACAATGGCTATTTTTTTTTTTCTATGTAATATGTTGTTTTTTTGTTACCATCTTATGCTTATTTTTATTTTTGCAGGCAATATTTGATGTCAACCTGATGTATGTATAGGAAGATTAGAGCTTGGACCTAAGATATATGATGCTTGATTTTGAACTGATTGTACGTGGGTTCCACTCATCAAGGTATTGCATGTATCTGGTCTTATTACACTGCTGTCAAAATTACAAAGCTTTTTGATTGCTGTCTTGCTTTGAGTGCCCTGCGTACATATATATATTTATGAACTATGAGCACACTCATGCAACAAAAACTGGCCAACTCAAGTGTGTTAGCAATGTTTCTAAATCCACGGATAAATTACTTAATTTGTTATTCTAAATTACTTTATGAGTTTTTGCTGAAAATTATATCTTATCAAATATCGGTAACTTAATTTTAAGTACTCTATATTTTATAAAACAAGGCTACTACAAGAAAAACTATTTGATAGTGATGCGGAACTGAGAGAGTAACCTAGGACCTATAATATTTTTAAAAAATAAAAGATGAAAATTGTGGATGAAATATACAATAAGAATTATAGTCTAAGCTTAACATGTGAATAAAAATAATTGCAATATCTAGATTAAAAAACTTGATGTATAGATTCACGATGGCACACAAAGGTATGCAACAAGAGTATATATAACACGAGCTTAGATTTCGAGCTAAGAAAAATATAAATATTATTAATTCTAGCTAGAGGTCCCAAATGCAGCCTCCATGTTAATCCTTCCCACTAGGAAAAAGGGTAAATTGTAGAAAATTGTACAAAAATAAAAAACATCCTGCCATCAACTATGTTGACTATAATCATTATTGGCAATAATAACCATAGGATCTTTGCTTTCTAAATAATTACCCACTTCCATGAACACATGAATCTTAAAGTAAACATGATCTAAAGTAATAAAGATGAATTTGCATCCAATCATCCGCTTGCTATATGATACATAATACAAAGAAAACCCGTTAAATTTACATATGATGAATTACTACTTCTAACATTATTAAAAAACTCAAATATCCTTTTAAATCTATATATCTTTCCATATTATCCACTTCTATTAATGACAATATGTTAAGTTAATGTCAATATGTTAAATTTGATTATAAATGTACATATTGTGTCATATTGTGCCATCATGCATATCAAATACACATGGTGCATGCATGAGAGATAAACATATATGTTATGTTTCAACAACCTTGAAAATATTTCCTACCTTAATGATACTAAAAAATATTTAAAATGTTGATAACCATGACATTGTATAAGTTATTGCTTTTGAAAAATTTATACACTTTAACTAAAATATATTTGGCATAGTTTATTGACAGTATAACCTTCACAGCATAACAACTCTTCGGTAAAAAAATTCAAACATCTTGAGAAGTGGGGAGGATAATGCAGGCTACAAGTGGTGTAAATTGTCGTTATAAGGAATAAATATTAATAATCTCTTGAGGTTATAGCATTTATACCTCTCCTCCTAGAGTTGGCAAGCTCTAGATTGATCCTAAGCAACGTAGTATAGGTTTAAAATGACTATTCATAACATTGTAGTACTTCAGAGTGCACTCTAATTCTTTATTTTTTAATTTACAAAAGGAGTGCCAATAAAAGATATATTAAAGCATGTGAGTTTCAGCATCAATTGAGGGCTGAAAAATCCATACAAATTAATGAGGGTAATAATTCAAAATAAAAAATATGGATGTAAAATAGATAGATCAGTAATTAATAAGTTTATCACAAAGATCACACATAGTATCTGTAATGCTTATCATGTTACAAAATCAGCAAAGAGAAAACTGCCTGATTTAATACAAGTAATTTTAAATATCAGAGAAAATACGTAATAAATGATGCTTATATCTCTTATAAGAATCTAGCCCGTGCGAGAGCACGGGTTGATGGACTAGTTATTCAAATGTGTTACACCTAAAAAGATACCAATGGCTTTCGTCAAGGCATCTTCGTGCGCGCGCGCGAGCACTACCTCCCGTTCCCTCTACGAAATTCATAATGTCACGCCGTATCCGAATGAATCGCATCGACCATCCACCTCCACGCTCTCTCGACTAGATAGTGTAATCGTGTCACTGCGTGTGAAATATAAATCCTGAAAAGCAGAAGGGACACCCATAGACGGTCTGCTCCAAAGTGAGTCAAAAGTCTAAAAATTGTCAACTCCAAAATCAGGAATACATAGTAGTGTTGGTTCTAGAGCAGGATAGGGACAAATTAGGATATCTCACCTTGTCCCGTGTTTGGTTGAGAGACATTGGGATAGAGTCATACCAAAAAGGAATGGAGAGAGCGTAGCGAGGTTGTATCAGGCGTGTATGTGTGCATGGGGGGTGCGGCTCCGGCGCTGAGTGTGAGCTTGGCTCTGACCATGGCCAAGGCGAGCATGGGTAAATTGGCCTCGGCAAAGGTGGGTGCGGCATCCACAAAGGCGCCTTGGCTGGCTCGGCCAGCACAACACAGGCACAAGCAGCCCCCTGGCGGTGCTTATGGCCCCAGCCACGGGCGAGCTCAGCCTGACGGTGGCATTTGTGGCCTCGGCCATGGGCGAGCTTAGCCTCGGGGAGCACGGTCTGTGGCCTGGGCCATGGGTGAGCTCAGCCTCAGTGGCGGCGCTTGTGGCCTTAACTGCGGGTAAGCTCAGCCCCAGTGTCGACGCTTATGGCCGGCGTGGGCGGCACCAACAGCGGCACAGGAAGCCTTGGCTGGGTAAGCCGCAGTGGCTCGTGCGGACAGGAAGAGAACGGTGTGAAGGAGGTAGAGGATGACAGAGGGCCCAACTTAACATCTGTCTAATGGGGGAGTGCAGATGTGATAGTATCCTCATTCATATAGTCTTTCTATTCAAATGTGGAGCCAGGATGTACCCGTCCTCCCCTCCCCCCAACCAACCACGGAGATAGAACTATCCTATCCCTAA
>JADLZL010003289.1:0-223173 GCA_015844335.1 Chrysopogon serrulatus | reverse complement strand
GGGCTAGACCATTTGAGACCATGGCTAAACACCTAGTCCCAAGGGTTAGTAGTGGGTAGTATCTAAACAACTAAAGGAAACTGATCAAAAAATAGACACCCCAAGAAGAAAGGACCACATTTAAAAAATAACTTTGAACATTGCAAATTTTTACATCTATTATACATACTCATACAACGCTACCCACCAGTATCTCCATGCCTACTTACTCGACAAGGATTGTAGCGGTTGATGAAAGCTCCTTACTAAATGGCTTCCTCATCCTCGATAGGAAAATATATAGCTAGGCTAGTCATGATGTTGATCTTCATCTTAGTGTAGATTGAGTGTATCGTGGCTAGCTCCATCTAACTTCCCTAGATGATACCCACTTGTATCAAGGGTCAGAGAGGCCTCACTATGATATCAAAATCACTCAGTGTGTCAGATTAGTGAAGCACTGCATCACAAACGACTCAAGGATCCCCATCAACCTTTTTGATATTCTAAATGAGACCCTTGGCCTTACCGAACTCCTCCACATATAGTAGCCATGGTGGAACACAAAGATGAAATGGTATAGTGCTAACACTAACCTCAGGACGATTGGAGAATTTTCTCAAAGTCGACAATGTTAGAAAGAGTATTATGGTACCAGGGCTCGAGTTCCTAATACCACTCCTGATGCTGCTCCACTTTTTGAAGTTGTCCATCTCAAGCTAGTGGTGTCACTCCCTCTCCATCTCCATGTTCCTCTTTTGGAGACCATCATTTTCTTGATGGGATTTATGTAGCTCCTCCTGTAGACCAAGGATGTGGTTGCTGGTACCTGCAAGCACACTCCAAGGTCAATGAAGACCTAATGGGTCAAAAACCTAAATCATCAATGCATACCATTGAGCGGTCGTAGCATTCATGGAGCGACTTCTCGGCAGCCTCCAAGCATGTTTCCCTCGAGCACTCTCAGTGTGTCCTTGAGGGCCTCCATAAGCTTGGTGTGTTCCTTAGTCATGACTACAAAGAGATGTATACGATCAAATAAAATGCCCACCAAAGAGGCTATCGAATTCAATAGTAAGCATGCCACTAGCTTCCTCCCTCTATTGAGTCAGGAGTTGCACTTTGGTCTCAAGATTTTGTATCTCGAGATGCAATCTACTATTCTTCGCACTATCAGATTTTTCTAATTCTCCTAGTGAGATGGGCTTCTCCTAGTATTTTGGTATTCAAAATTTAGTATAAACTTTCCCTACTAAACGTCTCCTAGTGAGGATTCCCACATGTGCTTGACTAATGGCAGTGTTTTATTACTACTTAAAAACACTAGAAGAATCCCACCATTTTGGTAGTGTCGATTGGAGGGTAGTGTTGTCTGATTCACTGAGCCAAGAGTCAATGAAGGCGGACTTGTCCTTTGATCGCACTTGGAGGTTCAGCAAACAAAGTCCACCTAGCACAAGAGTATATGCCTTGACTGATTTTTACAAACCAATCAGAAGCTTCAGCACTAGACCCACCAGGTCCACTATGTGGCTCTAGTAAACAATGTTACTATATCCTCTAGTCACAACAAGTCATTTGACCAAAGTCTTATGGAATACATATAATTATCAGGTATGCTCAACGCTTGGTTGTTTTCTTCCCTAGGAATTCAATGCAATACTAGAGTGATTGTATCTTCACCATTATAGACCGAATGAAGGTATCCTTGTGATCCCACCACTCAGCCTACTCCCCCTCATCATTCTCGTGTGGAACCATAGTGCCTTATTGGGGTCACTCTAGGCAATCACCACTGATAGCCCATGCACATCTAGGGTTTAGATAGCCTCCGGATCTCTTCAATGTCCAAAGCCAATGATGTAGAAGACTCCTCCAAAATGGTGAGCACATGACCATAATGCCACAAACACCTATTGTCGACGGTTCGGACACCAGTCTGACCAGCTGGGTGGGTCCATTTGAGATGTCCATGTTCCCATGGCCTCTAGCACCATAGTCACCAGGACATCGATAGCTCATTTATCTACATAGCTAACAGGTTGATCGTCGCTTCCACATATTTTTCCCTAAGCATCACTTTTGGGTGCACGAGCGGCTCACTCCTAGGTGAAGGTGACGATCTCCACTTTGATGGCAACCCATCTCGCCGCACTGTTGGATCCTCTTACCCTTTGTGGGGGCACCTTGTGTTGTATGTTAACATTATCTGTAGCTCTAGTGGCACCTCTGTTCGCTCTTGCAAACCCTCCTAGGCCAAAGGCAACACTAGGAACTGCTTGTTTTGAGCCATCTACAGAGCCCGCATCATGTTGTAGCATTATGATGACTCCGCTTGTTCACAAGAGGAGGCATCCATGTCTTCTTCCCACTCATCATCCGATGGCACTGTGATCTGCATCTCCAAGCCATGCTTTCAGATCTGATATAGGAGCAGAACAATGGATCGACCTGGCTTGTTGAGGCACTAGCTTTAGTAGGGTCTCCATATTGTCCTGTGCATTAGATCAAGAGGGACATTTTGTTTGTCTTTACTAAAACACTAGTTTGAGTCAATAACCAACAATGGAATCATCTAATGACTTTAGCTGACAAAACAATTACCCGATCCAACCGCTTTGAGAGCGAAAGCATAGCTAGAATAATAGTCACATCTATTGGTGTGCTCTTCATTAGCAAAGCTTCCTCATGGGACTTCACCACTGAAACATCAAGCTCTACCTCCATTTCCTTGGTCCGATCATGTTGACCTTGGTAATCAAACATAGGATTCACCAGACCTTTAATCGGTTGCACCCTCCAACACATGGAGGTTTGAATCAGGCCTATACCGATCACACTCAACACATAACCATGTTTGCTAGTCCCTAGAGAAAGTGGCTCCTTTCCTTCTAAGCAATATAATTCTATTATATAATCTGGCCTCAAAGCTTAGCAATAGATCTACACATTTAAACAGTTTTATTCTTTAATACCAATAGCTTCCTTGGTGAGTTTTTCTGATTCTAGTTGATAACATTTATGCAATTTGTTATAGTTTCAAAGCGTGTACAATATAGTTGCCATGTTCAAATAATAATGTTCGACTGAAAACATTATAGAATAAACTAACAGTATTTGTGTTAGACCTTTTCCCCTGAAACATTACAAAGATGGCTAGGATATATATATAATCATTTGATAATTTCTTCTTGCAGAAGGATGGCAGTGCAGTGGATTCTTTCCTGCTAACTATCAATAAAAAGAGCTTGAGGGAAAGAATAGAGGACCTAGAATATATTGCCAGTTGCTCAAAGAAATCGCATTTGTTGAATCAACATACTAACATCAACATGCTTTCTGTCAACCATACTGACAAGGAAAGCATCAGCATACAGAAGGATATTGAAGACTTGTATAGAAGCATTGGATGTAAAGTATTTGGCCGAGAGAAGGAGCGTGAGCATATATGTCGTTTACTTCGAAAGGGACCAAATGCTGAAGCAGCAAGCTCAAGTACAAGTAAATGTTATTCTGTGGTCGGCATATATGGCATTGCAGGGTCCGGGAAGAGTACCCTAGCGCAATACGTCTGTGACTATGAAGAGGCTGAAGGAAACCATTTCAATCTGGTCATGTTCATTCATGTGTCAAAGACATTCAGATTGGATGAAATAATTCGTGATATGCTGGAACAGATTTCTCAAAGCCGGCCATCCAATACCAAAGGTCTTAAAAGTTTATGCAAGGAGTTGAAGGGAAAATTGAAAGGCAGATGCTTCTTGTTGGTGTTGGATGATCTATGGGTCCAATATGAGAATCAGAAGGAGTGGCAAATTTTTCTTGATGCCGTCAATGCTGGTCAGCATGGAAGCAGAATCCTGGTGACAGCTCAAACAAAAGATGCAGCTGCAGCCCTAGGTGCTCAGGAGCAAATTCCAATACTAGATTTGGGAGAGGACCAGTACTTATCATTGTTCATGCATCATGCTATACAAGCAGGCTCAGTTGTTGATGATGATCAGTATGAAAGAATTGGGAAAAGGATAGTGGAAAAGCTCCACAGATCACCTATCGCAGCGGTAACGGTGGCAAAAAGGCTTCAAAGGAACAAAAGCTTAGATTTCTGGGAAAGAACAGCAATCCTTGATGTTCTGAATGAGACCATGGGAGCGCTGTGGTGGAGCTACCAGCAGCTTGGTGCAGACATTAGGCGATGCTTTGAATACTGCAGCATGTTTCCTAGAGGATACATGTTGAAACGGGATATGTTGGTTCACCTGTGGATAGCACAAGGGTTTATAAAGACCAGTGGTGCAACGGAGGACATGGAAGCATTAGGCAACCGATACTTTGACGAGTTGCTGACATTTTCGTTCCTGCAAATGCACAGAACGGTTATTGATACCGAGCAATTCACAATTCATGATCTGCTGCATGAGTTGTTGGAAAGGGTTGCCGGAAGTGACTACTTCAGAATTGATGTGAATAATGGCTTGCCAAAAGATATCCCGACCGAGGTCCGCCATCTATTCATTGAAACCTGTGACAGAGCAGGGATCATAGAGAGGATTCTGGACTTGGCAAATCTGCGCACCCTGATTCTTGAGGAGATGGGTGGGAGCATGCCTAAAATGCTGGCAGCACCACCTTTTAAACACACTGGGTATAATGACTTGAGTAATAACCAAGTTATTTTTGAGAGTATGCTCATGAGACTGAGGAAATTGCGTGTCCTGATCGTCAGATTAAGAGGATACCATAATATGCTATCGTTCTCAGTCCCATCATGTATTGATCAGTTGAAGCATCTACGTTATTTTCGGTTTCGTTCCAACAACTATGTGAACTTGATTATCCCAAGCACATTCAGCAAACTTTACCACATGCAGATCCTGGATACTCCTGACCTCAGATTATCCTGTGCTGAAGATGTGGCTGATCTCATCCATCTGCGGCACTGCTATCCAGGCTTGAACCTTCCCAACATTGGCAGACTGACATCACTCCAAACAATGCCACACTTCAGAGTAGGGAAAGAACCAGGCTACGAGTTAAAGCTGCTGAAATACCTTAATAGTCTCGGAGGCACCCTGAGGATATCGGGTCTTGGATCTGTCGGAGGCAAACAGGAAGCCATTGAAGCCCAGCTAACCCACAAGAAGCGGCTCACTGTACTGGTGCTGGACTTCAACGACAAAACATGCGGCAGCGATCCGCACGTCGAGGCAGAGGTGCTCGAGGGCCTCTGCCCGCCGGTGCATCTTGCACAGCTGTGTATCTGGTGGTACTGTGGTTCAAGATACCCTAGCTGGATGCTAGGCCGTCAGCATCATCCGGACGCCCCGAAGCACCTTGATAAGCTTGAGCTCTGCGAGTGCAGACGAGTGGTATCCATTCCTGAAGGCAGTGAGTTCTTCGCCCATCTCCGTTTGCTCCGCATTGTTTCATGCAGCTGGGATGCCTTGCCTGATAACATGGAGAAGGGCCTTAGGTCGCTTCAGAAACTGGTCATCCGGAGTTGCAGAAATATCGAGTTCCTTCCCACGCTGCCTCGTTCTCTTCAGGAGATCACTTTCGTTGACGTCGGCAAGCTTAGGACATCCTGTAAGGAGAGGGGACACAGGAATTGGCTAAAGATCCAGCACATTCCCAACAAAAAGTTGTACAGTGATGAGCTAAAACACGATCCCCTCTGCCTGTACCTTACCAGCATTCAGAGTATTATTCTTGCTTACTTATCAAGAAAGCACTTACAGAATTTGATTGGTTGTCAAGCCACTATATTCTGCTACTTAACTATCAGCAACAATGAAGGATGTTAGGCATACTACATCAACCATGCTCCCACATGGGTTAGCTTTGAAATCTTTAAGCATTAGATAAACTAATACTTCATACAATTGACAAAACTAACCATGGTAGAAATGATTTTTTCTTGGGTGTTCTAGGGATGGGCCCCAAAGAGCATTGCACTCACGTCCTCTTTTATTTACTAGCTTAGAAAAAATAGTTAGTGTTAGAGCAAATCATTTTTGTACTAGTACTTATATCTCTATAGCCTATATATGTGCGCCACAATATTTCATATCTCCATTTAAAACATTTTTTTATCAACTAACGAGATGATGCGTAGTAAGCAGTCAATGTTGCAAGTTACTCGGTCCGGCCGGAGCACTTTATAAGGTGCAGGCGCATGGGCAAGGATATTAAGATTCAAACTTTACAATATTTTACCAATAATAAATTTGACCTGCAGTTTTTGTTTAATTATTAGAATACAAGCTGAGGGAATGCGGCACTACGATTAATTTTCTCATTGGGTTGCGCTCACTGGGGCATTGCCGCAGGGCTGCTTATGGGAGCTCTCCACCCATCGACCCATGTTCAGACGCCCTAGGGCCTCTAGTGTGCGTCCTCTGAAGGGATGTAAACTGATCAGATTCACCTGAAACCGAATTCGGTGTTACATTTCTACAACATTTTAGAGCATCTCTAACAGTTTCTCATCTCAGGCTGTCATTCTTAATTTTTTGGTAAAAACAGAAAAAACCTTCTCCAATAGTTCTCTATCCCAGGTTGTTGTTTATCCCAAGTTGGAAAAAAGAGCCTCCGCACGCGCATATATGCGAGCTCGACTCCGCGCGCACATCCATCCGTATTAGAAGAGGTGGAAGTGTATAAAAATAATTTTGTTTCTCTCTCGGGTTCCTGATGTAAGTTTTCAAGAGGTGAAAGGATATAAACATAATTTTATTTCTCTCTCAGGGTTTCTGATGTAAGTTGGATCTGGATTTGGTAAGTGAATTATGCCAAACTATTGGATATGAGCTCTTTTTTTACTTAGCATATCTTTTTAGGAGTTGGCAAAATACAAGATTTGCCAAATCAGATATAAGAAACTATTGGAGATGCTCTTAGTTCGGATCCGGATGTGTTAACGGATCTTGTCGAATACAAATACAAAACGAATATCTCGGATTCGGGTTTCTATTCGGATATTTACTCAATCTAACGAATATATAATATTTATCAATTAAACTAATATATAATATCTATAAATTAAATTAATATATCAATTATTCAATCATTATTTTCATATAATATTTATCATGAAATTATAAAAAATATATAACATAATTTATATCAGCAAAAAAATTAAAGTATTAAAATAATTTGCAAAACAAATATATTATGTTTAAACTAAAATTGACAACGCTATTCTATACCTTAGATGTAAAATATTATTCTACATTCAAGTAGCTAATACCGACCAGAAACTGGCTAGAAAATACTGAACAATACTAAATCGCGTTTAGTATTACCTAGGGTGTAGAATAGCACATATATCATTAATTAATATTTTTACATTAATATTAAAGGTTACTTATAGATATACTACTAAATAATTTCAATGCACCATTAATAAAATTGAAATTAAATAATTAGTCACTTGTCATAAAAACTTCTGAATAGATTTATTATACCTTGTTCTTTGTGGATACGAATATTCTATATTTTATCGAATAGGAATCTAGAATTAGATAGAACAGAAAAAGTACTAAAAACGAATTCAGGTACATAGATTTAATTAGTATCCACATTAGAGATGGATACGAATAGAGATAGTCATATTACACGTTCTAGCGGATACCGATTCAGATAATTCGGATTTATAGACATTTATTTCCATCCCTAGGACCTGTGCCAGAGAAGATCGGTGTGCTCGAAAAAGTTTTGGCGTTTGGTAGATGAATTACGTAGTCATCCTGTGTGGCAACACACCACAAGAGAAGTTGTGGGCAATACAACATGGTAACCATCAGGCCACTCCCATGACTCATGACGATAACTGCAAACACACAACAACATGGTACACACGCAAGCAGAAGGGAACAAACTAAAAAGCACCTGACCAACTCTAGCTGGTGGTAAATGAAAACCAGCTAACGCCCAACGACAGCGTGATTTGAGCACAGCATGCATCATGCATGCATGGTGCCGGCGCAGCGGCGCTCGCAGAAGTTTGTGAAGTCCACGCAGCGGTAGGCGCGCGCGGACCGGGCCGGGGCGGCCGGCGGAGGTGGCCGGCATCTGGATGCCGTCGTCGTCGGCGGGGAGCGTCCGGGCGGCACCCATGCAGCGAAATGTCATTGCGCGCATTGGCAGATCGGTGGGTTCTTTCTCAAGCAAAGACGGCAGTCGTCGCAGACTCGGACGGCGACGAACCCGCGCTGGCGTCCCCGGCGACGGCCACAACAGCTTCGTCCTTGTTCCCTGTGTGGCCTGTTGGTGTAACCCTGATGCACACACAGCAGGCAGCAAACAAGCAACAAGCAGTGGCGTGGAGTGCTTCGGCGAGAAAAGCGAAATTTGAAGTCGAAGACGCTGTGGTGGTGACCGCGTCCATGGACGACGTGCGGTGTTGCAGTTATCTTCTTTATGTCTGTGTCTTAGTGAAGACAGTTGTTTAGTTCGCCTTTGTATGTGTGTTTGTGATTGGTGTAATTAGCTAGTCTGATCTTGGTCTGTAGCTTCTTAGACCATTTGTAATCATCATGCACTGATCACACCAATCTGAGGAAAATAGCTATGTCATCGTCGAGTTGCCGGCCAGTTGCCAGTTCTGTGTTCTTCAGTTCTTTTAGTGCATATTTACATTTGAGTTGATTCCGGTTAGGATTAGCCAGCATATGAGCGTGTGATTATGATCCTGAAACCATCATGGCCACCATTAACAGCAAGTTGAATCAGATTTTCAACAGTAGTGTGCATGCATCAAAGTCAGAAATGGTGATCCTGGCAAGGATTCTGACTAGTCACCTTTACCGAGCGGCTGAGCTGCGAGGACACCGAGAAAAGCCAGAGTGACGAGTATCACCTGAGGCCCTCATCTTCTTTTCTCCTGGGAAGAACAGGCCACAAGGCATAGTTTGTTGCTTGGGTTTCCTTCCTGGCTATCTTTATGAGGCTGGAGGCCTTCTTATAGGAGGGGAGTGGAGGGAATTTCTTTTTAATTATTTGGCCTAAAAAACTAATATCTTACTATTACTAATTAAAGGCCCCAACGGAGACACCATGTTAACTCTCACCAGACGCGCTAGAAAAAAAGATAAATTCTAGAAATTCTCACAATAATAAGAAACATCTAGCCTTTGATTCGGTAAACTCTAATCATTATCTTGGATAATAGCCATTAGATCTACCGTATTGATAAAAAAATTATCCACCTCTGCCATTATGAAAATACATAAAGTAACCCCCTAAATTTGCATCTAAATTACTCATCTCTGCCATTATGAAAAACAATTCAAAATAGCCCCTAAATTTCTATACATCATTATTATAGATAAATATGTCATTATTATAAATAAATAAATAGCCTAAATCTAATCTGCCGGAAAAGCAAACTCTGGCCGAACGTAGGACGCAATTGGTTAATAAAAAATCAGCATTGTCATACGAACTACTATTTACGTTAGTTATTGGTTGTCCATAACGTTCACTATTGGTGAATAATTTTTTAATAAAAAATCCACTAGAAGCTTAATAATCAGCTCGGCTGTCCATGACGTTCACTATTGGTCAATATTTTTAATAAAAAAAAAATCCAGTACAAGCTTAATAATCTATTAATGTAATATTATTTATAATAATATTTCAAAAAAGAATCCATATCCATCCATATTTACTAAATACTAGAAATTCTCATGTTAATCAGATTTACCTAATCGTTGAACCAAAGAATCAGAACAAGGAATCCATCGATGGAAAGGTGATTCAAGCAAAGTAACTCCTGAATTTGTGTCTAAATTACACATATAATGTTATTATAAAAGACAATTCAAAATAAACCCTTAAATTTCTTTTTTAAACTAACCATATTTATAATTATGAATGATAATTAAAAAATAACTCTCTAAATTCATAAGAAACCCCATTATTTTTTAAATGATAATTTAAAATAACCCATTAATATTAAGTTTACATTTAAATTACCAATACACTGTTATGTAAGATCTATACAATATGTTACCCACCAAGACTAATGTATAAAACAATGTAAAGTGTAACCCGTGACTCTATATTTAAATTAGCAATCTATCTAAAGTGAACCTATATTTACAACAAATTATTTACCTACTATTATGATAGATAATCTACCTTAAATTTACATTTGAATTTTTATATAAGGGAATTCAAAATAACCCCCACAAAATTTTCTCTAAATTAACTATCTTTACTATTATGAACAACAATCTAAAATAACCCTCTAAATTTATAAGTGGAATATTGACCTCGACTATTATAAAGGATAATTTAAAATAGCCTACTAATTTTTTTTTTATAAGTTAGGCACCTCTACCATTAAGAAAGATAATACAACGTACCCTCTAAGTTTACACTCAAATTATCAACATATGTTGTTATGTGGAATCCATATCATATATTACAAATCTTTGCTATTGTATAAAACAACAAAAAATTTAACCCATGAATTTAAATTAAAATTAGCTACCTATCTAAAGTGAACCATATCCATCTATACTTTCTATTAATAATTGGAGGCCAGCCTCCATGTTAGTTCTCACTAGACGTGATAGAAAAAACATATAAACACTAGAAATTCTCACATTAATTAGAAATAACTGGCTTAAATGAAAGATTGGAAGGACGTCCATTCTATTGTTTTCATCAATGGAAAGATGATTCCAATGTAACCCCCTAAATTTACATTGGATCACAAATGTTTGTAATTATGAAAGATAACTTAAAATTATCTCCTAAATTTTCTCTAAATTAGCCAACTTTCCTACTATGAACTACAATTTAAAACAACTCTCGAAATTTATAACTAGAATATAGACATCGGGTATTATGAAAAGTGATTTAAAATAACGTACTATACATTTTATAAGTTACCCACGCCTACTATTATGAAGGATAATATAATGTAACCCCTATGTTTACTTTCAACTTACCAACATAAGCTATTATATATGTAAAGTCCATTCGATATATTACCTATCTTTGCGGTTGCGTAAAACAACATAAAGTTTAACCAAGCCACCTATGTAAAGTGAACCTAAATTTACATCTAATTATTTTCCTACTATTTCAATAGATAATCCACCTTAAATTTATATGTGAATTAACACTGTTGTCAGTATTAAAAACAACCATGTTTTATGCTCATATTTGAGCAAATTCATGTTCATAATACGTGGAGATTCCCTAAAAAATACAAGAATCTATGATATGGATGAAAAAAAATCAGCAAATTGATACAAATATCATAACTTCGATAAAGATTACATAGTCTACCTATTGTGCCTATTATGTTAGAAAATGATCAATGTGAAAAACGTACAATTTAATACAAGTATTTTTTTTGTCGGTTAGAAATATGAAATAGAAATCATTCTCGACGTCTCATAAGATTCAACCCGTGCGTAAGCACGGGTTGATGGACTAGTTTTAAAAATAGTACATCACAGACTAAATTTACGGAACTAGCCTTTTAGTCGTGCTAGAAGCCATGGCACGACTCATCACAACACTCACACCATATGCGTTGGCATGACTAATGAGCAAATAAAGGGAGATTATGCTATGATAAACTGTCTTATAAACTGGTCCACATATTGCACCTAGTATTTTTGTTTGAGGACAGAAACGAAAATGAAATGGGACAATCTTCAAACAAGGTTGTAGCATTGGACATCATATATGTGAAGTGGGATGATTGTTATGACTTGATGCCTACTCCCTCTGTCCCTAAATATCTGTCGTTCTCGCCCAAAAAAACATTGACTAAATATAAATTAAAATATATTTATATTATGGTACATAATTAGTATCATTAGAAAGATACTTTAATTTAATGTAGTTTTTTAATAAATTTATTTGGAGATACATGGTAGTGTCATTGAGCTAGAAACTGAGCAAAATGGTTATGTGTGTTTCATGAGATTCAAGGATGTAGCTAGACCATATATTGCCATGGATACCACTCACTTGGCAGGTAGGTCAAGAGGTTATTAGTCGGCATCAGCTATTGCAATAGATGGTCACAATTGGTTATTCCAGTGGCATATAGGGTGATTGAGAGCAAGTCTAAGAAAGTTGGACTTGGCTCATCAAAAACTTGAAAAAAAAAGTAATTGGTACTCCTCTAGGTGTACATATGCCAAGCTGGATGTCAAAAACAAAGGAACATTAAATTATGGAAATGCATGACAAGATAAAGATAGATGATCATTGAGAAATTTGTCTTGAGATTAAAGATTGCTAGTAACATGACTAGAAAAATAATCCCATATATCATCAAACATCTGAATGCAAAATCCAACACTTGTGGGCCTGCAAAATCCCATATATCATCAAGCATCCATGATTTCTTAATTTGTGGGACTGGAAAAGTAGAAGTGGCAGTCAATTGATTTAGGCATGCATTTAACTTGGAAGGTTTTTTTTTTGTGAATACATTTAACTTGGAAGTTAATTAAGAGATTTACTCATAGAGCTTGGCAAGTGACTAGAAAGCCTTGCAGCCATGCTGTATCTTTTATTGCAAAGCTTAATAGAGAGGTACAAATGGATGACTTTGTCCATGAATACTTCGCTGTTGGAAGGTTGAGAAAGGCACATGTATGTGTTTTAGTCCAATTAGGCAATGAGATCCAAAGGCTTTTGTCTACATGTTAACTTAGGTACAAAATCCATAAAGCTAAATTGAGAGGGAAACCTGAAATACCTAGAAAGTCAACATGTGGACAAAATGATGAGGTTAGAAGTAGTATGAAAATAACATTATGTTCTGAGTGCCATGAAGAACAAGGCCATTTAGCAAAGACTTGTCAAGGAGGTGTCACTACTAGTCAAAAGAGAAAACTCAATTCTTCACAACATGGATCACAAGAACAAGGTAGTCCAATGTGAATTATGCATTGCTTCTCATTAATAATTGTTTACATCATTTAACCATTTTTAATTATGAAATCATGTTTCTTCTCTTTTTAATGCAGTCTACCTAAAGGGGGGAGTGTTGACGGTGGTTAACGTCAACTTTCATTAGAACTTTAGACCCAAAAGAAAACATGAAAACACACTAGTCTAGGGTTTTAACTGACAATTTCCACGAGTTTTGCATATTCTACATTTTCCAGGGTTTATTTCAGAAAAGCTGAAAAGAGGGATTCAAGTGCAAAATAAACACGAAACTTATCCGCTACAGGAAACATCACGGGAAGACTCAGGAACCATCTAGAAGACACCCGAAGCAATGGAGGGCCAGGCCGCCGCCAGGTGGGGCCGGCCGGCCCCACACATGGGGCCAGGCGGCACCCTAGGGTTAGGGTTGCGGCCCCCCTTCTGGAATGTTCCTCCACCGCCTCTCCTGATGCATCTTGGCCCTTGGTTACGTCGGTTTGATCCTGCGGCGCACGCGCATCCCACCGGACTATAAATACATGGGTAGACCCCCTGGAAAGAGCCAATTCATTATTCATCAAGGCCTCAAGCCGTCAAGCATCAAGAGCCTTCTAGTTCATCAAGAGCCTTCTAGTTCATAGTTCTAGTTAGCTAGATTAGAAGTAGAGGAGATCTAGTTCTTCATCGGGATCCGGGGAGCCCTCAAGCGTCGGTCTAGAGTGCAAGAGTTCGGTAATAGATCTAGTTCTTACTTTATTGTATTCATTATATATAGGGAGACTTTACTCTTAATAGATTCATATGTTCTTAATTGCAATAGTTATTATCTACTTTGATTATATGTCTAGGATAGTTGGTTTGATCTTATTGAATTCATGTAATTGCTCGTATAATATTTACCTAATCGATCGTTGGGTAGATGGTAGACAATATGTAGACGTGGTGTCTAGATATCTTGTTTATCTGCGAGTGCATCCCGACGTGCCGGGGCGTGTGGTAGTCCGCCACAGCAGGGGACAGCTGCGTTGGTTCCTCTCGTAGTCCACCCTCCGTACGTAGGACTAGCATGGGCACGGTCGCGAAGGAGGTGACCTTTGTGTCTTAATACCCTCATTAGTTGATGCCTCTTTACATGTGATTATGATATAGGGTTAACTTAACAATGATTTCTAGATGTAATTGCACTAATTAGAGTTATTCATTGATGTAGTTATAGAATTACCTTAGATCTGACTCCCTAGTTTATCCAATGGCTAACTATGATTATGACTAGTAGATGCTCTGATGATTATCCATAATTATGATACTTGATGATTATGTTATCACCCATATTTATCCATATTTATCTTGTGACCTCTGCCTGTTATGAGTAGATTAGATGATATTGGTAATATCACTTTTTCATCCTATATAGTCTCTTATCAATATAATAGATTATAGTTTATTACATAGCTTTCCCAGTAGTATAAATATAAATCGACAACCTGGATGAACTCCCTAGGTAAAATGCTACAACGGTATAATTATCTGTCCGCTTGTAGAAACCATTTAGTTTACAATCATATTATATTCATATCTTTTATATCTGCCTAGTCACATTAGTACATGTAAATCTATAATAACTTCCTAGCAATATAATTAGGGATGACAACCTATTTTATGTTTAGGAATGTTAGTAATAAAGAGGTGGCTAGTTGCTAAATGACAAGTTAATTATATACCGAGCATTTCTAGCGTTGTTGCTAGGGGTAGGAGTTATCTCTGCTTTTTAGTAATGACGGTAGTAAATGTCAACAAGCATTTTTGGCGCCGTTGCCGAGGAAGGCACAATAAACTTAGGATATATTGATAACATATATACACATGGATAAAGTCATATTACCAATCGATCTCTAACTCAATCAGGTACACCCTTCGTTGTTATCATTTTTTTATCTTATGCAGGGTGATGAATGAATGGTTTTTCTCTTCCAAGAAACTTTACTGACGATCCAGAGAAACTCCTTAGAAAGAAGAAGTTTGTAGAAGTAAGGGACAAATTTGAGTCACCATCAAGAACACCCTCTCTCATGCTTAAGCTAGCTCTTCAGAGGAGCCAGCTCCAACACTGGAAGAGGAATTTGAAGAACAAGTGGAAGAACAAGCAGAAGAGCAATTAGGAGAAAACCTAGCTCCTGTTTTTGAAAACATGGCTGAGAAGACACTGCGAGAGTTCTCTGCCCCAACAACAAATGAACATTCGGACCGGACCAGCAATCAACACTGGGGAGAATGGATTCAAGCTCAAGCCTGCTCTCATTACCATGGTTCAAGCCAGCCAATTCGTGGAAAAGGTCATGAAGATGCAAGTGCACACTTACAACACTTTCTAGAGATCTGCAAAGACCTTCACGATCGGAGGAGTATCAAAAGATCCTATCTTACTCCGTCTTTTCCCATTCTCATTATTGGGAAAGCCAAGCAGTGGTTCTACATCAACAAACACAAACACAATACATGGGACCTATGCTCGACTGCTTTCCTGGCAAAATTCTTTCCTACAGCCAAGACCAATGCTCAAGGTGGGAAGATTGCAAGTTTCCAACAACAACGTGATGAATCATTCAATCAAGCATGGGAAAGATTCCGAATTACATTGAAGACTGTCCTCATCATGGGATAGAGGAGTGGTCATTAATCTGCAGACTTTCTATCACGGGCTCATCTCTAGTACCCGTGAGTCTATTGATGCTGCAGCTGGGGGAGCTTTCCTGTCACTTAAGCTCTCGGACGCTAAAGCACTTGTTGAGAAGATGGCCTCAAATTCAACATGCAATGAAGAACGTACTTAGCCTCGGAAGAAAGGGGAGGAATCCATTATCTCAAGGAAGCTAACATGGTCACTGCCAAGCTAGACCTCATCATAAAGAAGCTCGACATAGAGAAGAAGGAAGTCATGCACATCAATGATTCCCATATGACATGTGAAGAATGTGGAGACTACGGGCACTCACCGCCGGTTGCCCTACACTCGCAAGAGGATGTGAACTTCATCAATAACAACACCTACTATCGTTCTCAACAAAATCAAGGGTGGAACCAACAACATCGACAAGGTAATTACCAAGGTAACAACCAAGGTAATAATTTTAATAATTACAACCTTCCGCCTTTGAGAGAATTAGTTACTAGTCAATCCAAACTACTAGATCAAATGACTAGGAAACTAACATCAAATGATAAAACTTTGGAAAATATACATACTAGAATGGATACTTTTGCTTCGCCATAAAGAATCGACATAGTTTCAATAAAATGCTAGAATCACAATTAGCTCAATTAGTTGCTTCTTTGTTCCTCCATTGGAAGAAGGCAAGATTCCGCACCAACCGAAGATTTAGAAACCGCTAACCTTGTTGATATTCACAATGCAACCCAATATCATATTGAGCCTGCAGATGTACAGTGGATTGACCACTCTCTACCAGAGAAGATGGGAGACCTTGGAAGACCTATCATTCCTATCTCTATAGGATGCCACAGCCTTTCTAGAGGCTATCTGTGATTTCGGCGCAAGTGTCAATATCATGCCCAAGGTAATTTATGAGAAAATATTAAATGATCCCCCCCGGTACACAAATATGCGTTTGTAGCTTGCGGACAGTCCATTTGCTACCCCGAGGGAGTACTAGAAGAAGTTGTCATTAGAGTGGGGCAATCATATGTCCCAGTTGACTTCGTGGTCATAGAGACAGGGAGTAGATGAGAAGTGTAACATCCCCTTGTACCAAGTAGCCAAAAATCACAACTTTCAAAAACTTTTTTCAAAACTAACCCATGCTTGGTGAGTGTCATGTAGGTAAACCTTCCTTAGTAAGTTGCATTGGCACCTATACTCAGTCTAGTGGCATTTGCATTCTTTTTACCTTCATGCACACATGCCTTGATTTGCCTCTTATGGTTTTTATGTATATGCAAAGTAAATTAATCAAACAATCTTTGGTGACATGTGGGCAACCAAGAGGTTTCACCCTTGACCAAACCCTAGGTGGACCCCACCAACAGGTTAACACACACATGGGTGCATATACATATACATGGGTATGCATAGATTTTGGGAAAAATAAGAAATAGGAAAAAGGGAAAAAGGAAGAAAATAGGGATGGTGAGAGGGAAGAGGAGGCTGCGAGGCCCAAGGCCATCGGCCATCAAGCCCACCAGCCTGCGCCCTCCTTTCTCCCCCTGCACGCCACGCGCGCGCCAGCCCCAGCCCACGGCCTCGGTAGCGTTGCCTTCACGCGCGCGCGGCCCAGCCCAAAGAAGCCGCCGCTGCACGGCCGCAGCCCACCCCACCGCCCCTTCTCCTCCCCCCTCACGCCGATGACAGTGGACCCGCGGCTCCACCTGTCATCCCTTTCCTTTCTCTCCCTCTCTGTTTCTCTTCCACACCGACGGGCGCAGAGCACAAAAGAGGAAGCGGCTATCGCAGCCGTCCCCCACCCGAACCGCCTCTCCGCCGATGGGCGCCACGCCGAGCCCTTCCGCGCCGATGTACCGCAACGACAAAGAGCGGCCGCGCGGCATGGGCAAGCCACGCGATGACGCCATGGCTCTGCCGCCGCGCTCTCCCTTTTGACCGGCCGCCGTTTCGAATTGAGGCGCCCCGCACTCCCCCCGCGACCACCGAATCCTAGGAACCCTAGCCCAAGTTCTCGGATTGTCTCCACGTGCCCCCCGACATCCTCCCCGTTCACGGCCGCCATGGCCGCCGATCGCCTATAAAAAGGGGGTCGCGGGTGCCCTAGGCTTCCTTCCCACTCCGCCGCCTCTGGTGGCTTCACCGTTCACGCCAAGCCAAGAGAAGGGCCGAGCAGGAGGAAAAAAGGAGCCGACGCCGGGGTGGAGGAAATGCTTTTGCCTCGGAGCCGGACGCGGGAGCGGTGACCCGAACGACTACTCCGACGTCCCGGCTCTGCCTGCCTGCAGCCCAGGCGCCACCGCCCCGCCTCGTCATCCTAGCATTCCTACTATTTTCTTCTCCACGGCCGAATCCGCCGCGAGATAAGGCCGCATCGACCTTAAATTTATATGTGAATTAACACTGTTGTCCGCCGGAGGTAAAAACAACCACCGCCGGATGTTTTATCGCCGGCGCCACCTCAACAGGGCCGAGCCACTCCAATTTGGAGAAAAAGGGTGCCCTTGGCACCGATTTCGCCCGGCGGCTAAGCGTCCGCCAACCGCCGAGCTTCCACCGGCGTCGGCAGCGGGCCACACCAGGCCAAGCCCCTACCTCCGCCCTATCGCAGGTCGGGCCGTGTCGGAGTCCGCCACACGCTCTGCACCACCGTGACACGCGCGTCGCCGCCGCTTCAGCGTCGGGTTGCCGCCACCACGCACCGGGCGAAGCCGCCGCGGCCCATTCAAGAGGCCAAAGCTGCCCCGCCTTGGCCCCTTGGCACACGCCGCCGGAGTTGGGAGGCCAACGAGCCCCATGGGGAAGCCGCGCGAACAAGCTGCCGCCCGGCCTGCTCCGGCGAGAAAAGGGAGGGAGGGAAAAAAAAAACCGGCCGGGTGAGCCGGGTTCGCGGGTGGACCGAGTAGAGAGAAGGAGGGAGCATGGGCGTGGTTCACTTTGGAGCCGAGTGAGAGGCCCACGGGGCACCAGCGCCCGGTTCACCGTGCACCCACCCCACGGGCCGCAGCCCGAGTGGCGGCCCAAACCTGCCACGTGGCCAGCCCAGCGTCCGACACGTGTCCCGACCGGGCCGGCCCAACCCGGCCCGATCCCCCACCTCGCCCACTCCGAGCCCGGTCGGCGTTGACCGTTGACCGGTCAACGTTGACCGTTGACCTGGCCCCACCAGTCAGTGACCCCACCAGAGCCGGCCAATCACAACCTGCCACGTGTCACCTATTTTCGGAAAATAATAAAATGATTTTTCTCTTTTTTTCAGATATGATTTAATCTTCGGAAAATCATAATAAATCCATTTTAACTCCGAAAAATATGAAACCAGTGTCCAAATTTTTCTAAAAATGAGCTCTAGGTCATAGGCTTATCCATGAGTGCATTTGCTTCTTTTGGTTTTCAGTTGCTTCTTTGTGCACCTCTATAGGAGGCCGCTAAACGCGGTGTTATGTCACGCTTTTCGAGAGACGGAGGAGCCGCCGACCGAGGAGGGAGAGGACTACGAGTACACCGAGGACCTGGGAGACGACCCGACCGGCAGTGCCACGTCCCACCCAACCTCTTAGCTCCTATCTAGACATGCAATAACTAGAAATGCTAGCGCTCTAATACTTGTTCTTTGGCCGCTTTGTTGATAGGATGCATGGTAGATTGATTGCTTCACCTATGCCTTGTCGAAAACCAATCCCCCCTGCATACCCGCCGCTAGGATTAGACTCGCGCTTATCATGTATATCTTGATGCTACTCACTTATTACTATCTTTACTTGATAATGTATCATGACCTGAGTGGCTAAGGCACGTGGTGCCGAAGATGTAAAACCGGGACTTTGGGAGAGAATCTTGGCGTGAGTCTTGGGTGTGTAGTGAGGGTTGTGTCGACCGACAGGATCTGGGGGCAAGTCGCGAGGACAAGCCATGCCGGGGGTGTGATCTGGGCATTCCCCATGTGAGAATACCTGTGGCGGGTATAGTTTTGGGAGAAGTTCCGGAGGAGTGCCTTTGTGGTACGAATCGCCGGGGCCGGGAGGTGCCGCCGAGGCACGGGGCACGGAGCCCAGTGAAGATATCTGTCCGATCCCGCTAAGGACCGATTGGGCGAAGGTGCGGTTCATGGGACTTCTCGTACACACCACTGCGTTCGATGGGCGGGGAAACGACTTGACGACTAGCTAGCCCCCCGCCACTACTGCTAGGTTGGAAGGTGATAGTGTAGGGGGAGGTACGGGTGTCGAGACCCACACCCTCCCGAGACAGCCGTGATGCCCCCTCGGGATCCGGCACACGCCTCACGCCTCGCCGTGCCGGTGGACTCCTGGTGCCCTGCAGCTGAGTGGTAGAGTGGCGTTGGGCTAGTTAGGCGGCGGCTCGGTATCGCCTTAGGCGAGGCGCATCGCCGATGATGGTGATCTTGTGGTTCCGTGTGTACACACTCTGCAGAAGTTGATCGATCTATACGTATAGCCGTGTCCCCGGTCATGGACATTCCCATGAGTTACCATATGTTCGTTATAGCGAGTGGAGTCCTTTCTCTTCTCTCCCCCGGGTGTGGTGGTTTCGGCCGAGGGCCGTTGAGGGCGAGGAGGAGCGGGAGTTTTCCTCGCCGACTTGAGTGAGAGTGTGGTGTGATGAGTGGATGGGTATGGATGGGATGGATGGGAGGTTTATGGATATAAATGGGTTAAAACTTGATAAATATTATTTAATTATGCAATTGCATAGGAAACCCGTAGCCTCAAATAGGTCTTTTGATTACCCTTGCATCCACCTTCCACATAGCAAGCTTCATTCATATGGGTGGGATTAGTGGCCAGTACAAATCGTCTTCGATACATTGTGTTCGGGGAGAAAACATCGAGTGGGAGACCGACGAGGATGGCGAGGAGGAGTAGGTGTCTCGTGCTACGCGCAAGTGGATGACGTGTTGATCCGCTTCTACCTACCTTATGCTTTTCTGTATGTGTGGGTGAGTGTGATTCTGCCTTGATGGCGATGTAATAAAGTACCTAAATCTCGCTACTTGTACTCTCTTATTTAAATATTTCGCTGTATGAGCACTCTGATCCGCTGATTTGTCGATGATGGCAATGAGCCCTTCGAGGCCATTGCATTATTGTCTGGCGTGTCTTTTTCCCTTCGTGGAAAAGCGGGTTGTTTCAAGAAGGCACCCATCATTTTGGGCGCACCATTCTTGTGCACAACAAAAGCCATCATCTATGCGGAGTACGCCAAGATTGTCCTATCCATCAAGGACAAGAAAGAGAGACTCCTGCAGCCCCGAAGCAATTCCATCAACAAGAAGAGCAAGAACAGCAACCAATACCGAAAAAGAAGAACAATAGAAACAACAGAAGATGGAGGAGGACCAAGCATGCACCTGCGGAGACAACTCAATTGATCACTGCTCTCAACACAGAGAATGATCATATGCTACCCAAGCCATTTCCAATCAAGAGAGGTGATCCAGGTGTCCCAATCATTGAATGCACAATCAAAGACACCACCTTCGCCCACACCGTCTACGACACTGGATCAGGCTGCAACATAATGTCAAAACAGGTATACGATGAGTTATTTGATTTATCTTTATACCCAACATGTATTCAGCTGCAGATGGCGGATCAATCACTAAGGTTACTTGAAGGAGTGGTCAAGGATGTCATGGTAAGAATTCAAGGACAATATATACCTGCAGATTTTTTAGTTCTTGACATGCAGGGAGACGATGATTCCCTGATCCTCTTGGGAAGACCGTTCCTCTACACAGCCAACGCGAACATCTACATTGGGTCCGGACAGATCCACTTCAACTTGCCCACTGGAAAGGTACGCTGTCAATTTAGAACACTTGTTAACCGGGAACAGATCAGGAAGCAACGCAACAGGAGAAGACGCCAAGCCCACCGTCAGGCTGCCCAGCCTCACTGTAGTTGGGAAGAATTTCTGGGCAAGATAGTGAACTATGAGGACTGCTACAAGGAGCAAGAAGAGAACACGCGAGCACCCCGCTGGAGTGAGTGGGCAGAAGAAGCTGAAAGGATGGACCAAATCGCAAGGAAGAGAAACAGGAGATCCTAGCACAGTTGGAACTAGAAAAGAAAGAAGCAAAAGAGACAGAAGCGAGATGGAAGGAAGACGCACGTGACGCATCACCATGAAACGGGGAGTTGACTGAGGTTACCTCAGACGATGAACCCACTGAGTAAGTGTTCTCCTCTATCTAAGTCCTGTCGGTAGACTTTAAATTCTGTACCCTAGCCATAAGGTTAGAATGGTAGTTATCTCATTAAATGCATTTACAATTTATTTAGTAGCATAATTTTCTTTACACACTAAAAGATATAAAAACAACAAAAATATTTACTGCATTACTCATGGCATCACAAAGCCCCATGTGGATACCCTATGGTATTTTTCGAAGGAACATCCGCTGTGGTGGCATAAAATAAAAATGATAAAAATACAATATTCATATTTAAATTCCTGCATCATAAATAGAAAATTCAAAAAGAAGAGAAAAATGAAATCTGTTAGACAACATTAAAGCTAGCTCATAAAGGAGATCAATTACTCTTTTGGTGACCGCTAACCCATTGTTAAATTCGAGCCTCGAGTTTTGGGTTTCTTTTTGTGGAGTATTTATGCGGGAAGAATATCATAGTTAGGAGAGAGTCTATCGGTGGTAACCACCGGGTTCGCTCTTGGCTAGCTCGCCTCGAAGGACGTCTACATCGATATTGCAACCATTCAGCTTGGGGGAGGAGCATCCCCTAGTTATCAGGTGACTACACCCAGGCGATTATTAATTTACTTTATATAGATATTCATAAAATACCAAAAATATGTGGGCACATGAAGGTCCACAAAGTCATAGAGTCTTTTATCAGGTATTTAATATAAAACCATAAAAAGATATATAATAAATTAAAACAAAACAAATACTTAGTCATATACATATTAGAGTATAATTTAAAGTTAGTCCCGGCTAGAGCTAATTAAAGATTGATGAACATAAAAATTTGTCTTGGAGATGATGAATAGTTGCTCTGTTATAATGCTCACCAAGTACCTAGCTGCCAAACTTAAATCTCTCTGGTTCTAAACATGGTTGTTTTAATTGGAGAATTTATTCTGAATCTTAATTGTGGAGGCATACGCTTGCGCTAAGTCTAGGTAGTTGATCGATATGATTCATGAAGGTTGAGCCACTATTTATCTTATTCCAAGCATTACTAAGTTCTGGAGGTTTATTTTGAAAATTTAAAATTCACATGATGAGCTCTTGTATGACAAAATGTGAATTCCTACCAAAGCCAAATTAATATCTTAGAGGATAGAAAAAACCTTTTCACATTTAAGCTACTTGCTTTGCATTCAGTTCACAACCTGTGTTGTATACCTTGAGAGAGTCTCGTCATGCTTTTAAAACCAAGAAACACTTGCACACTCCAAATCCACATATGCATTATTCCTACTTTAGGAGTAATCGCAATCATTCACCATATTTTCATACATGTTCATCATAAAATGTTCTCCTCCTACACTGGGAGAGGACACAAAAATATACAATCACCCTATAGGATAACCCCCCGTCTTTAATGCTCTAAGTCCCGATTATATCTCTCGATTCATTTATTGTATTCAAAGAATGCATGTGGCTAAAAAAAAAAGAAAAAAAAAAGAGAAAGTGGGGAGTGAAAGATGGACAAGTGTCCCAAAGAATTAAAACAATGGGTACTAAATGCCGGCCTCCCTGAATAAAAATAAATAATAAAAAGATAGCCCATGTCTTTCCCCGAAAAGTTTCAATAGAGAGCTATTCCCAAAGAGCAACCCTAGAAATAGAAATTAGCCACAAATACCACATATGCACCTATCCATCATACTCCGTACACATGCATATCTTGGTTTGATTGTATGCCTCGATTCTCTATAAATCCATTAGTTGATTTTACAATACATGCATTGCAAGTATGTCTATCCTTGTTATTGACACTCCTATAAGCTCTACCATATATACCTTTAGCTATAGGAGGCATAACATCATTAATGCCTCAAGAGAGAACCATAAATACCACATACATTGAGAGATTTGAGGGTGTCATACAATTAAGCTCGAGTTTTATTTTGAAAACTTATAAAAAAACTCCGGAAATATTGGTATAGCAAAGAATTTGAGACGTAGTACTTAGCTTGATTGTTCTATCTTTCGACTGCTCAAGACTTATGCAAAAGCCATGAAGCCCCATATTACAGGTAAAATGAGTAAGTTTGAAGGTTAGAGCATACATTGTTTGATCCGGAGGAAATTCTTGTTTGAGAGCATGTGTACTTGAAAGTATAATAATATTGTAGCAACTCCTGATCCAAATACAATAACAATTAAGCTTAGTTTGTTTGCCAAGGGACTAACAAAAGGTAAGCTTGGGGGAATTGTTGACGGTGGTTAACGTCAACTTTCATTAGAACTTTAGACCCAAAAGAAAACATGAAAACACACTAGTCTAGGGTTTTAACTGACAATTTCCACGAGTTTTGCATATTCTGTATTTTCCAGGGTTTATTTCAGAAAAGCTGAAAAAAGGATTCAAGTGCAAAATAAACACGAAACTTATCCGCTACCGGAAACATCACGAGAAGACTCGGGAACCATCTAGAAGACACCGAAGCAATGGAGGGCCAGCCCCCTTCCGGAATGTTCCTCCACCGCCTCCCGATGCATCTCGGCCCTTGGTTACGCCGGTTTGATCCTTGCGGCGCACGCGCATCCCACCGACTATAAATACATGGGTAGACCCTCCCCGAAAAGAGTCAATTCATTATTCATCAAGGCCTCAAGCCGTCAAGCATCAAGAGCCTTTTAGTTCATCAAGAGCCTTCTAGTTCATAGTTCTAGTTAGCTAGATTAGAAATAGAGGAGATCTAGTTCTTCATCGGGATCTGGAGCCCTGGCGTCGGTCTGGAGCGCAAGAGTTCGGTAATAGATCTAGTTCTTACTTTATTGTATTCATTATATATAGGGAGACTTTACTCTTAATAGATTCATATGTTCTTAATTGCAATAGTTATTGTCTACTTTGATTATATGTCTAGGATAGTTGGTTTGATCTTATTGAATTCATGTAATTGCTCGTATAATGTTTACCTAATCGATCGTTGGGTAGATGGTAGACAATATGTAGACGTGGTGTCTAGATATCTTGTTTATCTGCGAGTGCACCCCCGACATGCCGGGACATGTGGTAGTCCGCGCAGTGACAAATGCGTTGGTTCCTCTGTAGTCCACCCTCCGTGCGTAGGACTAGCATAGGCACGGTCGCCGAAGGAGGTGACCCTTGTGTCTTAATACCCTCATTAGTTGATGCCTCTTTACATGTGATTATGATATAGGGTTAACTTAACAATGATTTCTAGATGTAATTGCACTAATTAGAGTTATTCATTGATGTAGTTATAGAATTACCTTAGATCTGACTCCCTAGTTTATCCAATGGCTAACTATGATTATGACTAGTAGATGCTCTGATGATTATCCATAATTATGATACTTGATGATTATGCTATCACCCATATTTATCCATATTTATCTTGTGACCTCTGTGCATTATGAGTAGATTAGATGATATTGGTAATATCACTTATTCATCCTATATAGTCTCTTATCAATATAATAGATTATAGTTTATTACATAGCTTTCCCAGTGGTATAAATATAAATCGGCAACCTATTTCATGTTTAGGAATGTTAGTAATAAAGAGGTGGCTAGTTGCTAAATGACAAGTTAATTATATACCGAGCATTTCTGGCGTTGTTGCTAGGGGTAGGAGTTATCTCTCGCTTTTAGTAATGACGGTAGTAAATGTCAACAGGAGGATGAGGGAAGGGAAGGGAACAGAGTTAGGAGAGGAGAACAATGACCCAATGTAAGTCATGGTTGTATTGCTGCTCACTTCTACTTATTTCTTGATCTAAACATTACTAATAACCAACTTGCTTTTATACATTTCAATCCAAACCTACCAAAATGTGAAGGAGGCGAGGGTAAGGGGAAGATAAAGAGGAGGAGGAGGAGGAGAAGGAACAACATGAAGGTTGTCTAGTTTGTTAGGTCTCTAGGTGGTTCTTGAATAAGATGCTTATAGCTAGACATGCATCGCTTTTATTCAACATGTGTAAGGTAGACTTGTAGCTCACGACAAGATGTTGTTAAAATGCTGCCAAACTGCTGCAAAATTTTTGAATACTTTTTATTATTAAATTTGTTTTCAAATAGTTGTAAAATTATGCCAAATATATCTGACCAAATCTAACCATGCAATTTTGTGAAAATACAATACAGATGTTTTTATTCCAAACTAGGGATAAAATGGTGTGTGTCAACATTAAGTTGTGTCGACCATCATGGTTTGTGAACAACCGTAAGTTGCATGGACCATTACAGTTTATGAACCTCTGTTTTTAGCTGACAAAAATAGCTCTTGATTGAATCCAATTTATTTGCATTGCAATTTACAATGGACTGTACAATTTTTTCTTTTTAAAAAAAAATAAATTGGCTAGACCAAAACCAGTATGGGTCCATGACTTTTAATAAGAAGAAAACGGTTGTGAATTAGAAATTATCTGGCGGCTACTGGGTAACGGACCGTTGTTGCAGGCGCAGTAATTCTGCAAATGAACTCAACTGGGACAGTCCACGTTAGTTAACAACAAACGTCACAAATTTGCCTCATAATTGAGAAATGGCAAGACCCTTTAGAATCCAGTTACAGCTGTGTCAAAAGTGAAAACCATATCCACATAACAACCCCTTAAATAGCTGTTCCTATAAGGCTAGAAGCACCTAGACGACCAATAAAAGAATTCCCTATTCCGGGTAGGGCTGCTGCGCTATGCCTCATGTAATTTTACAAGTGGATACAGCAACGCGTGCAGTTTCATCGGATGTTTTGACCCTTGCTATCTAGCATCCTTTCGGAAGCATCATGAAACCAATCCTAGTGTCAGAACACTATCTTTGGTCGAGCTTAGGAGCCACGTCTTAACTTGACGAACGCTGGTGCCTCACACAGACAAGATCATCCAACTTGTTTCCATCCATCTTGTATAGAGACACGCCACCCATTTGGATATGGTGGTCCTGAGCTTCTCTTCTCAGCTTCTCAATTGGAAGCAACTCCCACTTGCAGTAGTTTGAATTCTTGCGTGTCTCACTCATATCTGAAGTACCTGATACCGGTCCATAGTCAGGGTCAACTGTTCCCCATACCTTGCAATTGCTAAATGGACCCAGCTCAGCTGGCTGGCCAGCTTCATGCTTTTTTAGACAAAAAGCTGCAGCGTGTGCCCTTCTGATCTCTTCTTTGCTTGGTATGTCTGACCAATCTTCCACCCTTTGTGCTCTCATGGGAGAATGGATACGAACTACCTACACATGATAATTATCACTTAGGTCAGGAATTCAGGATAAATCTATGCATATAGACCGTAATGATAACATGGTCAAGAGGCTTACCCCAAGGCATTCCAGAAGTTGATAATAAGCTCGGCCTTGCAGTGGATTGTGTCCTTTCCTAGGGCCTGTGAAATACCGTGTCCTGAAATAATGAAGTGAGCAGAATATATATTATTTATATAAAAAAAAAACATTGGGAAACGTAGTGCCAACTGCCATGTTAATGTTGAAATACTCAGTATTGTAGCCATTTATTAGCTCACCATTCTGTGTACCCAGGATCAACAGTAAAACCATACATGTCAACGATATCACACATGGAAAGGGCCAGTTCTATGGACTTCATGCCAGTTCCTTTAGCACCTCTTCTCAAAACTATACCTTGAAAAAGGTAGACAGGATTTGGAAGTTCCTGCATGTAACCCATGTTCAATAAGTGAGCATGACCTTCCATGGGTCATATTAAAAAATTAGTTTATATCACAACATCAGCTCAATGAAACAATATGCAGATCTGCTACCTTTATTACCGCATTGATTTCTTTGTGCGTCAAACTTTTAATGATAAGCGCCTCATCAGCTGCAAGGGAAAGCAAGACAGTCACAATTTGTTTCAAAAGCAGCCGTCACATGACATAACAGAAATATTTACCCCATGTCTAAACTCTATTTGATAACAACTTTAGAAACAAAAATTGAACTTGTTAAAATGATAGTAAGTTTGCATTTGTTTGCTACCATGAATGTAGTTACATATCATATAAACCAGGACTGCAGCATATTATACAGAAGGGACAAAAAGAAAATTGGAAGAAATCAGGATTACAGCATTACAGGAGCCCTTCAGTATTGGTGCCATATTTCGAGCAGCACCCCGGACAACAAGTCGAAAGTCCCTTTTCAATCCAACATGTTTAGCATATTTCTACGGATGAAAACATAAATAATATCAGTAATCAATGGCTACTACATATTGATACTCAGAGGAAATAAATTTGTCAATACAGCTAATAAAGTGAGGTGCTAATCTCAAAAAATAAGAAAGAGAAGTAATATATGAATCATGACATCTAGGCATCTAGAAGCCAAGAATGGCATTACCCAAAACAGGCTCATTTGCTGAACTTCAGTTTAGATAATTTGATAAACAATGCAACATGTTTACCTTATTGACAGGTGCCTCATTGTCCCGAAACACAGCATCGTGCGCATCAATCTCTTGTCCAAACTCTGTTTTCAAGACATCTCCTGAGTTACCAACAACTGCACATGTTGCGAACTGGCGTGGATGGAAAGGGGGTTTAGCAGGCAGTAAAATGCTAAGAAGTTCATCACAGAGAGTACGGTTGTAGCATTTATCAGCACCACTGCACATTTTGAAATCAAAAGAAGAATTATTAAAGTGGAGAGATTGGTTTCAGGTTTCACTTTAAAAGCAAAGATGGAAAAACAAAATCTTAAGCTTACAGCTGTGCAATCCTTTTAGCTGCATAATCCAACCATCCATCAGGCCTCACATCCAAGTATTCCCTTGTCAATACAGTTGTCACGTTGCGGTACTGCAATCATATTAGTATTAAGACTATTAACACAAGCATATAGGTAACAAGAGCAAACATGCTAATCTAGAAGAATGTCCTAACCTGTTCCCACAATAGGATAGTTTCGCAGACATCATATTTGTATTCCAGAGGTTCAAAAATCTTGAACTGGGTATTATACTGCAAAAAGTTTGAGAAATATTACCACAGATGAATCTTTAACTCATGATTCCAGGTTTAGGGAACAGTAGCCATTGGCCATAGAAAGGAGGAATACTGACCCAGGTGCTGTTGGTTCCTTCAGGAAATTTAAGGACCAGCTTGCAGTGATCAATGATATCTGCTGTGAGACCAAGTCCTCTGCTAGCCTAAAATAAAGATAAGACTTCAGAAGCAAGGTAGATGATGATCAAACAACAGAAGAAAAATAAGTGAGCAAACTTTGCAGTGCCAGGCTGTGGAAATGTTGCATATATTCACAAGACTTTTTATGTCTTGGGAAGGTTTAAAATGAGCTCAAAGTGGTTGCAGTGGATGACTATTTTTGCCTCTGTACTCATGTGAAAACAAATCTCGGGCAATGAACAACAGCCTATCAGAGATAACAATGGGCACAAAAGTTTTCAGCAACGAACAGCAGCCTATCAGTGATACCAAAATCAAAAAGATTGGATATGGACCTAGCAGCAACAATTACAAAACCTGAATGCCAAATTACTCATAGCTGTAATCAAGGAATATACTCTGCGCTTATCACAATAAAGATAAGAGATGAACAATCCCTCTACATCGCATGAAACAATAACAGCTTCTATTTGAGTAGCGTGAATCTGTGGTTAGAAACCGGGGAAACATTGGAAGAACCAATGTGTTAATGTACTAATAAAGTCCACCATAGCTACAGCATCACCGGAAGCCCGCCATTGTTCCCAGTCACCACGATTGTAACATTAGCTATAGCATGGCAGCATTAATGCGAAACAGATGGGTTTTGTCACGAGACGTACCACGCACTGCTGGACGCGGGACTGGAACCCCACGAGCTCGCGCACTTCGTCGGCGTCCAGATCCAGCCTCCTGCTCGGCGCACCTGCTGGGAGGAGCAAGGGCGAACTCGTCAGCCCGATGTGAGCTAGCTAGCTAGGGTTCGGGAATGCGGAGCGGAGGAAAGGCAGTACCTGGGGCGGCGAAGAAGGATGATTGGATGGAGAGGACGGCGAGGCAGAAGGCGAGCGCCAGGCCCAGCAGCAGCGCCACCGTCGGCCGCCGCTGCGCCGCCCCGCCGCCGCCGCCGCAGCCGGCAGGTGGGCCCTCGTCATCGGCGGACGCGGCGCAGCGGATCGGAGGCGGCGCACTGAGAGTCGCGGAAGGGGGAAAAAGGGCGCGCCGGCCGTGGAGTGAGTGTCAAGTGTGGATGGAATGTCGAGTAGCTCACTGGTTATCAAACTACGATGAAAATAGTTCCATTAAAAAAAATTGAAAAAAAAAACCACATGAGTTACTCTATCCATCCCAGATTATAAGATGTTTAACTTTTTTAACATCAAATTTGACTACTTATCTTATTTAAAATTTTTTTATAAAATATCACTTTTTATTGTAACTTGCTTTATTAATAGAAATTTTTAATAATAACTTAAATTTAACTATATATTTACATAAATTTTTTTAAATAAGATGAATGGTTAAACTTAGGATAAAAAAAAAGTCAATAATTTGAGATGGAGAAAGTAAACTATAAGACGTTTGATTTTTTTATCTTAAATTTGATCACTTTCGACTTATTAAAAAATTCAAACATAATAAAATTTAAGGTATTCTTAAAAAAAACTTTATTAATAAAACAAGGCACAACAAAATAAATAATATTTTACATAAATTTTTGAATAAAACGAGTAGTCAAACTTAGGTAAAAAAAATTAAACATCTTATAATTTAGAATGAATTAAGTATTTCTTGGATCAAAACTTATTATAAACTAGCAGGCTTCACGCGGGCAGCAAAAATGGTATGCAACAGCATAAAATGGTATGCAACAATTATGATTTCAACATAACGTTTAATGGGGGCTAAATATCAAGACCCTACTATGAATTATGTACGGATATACCAATTATGAAAAGTTTAGAACAATTGTTGATGGTTGGAAAATAAGGACGGTAATTGCTCTAGTCTGCACGTCAAAGCAACTGATCATTTTGTACATATCCACATCGAAACCTGATGGTAAAAGTAAAGGTGGTTAACAAACAACGTGTAATCAAATAACATAACAACAGTTAAAAAACAGGAAGCAACTGAAAAGCAATGGCGCATGGGTGAGCTGGGCTCAGGATGAATTGGGTCTTAGCAGTGGCAGTGGCAGGCAGGGAAGCAGCAGATTGCGTCGCAGCGGCACCAGTGACAGGAAACTTGGAATGAGCATGACGGAGTATGGCAACGGCAAAGGATGGGATACGCGTGAAGGCCGAGTTCATGGTGGCATAGGCGATTGGATGGCCTACAAACACAGGCAGGCAGTATTAGCAAGCATACTCGTCTTGGACATTTCATCGACCACTCGAATGGCACAGAACAGCAAGGGCAGAGAAGACAGCAGTTGGGGACCATTAAATACCTAGAAGACTGACGACGCAGGAGAAGTGCGGCGTGCGTCGCCGCACCGTATAGCCTGTGGTTCGTGGCCACCACACACCGGTCCACCGCCTTCCTCGCGTACAGGCAGTAGAGGACGGTGTTGGTGCAGGTGCTGTGCGAGGGGGAGGATTGTAGGCGCGAGCGGTCGTGCCGCGAAGGTGCTGAGTGAGGGAGATGGCGGCAGGCGGAGCGGCGCTGCTGCAGGTCCCTGTTTCTGTGGGTGCCGCGCCATCGTCGCAGCGAATCCTCGCCGCTGCCGTCGCCCTATACAGGCGCATGCACGCTGCCGGGGCTTGCTGGTGTTGGTGCGCTTCAGCACACCTTGCCGAGAGGGCGGCACCGCCGGTGCACGGCCGTCTTGGGGGGCCCCGCAAAGTTGGGGCAGCGCCCGGGGGCTGCCGCCTCCTGTGGTCCCCTGCAGCGGGGCTGTGCCAGGGCAAGGTGGCAGGGGAGGGGCGAGATGGAGGCAGGCGGAGTCGAAGACGCCGTGGGAGCCCAGGCGGCGACGGTGAGGACGGCAGGCTTCGCGGAGCAGGCGAGGTGCGGCGATGCGAGGAGGCCGAGGATGGGCATCGGCATAGGGCTTGGTGATTTGCGTTTTTTCCCTCCCTTTTTTTTTCCTGTGTTTGCTCAATCGAATGGAGGAGTTGTTTCTTGAATAGTCTGAGACTTTGAGGTGGTTGGCTGTGGTGGTCTGGGTTGCGGTTTGCACGCGTACTGTTCTCAGAACAGTGAAATGAGAGAGGGGATGGAAGTTCAGGATTGCACGACTTTAGTAGTATTGTATAGATTATGATGATTGATGACTTGTGTCAAGAGTGCTGTAGTGGAGTATAACATTTGCAAGACCTACCGTTGAAAGTGGCTGGGAGGATAGCTTCTTGGTCAAAAAGGGAGCTCTATTGCAGGTGCACTTCATTATTTTTAATTTTAATTTTATTTTATTTTTGAAGCACCAGGTGCACATGTTCAAGCGCCCATAGATATGAGGGCATCTCTAAGAGTTTGTCAAAATTTATTTGGTAAATCTTATAATTTGGCAATTTTCTAAAATATATAGCAAGTGAAAAAAGAGTTTTTCTCAATAGTTTGGCATAATTCACTTGCCAAACCCATATCAAACTTATATCGGGAACCCCGAGGCAGAAATAAAAATTATATTTATGTCCTTCCACCTTTTGAAAAACTTACATCGGGGAACCCCGAGACCGAAACAAAATTATGTTTATGCCCTTCCACCTCTTCTAATACAGACGGATGCGCTGCGTGCGGAGTCGAGCCTTTATATATATGTGTGCGTAGAGGCCCTTTTCCCCAACTTAGGATAAATAGCAACCTGGTATGGGAAACTGTTGGAAAAGGTTTTTTTCTATTTTTGGCAAAAAAATAAAGACGGCAACCTGGGATGAAGAACTGTTGGAGTTGCTCTAACAAGGTTTATAAGGCCAACCTTAATAGGAAGTTTTATAGAATTTTATTGACATTGAATTTTATGGGAGTAGAGATAGTTTCATAGGGATAAAACTCAATCTAGGTGCGTTAGAAAGTGGGTCATGAAACCTGCACTGAGATTGGCCTAAAACGCTACCCATCACTGTTCTGCATGTTTGAGTTTTGGTCATACGTTAAGCTTCTTCAAAAATGAACCAACATATGAAACACTAGTATATTTTATTCAGCTTGAAAGAGTGCCCTATAAAAATTTGTAATATGCAATGATTTAGTCTCCTTGTGTCTTAGGCACTTCCTCCGTTGTAAATTATGAGTTGTTTTAGTTTTTCTAATGCATAGCTTTCATTTTTTTTACAACAAACATAACCATATATTAACAGCATGATGCTGTAGAGATAAGTACATTGTTGAGGCTTACATGTTGTATAGCCTGAATGAGAGACACAGGGGAACATGAAGCTCGAAAGAGCAAGTAAAAAATTTGAGTGTCCTGGGTACTAGGATCCTGATAAGCTTTGCTTGCTAAGTGATCCGCTGTAGAGTTCAGAGACCTGTGAATCCTGAAAATGTTGGCCAAAGATAAGGCTATATTATTATAGAAAATCTGAGTGTAGGGCTTAATTCTCCAATCCGAGGGATTGGTGAGGTCTTCTGAGTTTAAAAAGTTGACCAACTGTTTATTATCAGAGAGGAAGTTGATCCCTGTTATCCGAAGTTTCCTGGTAATTTCTGAAGCCCGAACTAAAGCTGCTGCCTCTGCCATGAGCACCGATCAAGGTGCACACTCTGAGTTTTGCCTTTATTTGTACTGTCACCATGGCCTGTTTCTTCATGAGTAAAAGATACTCCCTCCGTCCCAGTTTAATTGTCGCCGGAGGCTCATCCCCAGTTATCAATGAAAGTGGCAAAAGACACTGCCACCCATATACTCCAATGATTTCTCAATAGTATATTTGGATGGACATGCCATTAATGCTATTCATCTCATCATTTTCCTTATAATAAACAAACCATTACTCACATCTACTTTTTCACAGTTTTACATGCAGTACAGTACGTCTCTCTTAAACAAATCAAAGAAGACAAAAAACGGCATTTTGCTCGGCAGCAAACACCACTTAGCGCCAAATTTACACGGGCAAAGCAAACTGAAACTTCAAATTTTTGGTCCGGCGCCATTTCTCAAGCCTGTACAACTTCAAATTTTTGGCCCCGGTGCCATTTCTCAAGCTTGTACCAAATAAAAGCCTAGTAACCTCTCGTTGCCTTCATTTGAGCCATTCACCTCTCATCCCTGCCATGCTAATAGACTTAAACACACTACCAGAGGAGGGAGGAGAGCAGGTGCTTGATCTCAACAAGAGTCCTGCCGAACATGAAGAGGATCAAGATGTAGTGGCTGCATATGAAGTTGGGGGACCGGATCACTTAGGTCTCCATCCTGATCAGAATGATGAACAAGCACAAATTCAAGGTAAGCACATCTGTTTGTATCCAAAACTGAGTTAATAGCTCCCTCTCTCTCCCTCTCCCTCCCTCCCTCCTTCCCACCCCCTCCCACCCCCTCTCTCTGTCTCTATCTTGTAAAATTAGAATGTTGGTTTATTTATCCATCTTAAAATCGCAAGCAACATCAGAGATCAGGGAACTTAGTTATTATTACTAGTATTAAGTCTATTAGCATGGCAGGGATGAGAGGTGAATGGCTCAAATGAAGGCAACGAGAGGTTACCATGCTTTTATTTGGTACAGGCTCGAGAAATGGCGCCGGGGCCAAAAATTTGAAGTTATACAAGCTTGAGAAATGGCGCCGAGCCAAAAATTTGAAGTTTCAGTTTGCTTTGCCTGCGTAAATTTGGCGCTAAGTGGTGTTTGCTGCCGAGCAAAATGTCTTTTTTTGTCTTCCTTGATTTGTTTAAGAGAGAAGTGCTGTACTGCATGTAAAACTGTGAAAAAGTGGATGTGAGTGTTTGTTTATTGTAAGGAAAATGATGAGATGAGTAGCATTAATGGCATATCCATCCAAATTCACTATTGAAAAATCATTGAAATATAGGAGTGGCAGTGTCTTTTGCCACTTTCATTGGTAACTGGGGATGAGTCTCCAGCGACAATTAAACTGGGACGGAGGGAGTAGGACGGGGAATAGGCGACAACGTTTATTTTGGGATGATCTACTGTTGCTCCAACGACAATTAAATTGGGACGGAGGAAGTATATCCCAAGCTCTGCAGTCTGTGGCACCTGATCACTCCGATCCGGGCTTGTGGTCCTGTGGAGGCATCAACATAGCAACAGTGTCCCTGTAGTAGGTGAGGGGATGTGATGAGGTACCTGTTCAGTGCCTGCATGGGGATGTTTGCTTGCTGATGGCCTCGAATGTTGTCCCTGGATGGCTGGGAAGTATCTGTTGTTGACCTCAGAGGCGCAACACCTGCAACATCAGTTTGTGGCATGACCTGTGATTTTAATGCTTCATAGTAAGATGACATGTGGGCCTGTGATGCGTGATGGACCTGAGTCGGCGTCCACCACTTCCTGTTAAAACGGAAATCATTCCGGGCTTTCCAGATGTACCAAAGAGTATATAAAATTTTATTAAGAGAAGTATTGGTCAAAGAGTTAGAAATGATATCTTAAAGAATTAATTGGATGAGTGGAGAAGGAAAACCATACTGCACAAGGTAGATTGCAATGGAAGAAGAGGTGGGAATCATTTTCTACCTTTGTCAATGTGAATTGTATATCGTCCTCTGCAGTAGCTAGAGCCCATCTAATTAGCCTCCGAGTGAAGGTCTTAATTAGAGGAGGGAGTTCTTTGCTTTTTCATACTCGGACCAGAAGGTGCTTGATGAGACCAGAAGGTGCTTGATGAGGGAAAGAATGCTTCTAGATCTCTGTCTAGGAAGTTGAACGATATTTTTTGTTACAGGTGCACAACAAAATCTATGTACTTGCAAAGTCATAGTATTTGTCAATCTCAGTTTACAATTACATGGGGACAATATTCTTGTGGTTAACTAAAGAGTACAGCACGCCAACATTCCTTAAACTTAGCTCGAGCGTCATTTAGGTCTCTAAATTTTTAAAATGCATATTTATACCCTTAAAACTTACTAATTTGTCATATGACGTCAAAATTACCACAACCTAAATTAATCCGCTTGCATGGCACACACTCATTGTGTGATTAGACCAACATGTTAGCCCCGCATTTTGGTGACATGCCATTGTAACACTCAACGTGCCACGCAAGCAGATGAACTCAAGTTATGATCATTGTCAGACAAGATGTTATGGATATTTAGACCTAACACGAAACAGTTAGTAAGTTTATGGCCTAAATGTGCATTTTGAAAAGTTTGAAGAGCCGGATAACATCTAATGACATCTAGAGCCAAGTTAGAGGAATCTATGTATTTTACTCCTATAAGTAACCACACCACCCAGCAATCTGTGTTTCTCCTTTCACAATAATAAATACTCCCTCCGTTCCAAATACAAAATGTTTTGGCTTTTTTGATATATATTTTTGCTATACACTTATAGATATACAATGTCTAGATATATAATCAAAGCAATGTATTTAGAAGAAGACATGACGTAGGTTAGTGAATTGGAAGAGGGAGTGTTTCGTATTTATTCTAACTTTAGCTGGATTGCTCCCTCCTTCCACGCCTAATGCTTCCTCGGTACTGCACTTTCTTTATACATCAAAATTCTGTCTACGAACATGCAAGGAGGTAGCGTCAGTAGAATCATCTACTAATTTCTACGACACTGAATAATTTTCGCGAGTCAAGCGTTTATTCATCTACCTTGATCCAAACTGCAAAAAGATGCCATGCTAAGGTACAAGAATACAAAGCACATCATACGGAGATAAGGCCAACGGCCGTGGTATTGAGTAATGACAAATTCACAAATGAAACATACCACATCAAACTCTCGCTTCTCAGCCTGGAAGTATCCTAAGTGCAAACAAATTTTGGTAACAAGACATGGACGCCATTGGAGAAAACATCGGAGCAGGTAAAATAGCCTAGTGCCTACAGGTGCCACTGGATGAGAGTATGTACAAGCAAAACTCTGAACCTCGCCCTGCTCCTTATTTACCAAGGGATTGGTCCAAACTAGTCGCCAGCAAACTGTGGGCGGCGAATGTCTGAGTTACCTCTTCCTCTTCCCAGCTGAACCTCCTGCAGTGGCCTTCCCACCTGAACCAGTGGCTTTTGATCTGGCAGCAGGCGCCTTCTTCCCACCAGGGCCATTCCCATTGCTCTTCAGGTCAAGCTGGACTTGAATTCCTAGAAGCCGATGAGGTTACCGTAAAGTTAGATGCAGCAAAAATTCAGAGGGATGGATAGGCTTGTAGCAAAAAGTATGAGAACCTTTCTTCTTGTCACTTTGCAGGTCCAGCTTCGGCGTAGAGTTGGCAGGTAGTTCATCTGAAGGAACCAAAAAAAAAACAGCAAGTCATATGAAAAGAACATTTCTTTTTGGATGCAACTTCCAACAGCATCCAACTGACTAAAAGCTTCCAATAGAACTGGCTATACCATATGTTACTATGGCTTGTCAGAAGCACATGTATTATTTATAGTTCTAGTAGCATTAACACCGGTCTATAGCGGTGTAGCTATATCACAAGCTCATAATTCTATGATCTCAATTTGTATTTACTAGAATGATGCTACAAATCTCCATAAAAATGAGTAATTTCACAATTGCATTAAATGAGCGTGGCACCACAAAGTTGCCTCAAAACAGATCCATTTTATCCAAATGTCAGACACATTAGTCAAAAAACAGGCATCTATCTGACATTTTTTGTTTGTTATATGGGAAAGGAACGCGCACCATTATTTTCAGTATCAGAAGAATCATCTTCGCCATCTTCAGCTGATGCAAGTCCATTTTCTTCAGGCAGGCTCTCTTCTACTGGCTCCAAGATTGCTGCCACTCGTTTCTTTAAAGGCTTTTTCATGCCTGGAATATTTATTAGATCTGCTGCTCGAACAACACGAGAACTACTTCCTTGTTTGTATGCCTTTGTCAAGGCACTTTTAACAGCAGGTTGAATCCCATCCATAGGACTTGGATGACCCTACATTATAAAATAAAATTTGTTCACATCCACAATGACAGGGAATGAAGACAAAGGTAAACTATGAAAAAAAAAGTTTGATACTAATTCGATAAATGGATTTATCTACAAGTTCGGTAGCATATATGTTGTATTTCAAAGTCACTATAACATTGTATCCAATATCCATGAACCACATGATTTAAGATTTCTAAGATGTTCCCATTATATATTTTACGGTTGACATGATGTGGCCACAATGAAAGCAAATTGCAAAGGATAATAGTCATGTGGTTACTGCCTGAACGCACTGCTCAATACAATTAAGAATGATAATAGTCATTGACACAATGGACCATGCAAAATTACCAGCCAAAAACCTGCAAAAATTGAAAATTCTCAACGATAAAATGCAAATGCAAAAATAATCTGTGGCCATTCAAGATGATCAAATGAACATGACATTAGACAGAACAAACATCAAATTGACTCTAGGATATTACCAACCTTAAATTTGGATACTTCCACAATCGTGTCAAAGTCTTCCTGGCTTAAAGAGTATGTATCCATAAACTCTACCACCTTTTGAACAGCTTCATCCTGGATGAATTGAAAATATAAAATTTCCAGCAGATTGCTCAAATAAAATCTTTCTACAAGGGAAATTGTATTTGAGATTAATGTATTGCAAAATAAGAGCTACAGATGCTAGTTGCTGACTAAGCAATTCAGCAACTCCATGTTATGGTATGTCAGGGCACTCAAAATGCAGACTACCATAGTTTCTATCCATATTTATTACACTTATGTTTATTGAGATTTGCTGATGTGACACTATTTACTGAAGAGAGAAGGCCAGAAACTAAGAAACCAGGTTGTACTGCGTTGGGGAAGTCTACCGTGGTTTCTATTGTCGATCCCAGATCCCATGTGCCATGCCGCCCACCCGGTCCCTTCCCTCCCCATCGCCGCTGCTCGGGTCGGGCGTCGTCACTGGCCACACTGCTCGCGGATCTCGAGGCCACCACCATGGAGAAGGCCCAGGAGCTGCCGCGATGGTCGCAGTCACCACGCCCTCCTTCCATCAGTCCACGGACCGCAGTAGGTCGGTGGCGTCGTTGTGAACCCCGGCACACAGCAGCTGCCATTTGTCGTCTGCAGCCCCATCCCTCCCTTACCGCACTGGCGATCGCCGTCAGCAGCCCCTGCACCCTGCCCCGCCGTGGTGGCGCAGCCGCTGGCCAGGCCATGCACGCAACGCCTCTAGCAGCGACTGGACACAGGCGGCGGACAGGAAGAGGATGGCAGAGAAAAGCACAGAAGATCCAGAGATGGGAGAGAGGAATACGGTATCGGTATCTAGACTCTAGCAGAAAATCTTGCATTGTGAAGTAGTTTCTAGGTACAGTGTCCTATACAATAGAAACTAATATGGTTTCTTGCATTGGGAGTGCCCTTACTAAGCAATTCAGCCACAGAACTTCAGGTGTTACATAGATTTTCTGAGCAACATAACAAAATAATAATAATAATTTCTAAGCTGTGAATTAAGAGTGCAGATAATATGTGGTAGGGTGCTTGGACTACTGCAGAAGTTGGCATAAGAATACTACTCGTACAGTCTTAATTTCTCATGTCTGCAGTTCTGTTTTCTGGGAATTCTTGAAGCAAAAATTTGATTTCATCAGTCATCAGTTGTGTGGCAATTCTATTTTCAAGACTACTGAAAGACAGAAAGGTTTAGGACCAATTCCAAACACCTAAAAAATTACTGGGGACTATTATCATCATGAGACCAACAATGATGGATAAAAGGAAAGATGGAGTTCATTCATGAGGTAAAAGATGAAAAAAATAACCTTTGGCATTATTTTCAGTGGGTCAGTCAGCTTTCTCAAAATAAGGGTAAGATAATCCAACCTCAATGCCTCCCTGCAAGTTCTCAAGAATTATAAAACTTAAAGACCCACAATAAACAACCACTTAAAAGTCTGGACATCATTCAGCTATTCAAAGTTACAACAACAGAGGGGGGAAACATGCACAAAATTTGTCAGTTCTGACACACCAAAAGTGCACAAACCAATGGCTAATTTCTTCAGTTCTCATCATTCACAATATAAAAAAATATCTTCAAGATCTGAACAAGGCATGTTAACTAAGAAATTGGTTGCCAGAAACTTAGAGTTGGCAGATAGATTTAATGGGTAGCAAGCAACTAAAAGTTGGTAGCCTGATCACTGTACTGGGTACCTACCCATTTACAAACCACTTATATCAAGAAAGGAGCATGATACATCGAGCAATTTAGATTTGGTTATCAGCTGAACAAAATTCCATGAAAAAAATCAGTGCATAGTTCTGGCATAGCGATATAGCATAAGTAGAAAGTACCACCAAGGAAGGAACCTTATCATGCCTACGTCTGAATATTGAGGTAGTATTTTGACTATAATAAATCTCTGGTGCTAAGAAACTAGTCAAAAAAAGTCTAGATTTGAGTTTTGTAGGTTCAAGAAAATGTAAGACCATTTGTACCATATTCCTGCTGGGTACCAGTACCACTCCTGAACATGGCTCTTGGGCTGATGTGCAGGGTGTCTACGATTTTTCCTCATAATCACAAAATTTAAGGAAACAAAATTCAGTATGAAATAATCCGCCTTTAGAAAATATCGAGTTATGTTATCCATCTTCACTCAAAATGGTACTGTGAAACATTTTTATCCCTTTAGAGAGTGATGACACAAAAGTGTGTGGATTGGCTACCAATCATTTAGCTCCAGTCAATTGGGTTAGTCAAACCATTTTCCTCATATGGAATATAGGTCTATATTTCCCGAAAAAAAAAGTAGCATTCAAAACCATTTTTGAAACCAGAAAAGATAGCTGAGGTTTTCCGCAAAAAGTACATAATAAGTGCAGATTCAGGACTTGGCAAGATAAGAAACAGGTGCTTCGCTATACCATACCGGCACAATAATGATTCAGATATGTAACAATAAAAGCATAAGCCACCATAGAAGGCACAGATAGATCTCAAGGATACGTAAAAGCACCTACCTGTCCAAATTTGCTTGCTGGGAGGCAAGAATATGACTGTGGACATCTTCCAGTAGCCTTCTGTTTTTGTTAGTAGTCGAGTACTTACCCAACCATCCACCAAACCTATTAAAGTTTCGCTCACCCTGAAATGCATTTGTTAGCCAATTTAATTTAGCCCAATAAGCAAAAGTAAAATATACTAAATATAGTGTCAGATAAGGTTTGAACTGTACTGCTTCAAGGATTTGTCTGTTCCCATGCATAAAAGCAGCACTGTAAAATGTGTAAGGTCAAAAAAATCAGGTTGGCAAATTCAAAATAAAAATAATACCAGTGCCAACATATAATAAACTATGACCCTGATCAATACTTACGGTACTATAGATGAAGCAAAACAAGCAGCTTGCGACAACTGCCACTGTCGATATCTTCTTATTTGTACATTAACAAGATCACCATCCGCTATAGATTCAGCAGCCCGAGCCAGAGCATTCATTCGTTTAACTCCACTTTCATCCTTTCCGATGGTGTTAGGCCAATAATTGATATAATTTTCCTACAATGGGGCACCTTTCCAACTGTGAATTTCACAGGAACATTGATTTCCAAGACTCCAGTCAGGAGCAGAAAAAAGAGAATGTGTTGATCCATGTATATCATGTAACAGTGAACTCAAACAAATACTGATTCCATTCCAAATTATAAGGCATTTTAGCTTTTCTAGAGACAGGTTTTGCTATGCATCTACATTTACACTTACTAGGTACATAGTAAAATCAATGCATCTAGAAAAGCCAATACGTCTTATAATTTGGAATGGAGGGAGTAGAATTCAACTATACTGGACTAAAGTCACAGCAATAAAAAGGTAATAACAAAACAAGTCCAGAAGGACACATGTTTAAACAATTACAATACACTCATTTGGCAAACATAAGCATATAGCAACAAAAAGACAAAATTTCCTTCAGAATTCAGAAAAGACACAATGTAATTCTCATACATGCGAGCATCCCAGCTTTCAAGCAATGAAGAAAGTTGTGACACACACTACAGTCAGTATAAAAATAAATAGCTTGTGCACAGTATATTGGAAAGAAATTTGTAGTAGTCACAACTCGATAGAGAAACGTAAGAATTAGCGTTTATACAAAGGATTGCCATCAGTATTCCAGACCTGGATGATCAAGGGAACTAAATCAGGATCGCTCATGCCCAAATCAATTCTCTCATCCATCCTTAACCTCCCACCATTGAAACCAAAAAGTCTGAAAGTTCAATGAATAACCATGAATAATATAAAGACTGTAGGCATAAATGCACAACAGGAAAAGGAAGCATATGTCATTAAAAACAAGCAACTCTAAACCCTGCTGTACTTAATTACACATAGCAGAGAAAGCATGCAGTATGTGCACAAGTTGACAAGTCCCCAGTCAAAGATTCCTACAAAAAGCAAACTACAGGTTTAAGGAACAGAGTGCATGAAATAAAAGGATTGCTGTTATGGATTGTCCTGTCTAGTAGAGACAAAGGATTGCTGTTATGGATTGTCCTGTCTAGTAGAGACATACTTCATGTATAAACGTTACAAAAAACAAGGCATTTTTTCAACTTATCGTAACCTAATCCTAGAGCAGCTAACTAGTACAGGCTTAAGCATTTTTTTCCTTGAAAATATCCTGTTGGGATTCCCATGTCTTTCAAATGATAGTATGGTAGAGTAACACTGAAACTTGGTTATCAAACCAACACATATGTTAAAATATAGTGACTAGTGAGCACAACACTTAGCATAAACTCTCGTCCTTCAAGTCTGAAATTAAATAACCGCTTGCCTTCAGTCAATAAAAAATGTAGAGATCCAGGAAAAGAATATAAAGGGAAAAGATAGAAATAATTCGACAATGATATTTGACATTGAAGAAATACTAAAGAAAGGGCAATACTTGTCAACAGCTGTAAAAGGAGAAATATCTTCATCCTTTGAACTACTATTAAGTCGCTCCCTTATATCATCGTACTTGACCACAGATTGGGAGAGGCTCATATACTGCAAATGGTTGAGTGCCATGCGAATATCTCCATGCACTCTTTCAGCAAGCTCTTCCATTGCAGTCTAGCATAACAGGGGGAAAAACGTATTAGTAGAAGAACATGGAAAGTCTACATAACAGAAAATCAGAAAGAGAAAAAGAATGCTAGAAACCTATATAGAAATACAAGAGACTAAAGGAGTCTTGGAAAGATACAGGGCATACCTCTTGAGCTTGAATACCTTCCTTTTTGGCAATATCCATCAATCTTTTACCCATCTGTCAAGTAAAAAAGTTAGAACCAAGAAAAGAAAAGAAAAGAAACATCAACGTCACAGGCAGAAAATTAATAGTTCTCTACTCTTCTCAACAATCATGCAACTGTATAATCATGTAAGATGAGAAGAATCGCAGCAGAAAAAGAGCATTCTAGTTGGTAGTTGCTATGCAATTTGTGACAGCAAATGGTCAGGGTTTTTATCAATTAGGTACAAGAGAAGTTCGTAGAGTCCACAGTAAATAGCATCACAACCCTAGTTTTCAAACTGTCCACTTTAGACTCAGAAACACATCAAATACAGATTCATTTCCTACATAAGATGAAAAGCACCAGGCTAACTACATTGCGCATGCCAGACACAACAAAAGTAAGGAATGTAGTGTGAGTTCTTGTAATTCAAGGGAACATTAATAATTCTGAAGGTCATTGCCTAACTGGAACTGAACATGGCAAGAAATAACCTGTTGCTTCGTTGGTTTTCTGAAGTTGAGCATCAGGCAGTAATTAACAAGACTCTTCAATTTCTGGCTATAACGGTCATTACAAATGCAGATAATAGGGATCTTGGATATCTTGATACTAGCAATAAGATCAGCAACACCACCTCTATCTCCAGCAGACATACCATCAACTTCATCCATGATTAATACAGCTTTTGGATGTTTTGACCTGTGGAATTGTTGCCCACTTAATATATAATAATAATTAAAATACAAAGTCAAAAAAGTTCATGACTCATGCTGCAACACCAACCGATTGTCACTATAATTCAGAGTTGCATTGCTGATAAGCTCTTTGATAGAATTTGATGTACTCCCAACACCCTTCTCGATCTTGAGTCTGCCTTACCACGGCTATCACTCGCATTTACCTATCACAAAAATTATTGTTTGAATTCAGGTCTGCCAAATAAAATGAGGAATAAATAGTGCAAACACTAAAAAAATACCTCAATGGCCTGCAATCCAAGCATCTGACTAACAACTTTTGCAGTCGTAGTCTTACCAATACCAGGAGGTCCACTCAGCAACACAGCCTTTTTGGCTGCACTGTCAGCTTGTTTCTTTCCCTTACCCTTTTGGCCAGAATGAAGGAACAGCGCATCCCAACCTTTTAACCAATCATGAAGTTGTTTGACCTATATATGAAGTTCATAATAAAGTTTCGCTACATATATGAATTAACTAACATAACCAAAAGCAGACCTACTCACCATTGATTGATTGCCAACTATGTCATTTGGAACTTTTGGCCGATATTTTTCTGTCCATTGCATAGAACCACGGTCAACATTTTTGGGTTTTTGTTTGTCAGCGGAGGCAGTTGGAGCATTACTATTTGAAGCAATACTTTTGCCCACAGCACTTCCTTCGGCTGAAGAAAATCAAGCATAACATATTAACAAGAGAAATGCAAAATCAGAAACAAAAAATAAGTGACAGTGAGTTGATTCTCCAGAGGATGCAAGCATAATGACAGGATCAAGCTAATATCCACAATAATAAAGTTGTTAGAAGACGCAATGAACAAAAAAGCCATGTCTCAGATAATCAGATCCAAGCAACTTTGAGCATGACAAAATTGTGTATTAGGTTATGCTAAGCAAGATCCCACGACATGGTATCCAACTATAGAATCACTAGAAGTTAGAAGTTCCAGTCTACCTCGTTTTTCAACTTTAGCTGGAGAGCTCTTTGCCTGTGATTTCTGAAGCTTTTCAGGACTGTTGTTGCTTTGATGTTTGTCTACAGAAGCCTTTGTAGGCTTTGATTTTCGGATCAAATCAAATAAACCATCTTCAGTCAAGAATGGGACACTGCAAATAAGTGTAAGCACATATAAAAAATGACAAACTAAAATGAATACGCAACAAATTGTTTCATGAAAAATATTAAGTAATACCCCAGATCTTTTGCTTTTTTAGATTTGACTCCACCAAGGTCTTCATCAGCCAATAAGTAGCTCTGCCAACAAGCACTATCAGCAAATATTAAATATATAAAGAGCAAGAATAGTCTCATAAAAAAGTACCCTACTAATATACATACCGTCTTTTTACTAATAGAGCCAGTCACACGGCCCCCATGACGCTTAATTAGATCAGCTGCTTCCTCACGTTCAAGACTGCACATAGAAACAAACTTAAGATGATTTTTAGCTCATTAACGATTGCATGATCATTAACATATACTGAATATAATCAAACAGCAGCAAAGACTTTTAGTCCCAAGCAAGTAGGGCATGCTAGAGCTGAAACAATATGAGCGACCACAAAAGCCAAAAAGTAACACAGAAATATCATGCAGAAAAACTGAAGCACCTGTCAAGGGTACCGCTTATGACAAATGTCAGATCAGATAAACAATCAGGGGCACCCTCTGGGACCTCCTACAAATTACAGAAGATGAAATAGACGGTTCAGCATTGAGTCATTCTTTTTTTTTTCCAAAACATTGACAATGATATTAGTGTTACCTTTTCTCCTTTGTGAGGAGGATCTTTCCTCTCACCAAAATGCATAAAACCTCGCCCACCTCCTCCTCTGCCTCTGCCCCCAGGGGCAGCTCCTGCTCCTCCTCTTCCTCCCCCCTTCCCTTCCTCTTCCAGCTCCCTTTGAGGGGGTCTTGGCATCTTCATCCCACCTGTCCTCATCCTCAGCATCATCAACTTGAGCATTAGATTCAACTCTAGGCTTTTTTGAAGGCGGTGGCTTCACTGGAGTTTTCTTCTTTGTAGGTGCCACGAAGTCATCATCGTCATCTTCTTCATCCTTAGACATTTTCTTTGCTGGCAAAGGCTTGCTGTCCTCGAGTTCATTGTTGCCTTTCTGTAGTTTTTCTTTTAGCTGCGCTCTTGTCAGCACTCTTTCCAGCAGAGGCGTCTGCCATTTCAACATCTGAGTCCTTTTCTGCTTTTGACCCAAAGTACTTGCTTGTCTTCCTTCTAGCAGAAGGATCATGATCACAGGACGCCTGATTGACCCAAGATGCGGCATTAATAATGTCAGAAACTTGGGCAGCACCAAATATTGAATAACAATGAAAAATTAAAGAATTGCTGCTAGCTTTGACCAAACAAAGCAACCAGGATGATGCTACAACAAAATGAACCTTTGTGGATAAATAGCTCATTTGTTACATTACGTTGTAGATACCATAGATGAAATACTGAAGGAAACTCAAGAGCCTAATCAATATTCTAATCTAACTAGTAACAAGTAGGTCCAAACTAAATCTACATGTACCGGAAAGACTAAACGTTAATAACAGTAATAAGAAGGCAACAGTTACGAACAGACAGCAGAACCAACAGCAACGGAGGCAGGCATCCTACCAATGCGGGCGGCGCCGACTTCTTCTCGGGAATGCTGAGCACGGGCTTCTTCTTCTCGGCCGCCGCTGCCGCCGCCCCCGAGGGCTTCGTGGTGGCTCCTGAGGGCGCCGCGCCCTTGTCCTGCGCCTTCATGAACCATTTCCGGATGTCGGACGACTGCGCCCGCATAAAACAAAGCAAGAACCGCTCAGTCGTCGGAGGCCAAGAACAGGAAATGAATCAAGAACCCCCGGCTCGCCAAACAAATCTCCGCGAAGGCAGGAATACCGGGGCGCGTGAAGAGAGAGAGAGGGCAAGAACGCACTTACCATCTCCGACGCGGCACAGGACGGATCTCCCGGGCCCGGGAGACCGGAAAGCTGGAGGTTTTTCCCGGATTCTTGGAGCGGTTAGATTGGGGGTGGGGGGCGACAGGGCTAGGGTTCTAATGGGCGGGTGGGTGGTTCTTGCTTCCCGCGAGTCCTGGCGCGGGGACTACACCAGCCACCGCCTACCGGACGGAGGGGGAAGGGATGGGGAGGAGACGGAGGGAAGGGGAAGGGGAGCGGCGGCGGTGTGCGGCGGAAGACGCCTCGCCTCGCCTGGTGCTCGCGGCCCCGCGCGCGGAGGTTTTGGGGGAAAAGGGGGAGCGGCGCGCGGTTCTGTCTACGCTGGCGGGTGGGACCCGCTGCGGTTGTAGTGGAGGCCACAGAATTGGTGCGGTGGGGGGATCGCTTCTCCTCGAGATTCGTGCGTACGTGGCGGATTCTCTGTTGATTTGTACGGCTGGGATTTTACGATAATCTAGCCCCTATTTTTTTTTTTACAACAATCTAGTCTAGCCCCGATTGTTGTGGACCTTTCGCGGGGAGCCACTGACAACTTCATGCTTTGTTTCGATATAAAAAAACAGTAACTTCATCCTTCAAACTGAGACTGTTTCTTTTTTAATTTAAAAGCTCCCTCTGCTTTTTAGGATTTATGGGCTACTAGTAGGATACCCGCGTAGTTCTTTGCGTATATGAATTAGAAATATAAGGAATTTATAATGGTCGAAACTATGAATTAGTGTGTATATATATATATATATATATATATATATATATATATATAGTAGGTCAATTGTGGAGGTTGTATTTATTGACATACATGGTATAGATTATTTGAACCAGCCATCACCCAAATCTCATCTACCCGAACCCCCCACCCCTACTATACCTAAGGGTCATCTCCCTCCCAAAATTCTAGAAGTTTTTCTTCATAAAATTATGCATGTTTCGGAGGACACATGTAATCTATGTGATATATAGTTTTGCTAGGTTTTTGCTTACAAACGGGTGTTTGCTTATGGTTTAAATTATCGAAATATATTCATGTGGGGTCTTGTTTTGAAGAGTTTATTGCGAGAAATATCATGGTGTAATTGGATTTTAATTACGATACTTGGTTTAGGTGCTACGACTTTTTTTCTATTTCAAAAGAAAACGCGTGGGAGATAAATGCGCCTTAGTGGAGGTAACTCCTTTAATGATGTCAGCTGACATCACTTTTGAAGTTTCGACCAATCAGAAGCGAGAGAATTGCTTAGTGGGGGTTAAGATTATAGGAGTTATAGATTCAGCTGGACTTATAAACCAGAATAAACTAAGACAACTGATTTTGATTGATTTGTTGTGAGAGAAAAACATGGTTAAAATGGCTGATAAGAGAAGTGAACCACCATTTCTACGCATAATCTATGCATATGTGATTGACATCACCACAGTATATATATAATAAAAATATTTACAATCCCACTATAAGGAACCTTATTTAAATCTGTGAATGCAAATAAAGATCAAGATTAAATGCAAACTTCAATTTGATCCGAATTTAATGAATGTCCCATCACACTTCATCAGATAAAGCGTCCGCAGAACATGCATAGGTCATATTTAACGAGGCTTGGGCTTCTCACAAACAGAGACGGTAGGAAAACCAACATTTTTGTGGCTTCAGTTTCTAACCCCAAAATGATTTTTGCATTTACTGTTCTCATTTTTTTTTCTTTTTGTTGCTTTAGTGAGTGCTCATTTGATAGAGCTTTTAATTAGGCTTGTGGAGAAGCCAAAAAAGAGACCTACCAAAAGAGGGTCATAGTCATGACAGAGAGGAGACATGCTAGGAAAAAGGTGCGCTCGGAGGAGGAGGAGCCATCAGGAGTGGAGGCATCGAGAGATGAAGCTACCAAGGGTTGAGGAGTGAGGAAGCACACCACTTGAGAGCTATGAATTCAGTTTAACCCATGATATAAGGAGAAGCTCCTAATTTGATTAATCCACGAGCACACACATATTATGAATCTCAAAGGTCATCTTATGTAATGCCACATAAAACTTTTTTATGATGTGAAGAAGAAAGATGAAGACCGGGAAAAAGGCGATGAAGGAACCATCTCATGAGCAAAGAATTAAGACTCTATGAGACAACTTGTATTTTACCATTATACAATTTAATGTCACCGTGAACCTAACAATGTTTCCTTTGTTAACTTACAAATTTAAAAATAATCAAATTGCTACAAGATAACTTAAAAGATGTTTAATCAGTCATATATGATTGCATTGGCATTGCATCATCTATAAGACAATATACCAATATACGCGTGCTTAAGTTGTTTTAAAATTAAATTAATTTTGGAATGTATGGCGGATTGGAATCGATGGTTGTTGACTTTTGATTACTTTTATTTATATTTTCTGGGGCTCCTCGGAGAGGACACTGGATGAATTGAGTCCCTTTTGGCTGTTGGGCAATGGCAAGGGTTGTAGTTCCAGTCCTAGCATTATTGTGTTGGCCAATATTAGTGGAAGTTTTATTGAAGTCTTATTTTAATTTAAAATTCAATAAAATGTCATGGAAGTCTAATTTTTATTTAAAATTTAATAAAATGTCACATGAACGTTTTTTGTATGATGTGACCATTTTTTTAACTAAAAAGAGAGAAGGAATGATTTTTTATTTATGTGGATAAAACTCATGGTTCTGTTACCAACTTAAGACAAGTCATAAAATAAAACGTTTTTTGAAACAAAAAAGAGATGACTTCATACATTTTCTTACTGAACTGTAAGTTGTTGAGAATAATAATACTATGAAACTCTTTTGCTTAGATTGGCCTCAGCACCAACACTGTACGTGTACACAAATGCTCTTAGAATTTCTGTTTGGCGATACAATTCACATGCGAGATGTCGCGGAAGATCACTATTCAAAGATTTGGTTCAAGGGACACATGTACATTCAGAAATGTGGGCTTTCTTCTTACAGTGCTTGTTACTGCTTAGCTTGCAGCTTACATGCTATATACAGAACTATGGCACTTGTATCAATCATTTGATAGTACCAAATGAAGAGCACCTCTATTCGCACCATACGTCCATACCCTAATCCGACATCAAATAGGAAAAAAAACAGAGGTGCTACCAAATTAATCTCTGCACAAAGCGGTGATGGCTTTGATTAAGACTAGCAGCAACTCACCTCTTGATAAACCCTACCAGCACCATCAGCCTTCTTATTAGTGCAAAAATATCACGTAAGTAGTAATAAGCCATCTCAAACATACAATTGGGATTGGGAAGCAAAAAACATCAGAATGCGCTCAAACAAATTAAGCAGACCCGGCGGAAGAGTGGGCGGTGCAGCGCGACGTACGACGCTCGAGGTAGGGGCTGCGGGGACGCCGTCCCCAACACGTCGGTGGCGGTGGAGCCTTGGCGATGGGAGATCGTCGAAGACGGGACCTCTAGACTCGGCGGACGGCGTCGCTCCAACTCCAACCGTGACACGGCGGCGCGAACGGCCGGCTTCTTGGTGACCGGCCTCGTGGGTGCCAAGGGCATGTTAGTCCTCCTGCGTTGGAGGATCACGGCGCGAGTGCGTCACCATGGCGGAGGAGCGCGCTGTGAATGGATTGGATCCAAGGGAAGCAACGAGACTACGAGAGTTGGGTGGATTGAGGAAGGAAGGTGACGGCGAGGAATGCGCGCCAGGGGAAGGAAATAGAAGGGAAGGGGGAAGGGAACGATGTGGGATTTGAGCAGATGGGTTGGATCCCAAATCTGGTCCAACCACGCGGTTATAGGTTAACTTGCCGTTATAGGTTAACTTAAACGGTTTTGAGAGTAGCGATATCACCGGTCATATAAGCTGATAAGATAAGCTGGCTAATTTGCTGTGAGAGAAAAATACTGTTTGAACGGGCGATAAGACAGACGAACAGGGCGATGTATCTAGTTTTGGAGTTTGATGATGAAAATTATACTATGGCATAGCTTTTTCACTGTTACAGTGCACGAAAAGAGTGTGGTGTCAAGAGCAAGAGAGTGGCAAGAGAATGGCAGTGACCAGTGCTTGGCTGCTTGCTATGCAGAATTACCATTACCTTTTATTATTGTTGGTTCAAACCTTTCAATATACAAATGAGTACTTTGACAGGTTATGGTTGACCTCAATAAGGTCATCATGAAAATCCTTGTTATAACCTTATTATATCTTTGACCATTAATTTTCTTCTAGGATATATTCTAGGAATCCTTCAATTTATGATATTTTCAAGTAGAATCATGCACATATTACTTTCATGTCTTCAAGCTAAATAGTCTGAAAGCTGTCCTAAAGACCTAAACGGTATGGAGAGTGTTTTATGACGAGTGCATAGAGAATACAGAGTAATAGCCAAATTTTCACCTTCAAAGATGGTGCACATATCCTTATCAACTTATTTTTTTCATTAAAGTGGAGTATATAACTTTATCGATTGATTATTTTCTTCAAAGAGAAGGGATCGTTCTTAAGTAGGTGCAGTTGGTGGTTAAGGCATGTACCATCACAAGCATGATCTTAGGATTATCAAAAGCATGATCTTAGGAATTCTCCAAAAAAAAAAAAGAGCATGATCTTATAGAATAATCAAAAGCGCAAAGTGCTTTACGCATTTACCCTTAAAAAAACTACTCCATCCATCCTAAATTATAAGACATTCCAAAAATCTTGGAGAGTGTTTGACAAAATTTATATAATAAAAACGATAACAATTATGACACCAACTAAGTGTCATTAAATTCTTTATTAGTTATATTTTCATCGTATGTCTATTTGATATCATAAATCTTTATATTTTTTTCCTTTAATTTTGATCAAACTTAAAAAAATTTGACTATCAAAATTCTTGGAATGCCTTATAATTTAGTATGGAGGGAGCATGTGTATAGTGACTCAGACGAGTATAATGTTTATTTCAACCTTTATATAGTGCCATGAACACTAGTGATATTATTGCAAGCATTTGATGACTAGTTCAGCCATGATATCACTATACACTACACAAGCATTCATTCGAGACCTACTCACTGACTACCTTGCGTAATTTTATTAAAACAGTAGATCGAAATATGGTCATTCACGTTGACTTTAAACGCTAGCCATCTTTTTATGAGCCATTTCTGATCCTACAGCGAAAAAGTTGGAGTTGATGTAATAAAACCAAAAAGAATGAGGGAAGAAGGTAAAAGTAACACGACCACAAAATAATGCACAAGTTGCATTAATGTATTGCAACAATCCTAGGATGTTCAGCGACAAACAAATCCAATATACACAAGATTGGGAATTTTAAACATGAACATATCAAGCAATATACATGGCATGCTCAATGACAAGCTGAAAAAAATGGATGTCTACTCTGGAAACGATAAACCATGACACTTTGAGCGATTCAACTTTCAGAGAAGCACACACCCTCACTATTCACAGAACTGCAAGAAGGAAATAAATAGGCAAAATGCACAATTGATCAGCCATGGACTGGGACTTCATTCGAAGCAACCAATTGTGCAGCCAGATCAGGACCTGTAGCTTCTCCACCGCCATGTTCGACTACGAGCTCTTGGGCAGAAGGTTCTGAAGGAGGGACTTCGACTGGTTTTTCTTGCGCTTGTGCAACCTAGCCCTTGAAACCTTAGGTTTCGAGTTTGAAATCTTTGGCTTTGCAACTACAGGTTTTGCTTCAGCCTTTGTGGTGGCAGACACTTGTTTCGTGACTGGCCTCTGAACAGGTTTTCTAGCAGAGACACGAGGTTTGTTGTTTTCCATAACTTCATTTACCTTGCCTGAATTTGCAGTGCTCCGTGGGCTCTCACATGATACAGAACCATCTGCAGAAGCAGCAGCAGTAGAATTGGCTGGCTTGTGCCGGCCGAGCTTTGGCGACCTAGCACGTGTTGGGGGAATCTACAAAACCACATCATAAGGAACTTTGTTTAGGAGTGTTAAATTTACTATTGACAAGATAATCTTAAAACATATATTCAGGAACTGTAATATTTTATATACAAGCTAGCAAGGTACACAAGACAAAACATTTGAATAGTAGTAAACCAAGAAAGTGAATTTTAACCACACTGTGAAGTGTGAATCAGTGCATAAAGAAGACGAATGAGAAAAAGCCATGAATGACATGATGAACTAGTAGACAGAAATGATTTGTCACTTCCAATTAATCTCCTATGAGATGGAAGGACAGATAAACATTTACTAGATCCTTAAACATGAATGACATGATGAACTAGCAGACAGAAATGATTTGTCACTTCCAATTAATCTCCTATGAGATGGAAGGACAGATTTCACGAACACATATCTTGTGTACAAGAATGGCATTGTTTAGTCCCACATTAAGGAGCATCATTAACTGCAAATCTTGATGATTATCCTATTACAAATTTAATCATATGTTGACGATAATTGTTATAGAAAACAATTCAGGCATCTGTATGAAAGATAATTGTACTTCATGGATCATGCAAGACAAAGTCACAAGTTACTATAAGACCTCAAATAGAGCCCTCAAAGTTGTATACTATTTGCTTCCAAACTGCACTCAATCACAGAGCCAGCAATATTAAACTATATCATAGTAAGGACCTAGCTCATAGTAAGGACCTAGCAGTTAGCACACATCAATAGGCACTCAACAATATTTCAATTTCAGAAACTTAAAATATAAGGAGCTTTTAGCATATTATATAGTATAGGATCACAATTCACAACTGAAAGATTGTGGTTTAATGCTGCACTGATTACTGAATTTTAAAAATAGATCACTTATTCACAAAGCCGTAAGACAATAACCATGGTGAAAAAAAAAAAAAATGACTATGGCAGCAAAAAAAAAAATGCTTCAAATGCAGTAGTGTATCACATAATACATCTGCACATACGTTCTTATTCACCATCCCTAACAAAAACATACTCTCATTTTCTTCAGTTAAAACAACTGTCTATTCTGGTTGCATTTTTATGGCATCATCTTGGTCAATATAGTACACACATGACACATCTATTCAGGATTTCATATTCTCAAGTATCAAAATGTTTAGACAGACAAATATGAGCATCCCTAAGCATGTCACAGAACAGTATTCTAGTGGAAGTTTATGGTAATAGTGTGGTAATGTAATGCACAATGATATAGTTGCCAGTTCATCAATCAATGTATAATGGCAAGAACTAGAATTGTACAATTATCTGTATGAGTGCAAATGGAAACTTATCAAACTGGTTCAATGTGAATATTTCTATTTAAATACAAAAAAAATTGGATGTCATTAAACCACATGGAACCAATTGTTTCAATATCTCAGGAACCTCACTACATGAAGACATGAAGTAAATCAACTCAGTACCTTTTTCAACTCAACTTTGGGTGGCTGCTCCTTGTAAAAGCTTGGCATAGGAGTGGCTTTAAATGTCAGGCTCTTCCTCAGCAGTTTGATCTCAGCCTCTTGGCTCTCCTGAGTGTGCATATATTAACTTTCAGAACTAAAACATATAAGTATCCCATAGGTTTAAATGCAAATAATGTGAAAGCAAATCACCTTAGATTTCTCCTGCAAATTTGTTTTTTCCAGCTCCTTTGCGTGGATTTTCTCTTCAAGCTTTTGGAAGAACTAGGAGAAGGGAATAACCAAGGCCCTTCAGTACAAGAAAAAAAAAAACTAGAGAAAATGTGGATCATTAAAACACCACTGTGGAAAACTGTGCAGACCTCCTTTCTCTTCTCAGCACGCTCCTCCAATCTGAAACTAAAACCAGCAGCTGCAGCAGCACTCTTACGAGCTGCTGCACGGGGAGTATTGGTACTTCTGCAACACAACACGAAATGGAAGCGTTTTGTACTGATACCACGGGGAAGAGCAGATAAACGGCTATCAATCAATCAATCATGAGGAATTTCTTACGATGTGGTGGAGCGCACATCATCCTCTGTTTTCCCTGGCTGCGTTTGTTTCAATGGTTTGCCCGTGTTTTCATGCGGCCTGTTATCCATCCAATATAATTAATTTCAGCAAAAGAAAACGACAAAAACCAAAGTTCATAACGGTTCTGATTAGTCAATCTAGTGTGATCAAACCATTTATAGTAAGCATCAGAAAACAGGAAGGCAACACAAAGTCAAAAACAGCCCAGATTAATGGCTTGGATTGTTCTATTTCAAGACGGTAACCGAAATCTCAATGCAAAAGTAATAATAAAGGAAAACACAGCAGCCAAATCTGGATTGCTAGTGGTCCAGCACTTACTCTTGGACAGCAGGAACTGCGTCACTTGGGGCGGCCATATCCACTGATCCAGACTTGACATGCTACGTCAAAGGAACCGAAACCAAGCGTTTATAACAACGCAACCAAACCAAAAATAGACAGAAGAATGTCAAGCTTCAAGTAACCGATGACCCAAGGAAGGAGCTTTACCATCGACCGGCGAGCAACAGATGTCCGCGCCAAACTCACCTTCTTCTCCGCCGCCCGGCCTGCAAGCGATCACATTGAATTCCACCCAGAATTCAGTCAACAGGAGACCACCGAGGCGGCACAGACTGAACACACCCAAACACTAAATAACGAAGAAGGAAACCCAGCATGCAAACCTGCTGCCGCCTCTGATCCATTGGCCACGGCGGCGCCCTTGGCCTGCTTGGGCGCAGCAGCAACCGCCGCCGCCGCCTTCTTGGCGGTGGCCGTCACACCACCCCCCGCGCCGGGAAGGAGGCGCTCTGCGAGAGGACCCCGGGCTTCTTACCCTTGGGCGCGGCGGCAGTGGCGGTTCCGGCGGGCACCCTGCCGTTCTGCGGCCTCGCCTTCCTGGCCCCGGCGGCGTCCCCGGGTCCACTACCCTTCTGCACGCACAGGTACAGCGAGCGACGGTCAGTGCCGGATCACCAGTTGATTAACGACCGCGCGCACCGCACGCGCTGATGGCGAAGGCAGCCACGGGAGTAGGAGGAGGGACGGAACTCACCTTGGCCGGCGCCTTGGCCGGTGCCGCCGCGGCCTCGCCCTCCGTCGCCACCGTCGGGACGGTGGCGGCGGCGGGGTGGCCTCTTCAGATCCGGCCGGCGCCGCGTCGCCGGCGGGGGCGGCGAGATCCCCGCGATCGCCGCCTGCGGCTGCAGGGTCACCGTCGGCGGCCGCGTGCGCCTTGACGACGACGTAGCCCGTCTCCCCTTCCTCGATCCCATTCTCCGCTGCAGCGGCAGCGGCAGCGGCGGCGGCGGCTTGCTCCATCGCGGCGGCCAGATCCGGGCCGCGCCTCCCGCAACCGCCTGCCGGGCCGGCCTACCAACCTCCCCTACCCACCTACCAAAACCAAACCACGGGGCGGGCGAGGGAGTGCGCGGGTGGGGGTGGGTCAGGTCAGCAGTGCGCGGGCGCGGGCGCCATCGCCGTGGACGTGGTGTGGAGAGGCGGAGGCGGAGGAGGAGGAGGAGGAGGAGGAGGCGAACCGCCCACCCACTCACTCACCCACTGATGGCGCCGGGCTGGCGAGGAGTTGCCGAATGGCGAATGCCGAGTTGGAGGGAGGAGTTGGTGCGAGCGGAGCGGACGGGACAGCGGAGTGGACTCGACTCGACTCGAAGGAGGAGGGGCAGGCAGTACGGCCAGACGGGACAGGGTCTCTCTCTCGTCGTGGCGTGGGGCCCACTCGAGCCCGCGCGGCCGAGAGAGACTGAAACGGCGCGGCAACGGCCCGATCCTCGCGCGGACGGACGGATGGACGGTTCTGCCCCTCGCGCCAGACCGCCAGTTGGCACCACCACCGGCGTACGTATTGTCCGTATCTCTCGCTCACGTCTCGCCGGCCGCCGCCGTAGGCGACTAGGCGCCACCGGCCTCGTTGCGGTACACATAGTCAGTCGTAGGCATGGACCACCGTATATACTAGTACTATGCAACAATTTTCGTCCCGTATACGGACGGACCAGTGGTCGGTGGCCGTAGCACAGCACAAGCACCACCACCGGAGATTTCACGGCGGCAGCCGTCGGTCGTCGTAGCTACGGTACGTACGGTATCACCCTTCGTATTCGTATATACGTGCAACTGATGTACGATCGGAGGCCATGGTAGTACGTACGGTACAAAGTTTGTACGTAGAGAAGACACAAGCATGGCCTCCATCGAGGCGGCCTCATTCTCCGCGGTAGCAATTTTTTTTTTGCGCAAATAATAAATAAATAAGTCATCACTAAAATGTCTTTGATGATGATATAACAAGATATAATAAAATAAATAATATTTTTATATAAAAATTTTGAATGGAAAAGTAGTCAAACATGAGATCAAAAAGTTAAAACATCGTCTATTTATTAGAGGCGAAGAAAACGGACATGCAAAATCAGAGAGGTACCGTACGAACACTTGTGCGGCAAATTCATCCTCGTGGGTTCGGTTCACCATCTATACACATATACACGCTGTTTGGAGGTGCTCGATGTTTTCGTCCGAATAAGGACCAAAGGAAAGGAAGGGTGCAAGAGGAATGAACATGTCTTTGATCGAACAGCGACAAGGCGTTCCAATGACCACACCGGGGTAGGGGTGGGGGCAGGGGCAAGGGCAGGGGCAGTATCGTCCACGCCGCCCAGTCGAATGCTTGTGTCTACGTCTTGCATCGATCCGTGTTCCCTCCTGCTCCATGCGCATGCCCCCGATCGGTCGACCCACTGTATGATCATCGCATTCGGCTAGCTCATCCATCCATGCACATGATCCAGTTCTGTGTGGTGTTGGTCTCTGGCGCGTCTGGCGACGATGATACTACTACTACACCACACCGGCGCGATGGACACGTACGCATCCATCGATTGGGCCGGCGGCCTGTGTATCATATCATCGTCCAGATCATCATCATCCGATAATGGAGGGAGGCGGAGCTCCGGCATCGCCGCATCGCAGACCCAGCCGCCAGCTGCCTGCCGATCTCGATCGATCACGCCGCAGGATGACGCGACGCGACCCAGGCGGATCGATCGGAGCCGGAGGCGGTGGACCATCCCGGCGCGGAGGTATCCGATTCCGCCGATGCCGATCCCCACCCCACCGCTCGTGCAAGCCTGTCCTTTCCTGATGATGATCGAAATCGAAGCTACGGCCTAGGCCTAGGACTACTATAGTTGGTTGGTCGCTCAAATCGGCACACTCCTCCCAGCATGTAGCCATGTACTACTGCGCTATATATGCTCCAGGTTCCACCACATACAGTACTCCTCTCCATCAAGATGTGGTTACTGGGAAAATATGTTAAAACAAATTAAAAGGCAGTTTTTACATAGGATCCTTAGATATATATTTCTCACATATACATCGATCTGACACGTGTGTTACGAATTCGTTCTAGCTACAGTGCCAACGGGTATCAAACGGGGACAGTTTCATGTGCCTTACATTGTATAATTGCCTGTTTGAAACGATGAGTGAGAGCGGGGGATATAGAGTGGGTGAAGAGATCGAGAGATGAGTAGTGAGCAGGGATCGAGTGTGAACACCAGTCTATCATATACTATTACCTGGGAAGGAAACACCACCCATGAACAATTGTTACCGTACGAGGTCAATTTTTAGTCACGGTGCGTGGTTAACAATTAGCTCCAGTGATATTACAACTGACGCGACAATACGACGACTATAGTAACACCCTCGACGAGCAGAAGGATATGGTTCTCGAGAAAAGATAAAAACCGAATCCCGGTGGCCTTCTGGCCATGGATGAATTAATTCCTTTATGCACGCGCGCACGCTTTAATTTGCATCTTGGACAACAACGTTCACTAGATAGATCGATTATAGAGCCGCAGAATAAAAAAGGGAGCCGGCCATTAACCTTGCCGGCCGGCCTGTCAACCTGACGGCATCCGAAAGGTAATAATACCGTAACCACCACTAGTTCCCTCGTTCATCCAAATCCATTCGGATCTGAGCTTCTCGCCCAAGCTCAATTAGCAATAATTATGTCGTACAATGAATAGATCAGACAGCGTTGAATTGGTTTTCTACTAGTAATTAATTAAACCTTTTTAGGGCATATATAACAGAGAGACAATATAAGTTTTTGAAATTTACAATATAGACACCTAAACAGACAATTCTTACAACCTATAAACAAATTGCTATCTTTTTTAGTCAGATACTGAATTATTTAATGCTTACATGTAGCCATGATCAATCATTCGTTTTGGTGTTCTTTTTTTTTCACGAACTTGTCCTTGTGACACGTACGTGTTCCATTAAGCAGAAGCAAAAGTTACGGTTAGTTATCTCCAACACTCGTAATTCATGGTTTACCAGTGTCCGGAGTAACTAACTTACACACAACATACAAGGATCTCTAGTTCGGTTAATTTACATGAACGGTTTGCGATGCGTTGGCCAAAACTAACGGTAGCAGCTCTTGGATGCACCTGAACCCCGCGCACGACCCATAAGTTCACTTCCTGCGCGACCGAGGTGAAGAGTGAAGCCACCGTCTTGTGTTCTTCACCGAATGTCCAGGCGTTCCTCTCCTTCCAGAGTTGCCAGCCGACCAGCATCGTCAGTGAGTGGAAACCACGGCGCGCCGGCCTTGGTATTTGCTTCCTGGAAGAGATCCACCAGCTCCAGAATTGCTTCCTACATCATTACGACGGAGCCAGACAGAGTTAGGCTAAGGGTAACACGAGGGCGCACTGTACGACAGCGTCTTCCCGGCCGGATTCCGTCAAGGTTGCGAGCTATCCTGATCGGCAAGGTAGGAGAGAGGATTTGGGAGACGACATGTGCTTGCTTTGTCTGGATGCGCCCTACCCCGCCGACGCGGTTGTGGTCTGCCACGCTCTTGTCGTCCTTGCCGGCACGGCCCCGCTCTTCCTCACTGGTGTAGCTCTGGTCGCCCCACCTTGCCCCGGTGCCGGCGCCACCTGCTCGTCGCTCATCCTCCGTGTGCGCCGCAACTAGATTTACGCGGCGTCGGCTGAAGACACAACGGCTCCGTACAACGCGAAGGTAGCTGCTGAGTTGGTCTGGGAGCACGATCCCTTGCCATCGTTTCACAACGCGACGCCGTCGTTCTCTCCCCGGCCAGCGAACCGAGGTGGATTTGCAAAACTACCATCAGGAGACGACGGCCAACACGCCTGTGGTGTACGTGCCCAGCATGAAAACGGCAGGTACCCCGTCCTTGCATTAAGTAGGCTGATAATCTACCATAGATCTCTATGTTCGTATACCAAAACCAAAACCCATGAGGCCACGTCGCCTCTTTTCTCCGAGAAGGCCACGTCGCCCTTTTTCTCTCACACGACACTGTCCCGTCCGATCGGCTCCCATCGACTGGACGCCTGGCGCATCCCTGCTCTCTCCAGACCCTTCTCGCTTCCATCGACGGGGAAAAAAACCCCTTCCCCAGCGCCTACCACACCGCCACTCGCTCTCCACCCTTCCTCCCCACGTCGTCTTCTGGAACCTCCCCTTCCCCGCGCTCCTCCGTCCCTACTAGCGCCGAGCAGCGACGCGGCCACCACCGCCTTGCCAGCGCGGGACGCTGCGGCCCGGCTGCGCACGCTCGGGGACCAGCCCCCGTCCGCTTGCGCCTCCCTCCACGCGCGGTGGTGCTGCATACCCAGCCTCGGCTCGGCCGGTCGCCTGCGCGGAGCAGCAACGCAGCCCCTCAGCGTGCCAGCCTGGACGCCGGCCGCTGCGGCCCAGCTCCGCCGGCACAGGGACTAGCCATGGCCGCGCCCCTCCCCGCCCTGTGGTGCTGCAGACCCGGCCTCGACTCGGCTCACCGCCTGCACGGACGCGGTAGCACCAGCACTGCCTCAGCTCGGCACCGGACCTCGCGGCAGGTGACTGTTTCCTTTTCCTCCGCCACCCCATGGCTCCTCCTCCGCATCCTTTCTCCCCCCCTCGATCCGTCCGTCTCTTCCTCTCCGCGGCTGATTGGGCGAGCGCCCCTTTCCACTACCGCCTGTCAAGTCCCTCCCTCTCTCACCTCCAGGATCCATCTTAATTAATTAATCTGACCATGTGCCTCTTTTTTTAAAAGTGCTTTCCCTGCTTCATCTTCTCAGGTAAGATCGCATACATATGGTAATTTGGGACAAACCTCCATACTGCTATCTGATTTACAGGTTTATCACACGGATTTCATTCCTGCACAATATTTTTTTTTACTCAATTCAGTGCTGCGCCGATGTACACCTGTTGTTTTTCCCCTGATGCTGGGTGCAGGTTAGGGAAATGTTCTTTCTGTTGTGCCTGTGATGAAAATGAATTTCCATGAGGCTTCGGAATATAGGCTGATGATCTACAATCCCCTGGTGCTTGGTGCAGGTGACAGGGTAGTCGGAGGTCCCCATCCACCACGCTCACCATGTGTTCACTGAAATACCCTCAAGGTAACCTTTGTTACAAGTTCTGCGTCCCTAACGATTTTAGAGTTCATTTGAAGCGTATCTGACTGTTTCCTTGCATTTTCCTGGGTTCTAAGCCATGACAAGCGGTGGACTGCAAGGTTGACCCGCCACGCTGCCTACTTTCTTTTTGTCATCTTCCAATGGGATGTTTCAGGTATGCTTCACCGTCGTTGCCTTCCTAAATTGTATTGATCAGTCTTGGAGCCTTTGGCCAAACAAGTTGCACAACAAATTCAATTGACTGCTGCGAATCCGACATTTTAAGTGACTAATAATGAAAGAACACTCGAGTTTCATGCAGTCCTGCTACAACATGTTTTGTCTGAAAAAATTCAAGTTTCTTCATGTGTCATCGTAGGGAGGGATTCTGATGTACACTTCATTTAAAAAAAGGCATATTATGTATACTTTCAATTTGTGAACCCCCAGTATCCTACCATTTCCTCATTTGCAGGATTTTCCTTTCTGTCCACACAAAGAAGATGATGGATATCTTTACATATTCTGGATGTGCGTGAGAAAAAAGGGAATCACAAAAAAATATATTGACGAACTCATCTGCAATGCTCATCACCTTTTGTACGTTGTTTGGAACAGCAGCACTGCAGCAGTTACAGGAGGTCTGCCTATTTTCCCAATTCAGTTGGTACAAATTGACAACGAGCCGTACCAGGTGGGTCTCTCTCTCTCTCTCTCTCTCTCTCTCTCTCTCTCTCTCTATACAGCTGACAAAACCTGTTTATAGGCCCTGCAATCCTGATGTGCACTTCTTTCTATGACAAGCATTCCTTTTCCCATGAACACAATGCAACAAAATTAGCAGGTAAATTATAGCACAAAATCCTTCTAAGCACACATCTTCTAGGCAATGCTACTAACTTGCTTTTCATACAACAGATTGTGTATCTGAAGAGAAATGCATTGCTACTACAGGTTCATCCCATCAGGTGACATTCATGGCCTCTTCGTCCACTGCCAGTTTACAACTGACACTATTTCTCCTATTACTATGCATTTCTTAGTCAATTGGTTGATACCTTTACCGATTTGGACGACACCTAAATGATTAACTTCACCAGTCCATCTCAGTTTCCTTTTGTTATGTTGTTTGGTCCTGCCAGATGTTACTATTGCAAAGATCAAATTATGGTCCTCTGAATTACCACGACCGCAGAAGCATCTTAGGATACTCAGTTCCCTTACCTGTTTTAATTTATGAATTAATCTATTTCTTCCTGTACAGGTTCATATAAACTGTGCAGATAGGATACTGCACACCTCAGTTTGACAATCCTCAGTTTGACAATCAAATCAATGTGTCCCTTTCAAATGTATTACAGATTGGCTAAGCACAACCAATGATTGAAGAAGTTGTTTTTCCATTTGTATTTATATGATAAAAGGATTGCACGATGCGATTAAATCCTGGGGTACTGCCATTCAAGAATTCTAACATGTTTAATATAGACTACTCTTTTCATGAACAAACTTATGTTATAGCTACCTAGCCCGCGCAACTGCGCGGGGGTTCATGCTAGTATATATATATTAATTAAACTGAACTGTATCGTTGCGCTAGTTCAAGTAATCAAGTTGGCACATGCCGGGGCCGGGCCATCAGCCACTAGCCAGGTAGGCACGCACAGTAGCTCGAGCGGTGAAGAAGCAAGATGCAGTGCCGGCCTTAGGGGTAGGCTAGGTTGTGCGACGCCCTAGGGCCCAGGAGAGATAGGGGCCCAAGCCTAAGTATATAGAACCACGTACCATAGAGTTTTATTCTTTGTTAAATTAATCATATTAGTTCTAGAAGTATAAATATACTGGTATTTTAGTGTATATTGTTTCTTCATAATTATCAAACATAAATACATGATAAATTAGTGCCTATATATATTATAAGATTTTATACATATTTTAGAGGGGTTATAGCGACGTGTTCGCCAGAGGGCCCTCAAATTTCTAGGGCCGGCCCTGGCAAGATGGGAGGAGAGAGATGAGAAACACGGCGTGAAGTGTCACCTAATTAATCCATCAGCTTTGTCGTTGTGTGATGGAGTATTAGACTATCATTGCGGGACTAAACAAAACGTGTATAATGGTGGTGGTGTGATCCGCGCGTATTGCCGCTTTGGTGGCAGGTACTACTATACTGCCAAATAACAATCCATCACATATTTTGAGTCGTTTTCATGGGATTTGGATGGTTCGGTTTGTTGCTAAGTATTTGTTTCTGGCCGTCGGTAATGGAGTATTATTACCATATTATAATCCACACCGTACCATTGCGCCATATAATCACGTCGCATTTCCTCCCTCACCCGGCCAGTCACTTCTGACGACGTGCCGGACAAGCAAACTAAACTATACAAAAACGGAAAAAAGAATCCCTACTGGTATGTCTGAAAACGTCGCATGAATTTTCGTTGGTTTAGCTAATTAAATGTTGTGTAAATAATCGCGTTGGGAGGCGCCAGCTTAGCTAGGACGAGACGGACATGGACAAACACCAACTAACCTGTCAGCGCAGCATCACAGCATGTGTGGTGCTTGCTTCGTTACGCTAGCAACTTTGCCGGCGGTGACCTGGCATATATGCCACCTCGTTGCATGCCGCACGACGGCACGAGGCACTGCCAGCAGGCGGCGGGAGCGGAAGCAGAAAGCAGGCATGGAAAAGTCAAAAAAAAAAAAAATTGTCTGAAGCGCGGGAACGAGTAGTAATAAAGACGTATCGAATGGGCCACGGCTCGGCAGTGTGACGCGGCCCAGGAACATTAAGCCCGCCCAGGAGGAGAGAGCGGTGATAGTGGTGGGAATCATCAGATCACCTGACGTATATACGGCGTCGTCCTCCGAGACCCAGCAGGGGCAGGGCAGGCTGACGGGGCACCAGCACCACACACGTGTACCCACCTGCAGGGTTCAGGGCAGGGCACCACCAGGGTTTTAAAAACCGAACGGTAACCGGCCGGTTTGACCGGTTTCCGACCAAACCGGTGCGGTCTGGTTCGGTCTGGGGCCGGTTCAAACCGCTAGGGTTTTGAAATTTGAAATTTGAATTTGAAAAAAAAAATCTAGAAAAATTCCTAAAAATAGTTCATGATTTATAGAATCCAATGGTGTCAAAATTTTTCAAATTTGAGTTTATTTGTTTTGACGTTTGGAAATTTGAAAAAAAAAAAAAAGTCGCTTGGCCCATTAAGGCCCGTGAGGCCCAACCGCCCCAACGGGCACTTAATGCCTACCGGGGTCGGGGGGGGGGGGCGAAACCCTCCCCGAAGCCGGCGTCCGCCGTCTCCTATCCAATCCGCCGCCCGGCGTGAGGAGAAAACCGCCGCCGCCCTCGGATAACAATCCCGGAGGAGCAAACTTACCAGGGCGGTTAGGGGCTAACCCGCCCGGCCCCCGGATCTGTCGGTTAGGCGGGAGCGGGCCCTTGATTAGCCGGCCGGGAAGCTCGGTTTACCGAGCGGTTTGGCGACTAACCGGCCCCACCACCGAGGTAAGTTCTTTTTTTTTTTTTGTATTTAGAGTAGGTTTTAGGTTTGATTTAGGTAGTTAATGGGTTTAGGTAGGTTTTAGAATGTAGGTATCATTTGATTTAGGTTTTACATAGGTTTTGAGAAAGATTTAGTTTAGGATTTAGGTTAGATTTGATTTAGGATTTAAGATTAGAGGTAGGATGTGTAGTTTATTTTGCTTTAGGATTTAGGAATTAGGATTAGAGGTAGGATGTGTAGGTATTATTTTGTAAATGATTTAGGCATATTGTTTACGTATATTTTATTTAGGTGTGAAATTGTGTAAATTTTATTTATGTGATTGGTTCCGTTGTGTTTTTTCATGTTCATTCGCAGGTGCACAATGGCAGGAAGATAGAAAGATATTGTATGGGAACATGGCGTGAATCTTTCTCCTGGATGGCGATGCAACTATTGTAATACTCGAAAATCGGTGGTGGTTGCACGAGATTAAAACAACATTTGACTGGGCGAGGGGTGAGGTGGTGCATTGCAAATGGGGTGCCACCAAATGTCCGGAGTATTTTCGGGGGATCTTGACAGGGACTAAGAAGGCATCTTCCGACCGGGCTCGAAAGAAGATGGCACAAGAGGCGGCTGCGCGGAGGGAAACACTCGTCTCGATGAAGATGAATATGAAGCTATGTTGCGAGGAAGCACCGCGCCAGTCAAAACAAGAACAAGAGTACCGGCATGGGTGGAAGCAAGAGGGGGTACTTACGAGCGAGGAGGGGGTAGTTCGCGGGGTGGTGGTGGTTCCAGAGGGGGGAATCCTTTGACGAGGTTGTTTGGTAGAACAGTTCACGGAGGGAGACTCCTGTGGTGGTGGAGGACTATAATTTGGCAAAATTTGGGAGCAGAGGAATGGTGCAACAAAGGATTGATACGGGCAAATGGACGCAGAGGGGTAGGAATGCCGGGGAAGCTATTGGTACAGGGTTGGGCAAAGTGGTTCCATATTGCAGAATCCCCGGACGACAGTCGATAGTCCGTACTTTATAAGTGCGGTCGAGAGACACGTAAGTGGGGTAAGTAGCTATACTTGGAGAACTTGTTGCATTACCTTTATTTCTTTAATCTAATGATTTGGTTATTGTTGCGGGTGAAGGGATCACGTCACCCACTGGAAGGGAAATTAATGGCAAGTACCTTGATATGAACGAGCAAGACTTGAAGGCTAGGTTCGCAAAGTTTCGAAGGATTGGCCCACTTTTGGCGTCACATTGATGTGTGATTCTTGGACTAGCCCGACTAGAATGAGTGTGATCAACTTTTCGATATATTGCAATGGGGTGACCTGGTTTCACAAGTCTATTGATGCGACCGGAAGGAGTCAATCGGCCACATACCTCTACTCGGTAATTTTTTTTTTTTTTCCACATGCGCCTATTTTTTTTCCATATGTGTCTATTAATTTTTTCCACTTCGATATTCTTTCCGATGTTACTAATAAATGTGCCTATTATTATCGGGAGATTCGTAAGGTGGTCAACGAGATTGGAGCGGAGCATGTCGTTCATGTGGTCACCGACAACGGTTCAAACTACAAGAAAGCATGCAAACATCTTAAACAGGAGCATAAGCACATTGCTTGGACACCTTGTCTTGCACACACCATCAACTTGATGTTGAAGGACATTGGTGAGAGGTTGGACCATGACGGTATGATCAAGACTTGCAAGCGTATTTCAACTTGGTTGCACAACCATGGTTCGTTGAATGAAATGATGAAGAAAGCTATTGGTGGTGAGTTGGTCAAGTGGAATGCCACTAGATTTGGGACCAACTACATGTTCCTCGAGAGCTTTTTACCTAAACATGAAAAATTCATGCAAAGGATGGGATCTCTTGAGTTTTTTCTGAGCAAGTGGGTAGGGACCGAAGAAGGTCGTTATGCTCATGCAAGGTTGTCAAGTATACAAATGGTGGGGAGGGTTGAAATACATCATCGACCGCCTGTCCGGCCAGTGTACAAGTTCCTTCGCTTTGCCGATCAAGATAAGCGGCCGAACATGTGTGATGTGGTGTACAACTTCCGTGTAGTCGACAGACATGCGTGATTTCTTCGGCAATAATGTGGCAACATGGATGGAGTACAAAAAGATTCTCGGACGCCGATTTCTCGATGTCTACATAGGCACCTATGTTGGTGCGTATGATCATGACTTATGTTTGTTACCAAGCCGCTTATATTCAATATTTAACGTATGTTGTTTTCCAAATATTGCAAAATCTTTGTCCTAAATCCGTCGCTTTTATACAAACCGGATCCCACTCCGTAAATGTTCCAAGGATTGAAGGATGCATTTGCGCATAATGGTGGATATTGAAGTAGCAAAGGGGCATTGCGGAGGCCGAGATATTTCGGCGTAAGCTTGGTGAGTTTGGGAGCGAACCGGCAATAAGAATGGCGGCAGCACCCAAAGACATCCCCATGTAAGAATTTCTTCGACGCTGCGTTTTTTTTTCTTTTTTTTGTATATGTACCTAACATAATGGGTTTCACTTGCAGCGGCCCGGTGGATGCTATTCGGTACATCCACGCCGTCGTTGCGGCGTCTTGCTTGCTTTGCGCTTGTTGCACGCGGTGTCTCCTCCAATTGGATGCGAGGCGAACCGAGCACTTTTGCCTTGCTCCATACGAAGGTTCGCAATCGGTTGTCGCACAAGAAACTAAACAAGCTTGTGTATGTCAACTACAACCTTCGGCTACGTCGGGCGGAGGTCACCCGCACGGAACCGCGTGATGAAGGTGATTTTATTGACCGCTTTTCGACATTTCATTCTATGATCGGGATAATCCGGTTCGGGAATGGATGGAGTATGGGAGATCGAACGCGATCCAGTCTTGGATGAGGATGATGATGATATTGATGTCCCTTTGCCTTCCCATATTGTCGCATTTTTTTTGTTCATGTTTGAGTTAGCCACTTATGTACCACAATTTATTCACGGCGTTTTTTGTTTGTGTTAGCAGAGACCAAATAGACCCCGAAGATCTACGTGGGACTACGGGGGATGATTCCATCGATGATTGGGCCCAGAAACATGTGGGTGACACCCACCTAGGAAAGAGGAAGTTCCGGCCCGGACCAAAACAAACTAACCCCAAGAAAGGAAAAAAGGAAAAAAAGTACAAGAAGTAGTGAGCAAATGACGCAGAGACGGACGATGACGATCAGGCGTAGTCCACCGTCGGGGAGTTTGACGATAGCAGCTCTGGCGACGGTGATGATGACGGTGACGGTGCGGTGGACGGTGGTGAGTATGGTGGTGGTGGTGGGTATGGTAGTGGTGGAGGAGGTGGTAGTGGTGGTGGTGGTGGTGGTAGTAGTGCTTTGGTGGTGCCGGTGGTGGTCTTCACTTCACGGTATCCATTGCACATACTTACGCATATTTGTTTGTTTTATGTGAGTTCTAATTATGGTTTATTGCGCAGGCGAGACGGAGTTCACACATGCTACTCGGGATGAAGACCATGGACAAATGCCTTCACAGAGGAGAGCCTATACACCGACGGACTATGAGACTCCACGATTACTCTTCTTCCTCCTACGGTGGTACCTCACAGGGATACTTACAACTACCCTATTCCCCGACATGAGCATGCAGCTTCCGACTAGATGGGTCTATGAATGGGATGACCCTCATTTTTACACTCTGTTAGTTCAAGAGTGGGAGACAACGGCGGCATGGACGGGCCAAACTTGGCAACAATTCAAGGCGGACCTCCTTCAATTGCGAGGTATCAATCTTATGTCCACCGCCGAGTATGAGGAAGGGTGTGGAATGGGGGTCTTTCCATTCGTATCGCAGCGCGTGATATGTGCATGAGACCATGTATTTGTATCGGATTATTTGTTGTTTCGTTGGTGTGACTTTGTTAGCCGCCGGTGGGTACCGACTATATATTTATGCACTATGTATTTGTGTCACAATATTTATTATGGCTTTGTGTGCTCTTCAACATGAATTTCTGCAAAGGCCATGCCGGAAAGAATATTTTTTTCTAGCAAAAAACAAAAAAAAAAGACACCAGGCCGGTTAGGGGCGGTTACCATTTAAACCGGTCGGTAACCGCCCCTAACCAACCGGTTTACCGGTTCAAACCGGTTGACCTTTGTCCCCTCCAAATTTCAAATTTCAAATTCAAATTCGGCCGGTATAAACCGGTAACCGATTTATACCGGCCGGTATAAATTTACCGCCGGCCGGCGGTTACCGTTTTCCGAACGGTAAGTGAAACCCTGGGCACCACACACACACACACAAACACGGTTTCAAGTCAAGTAGATGAAGAAGATCATCGATAAGCTTGTGCGTGCTGATGCTTGCCCATGCATGCATGGGTGGTCGTCGTGTACTTGGTATGTACAGTAGTATGTATGTATCTGGACTGGACGTGCAGGCACCTGCATGATCCTCGATCGGCTCCATCATCGGCGCGGCTTGGCTTGGCTGGCATTTTGTCCGGACGTTTGATCGCCGCCGGTGGCTTAGATATCAGGTCGACCGTATGATTGCATTCGGCTAATGGCTAAAGCCAGTAGCGGAAACATGACTTTTGGTTAAGAGGGGCCGAATAATATGATAGTGCTTTGTAATATGATAAATCTATATAACAAGTATATGTATTGATATTTTATATATGTGTATATATATATATAGTATCCCTATATAGTACTGCAGGTGCCAAATAACTATTCAGTACCCAGCGTCCTATTCGGCAGAGCCTATACTGCCGCTCGGCCCAACACGTTCACAGGCCCAGCCCATCCACGGAACCAGCGGCATAGTCGGAAGCTCCCAACCTTTCTCAAAAAAAAAAAAAAAAAAAAAAAAAAAAGTCGGAAGCTCCCAACCCGTACGCACGATTCTGTCGAGGTTCCACTCGTCCGCTCTCCTCCGAAACCGCCCACCAGAGCTGCTGCGCCGCCGGTTTCTTCCTCGCCGACGCCGCCCAGCGCTCCGCGCTCCCGGCCAGCCGCGTGCCGCCCCCAGCGTCGTGCGCCCGCAGCGCCCAGCTCCTCGCCCAGCGCCGCCCAGCTCCTCGCCCGGCGTTCCTGTGCTGGCGATCTCGCCGGGCGCCGCCCAGCTCCTCGCCCGGCGTTCCCGTGCTGGCGATCTCGCCCGGCGTGCCTCAGCATCTAGGCATGAGCGGAGGAGGCGACCGACACTGTCAAGGGCGGCATGAGGGGATTAGTCCGGGAGCGTCCCTAGCAGGTCCACGGATGTATTTTGTGAGGTGGATCCAGTGAGGCCTGGTCAAAATTCCCATTAATCAGCGTACCACAGCAATGGAGAGGTCTGCGGCTGCAGCGAGCCCCTTCTGATCCGAGGGCACCACCTCTGGTATGTATAGTTTAATTAACGCATCCTCAAGTTGCCAGCCCCATTACTGCAATTGGCTTTGATTGCTATTTCTCTATTTGGTTCTGGTATTTGCAATAATTTGTGATTTGCAGAGTAGATCTACACTTGAACTGTTTTGTGTTGTAGAATTTAATGGGAGCAAAAAACAAATAGAGGTTTAATTGCAACAGTGACTATATAGCATGGCAGATGTGCTCACCTTCTTGCTAGCCGGCACCTGCAATGATGGATGCATGAATTTGGCAAGATGCCATATGACGGGATGTGGTGGATGCATGCCTGAATGAACCGCATTAGCTGGTCGATGCTAGTGTTTGTCAAGCTATCCCTGGATGACAGTGATCTAGTATCTTAATAGTCAATTGCATGATATTTTAGTTAGTTGACATACTACTTCTCTTCTAGTATTATGCATTTTGTCGAGTTACTGGTTGTCTGAATAAACTAGAATTATATCACTCAAAGCTCATCAATTTTAACATTGACATCTATATTTTTGGAAAACTAATGGATGGGGTGAAAAATGGTAATTTTACCAAGTAGCAACCATGGCATATCAACTTGTTCTTACAATTTGTGCAGGTTTGAGAAAGACCTGTCAATTGCGTGTTACAGTAGTTGTGCCTACATCATTCTGATGGCAACTAGAATGCAAGCATCACACAAGTATAATTGATCTCTTTATCTCCCTGTTCCTTTTTTGGTTCATCACATAAAAATTCTAAATTCATGACATGGTAGTTGCTGGTAGGATTATAAATACCTTTTTAAAATACAGACATTGATATCCATTTTCTAACAAATAGTCTCTGACTGGTGATGATCCAGTGGCAGTGATGATTGCTTGAAGGATTGGGAAACAAACTTTAGCATTGTTTATCATTGAATCTATTCAGTTTGATCATTAATACTATACTGGACTTAATCATCTGTCTAATTTCATACTCAATGTTCAAACAACACAAGTTTTTATGGTTTGAAATCCCTTTGAACTTCATTAATCAATTTTCACTAATTATTCTATGAAAGCAACTGCGCTGCTGCATTTTACCTACTGTTGGTATGATTTTGAATATGTATGGCAAAGTAGTCCTAGGTCTCATCTGATGTATTGTTGATTCCTACACACCTGTGCTGCCTCGATGTTCTCACTTCGTAGGTGTGAGCTGCATGACTCTCTTCTTCCTCCTAGTTGCTATCAGCATGTAAATTAAACTTTTAGGGCCCAAAAGATTCTTTTTTTCCTGGTAGCAACTGTCTGTTTTCTATACATTTGCTTATATGCAATTGGCTTTGTTTGGTAACTGCCTATACTAAGCATTTAAATCTTTTTCATAGACTACAACAAACGCCTCCAACATTTTCTGTGCGAAGTTATGTGGATCCATCAAGTGAGCAACCCTCCATGCATGTCGATTAGTCTTTCTGTAGCCCTCTCCTCTAAAGTACATTATTTTCATTTAGTATAAAAAGTACTTTTTAGTTTCAGTTTATTTTGACGAACATATATGCTGTAAGCTAGCCTTAAGTCTCGCAGGTCAGTTATACAAATTTGGTGAGACAATAGGCAGCAGAACGCAGGCTGCCATAGGCTTAATTTATTTATGATGTAGTTGCCAATTATTTTCCTTCTCTTGGTTAATTGGAATTTGGAAATATGTCACTTTTATTTTTCCTAAACGAGTAAGTGGCAACATGCATTTAATCTGGATGAATATCACACATCGCAGCAACACATGTGTGCTTGGTGGATTGAACGAGTGATATGACTGTTTCACCTATTTGTTGCACTTTAATTTCTGATTTTTCTTCCACTTGTGGGAGGTTCTTCCACTGGAACGATGGCCACCAAGCATCCACCTTCATTTGCAGCTTGCAGTTCCTCGACTCAATAGTTGGATTTCTTTGGATTAGTTTTCTGTGGGCTTGTCACACTTAAGGTGCCTCTCCACCCTCATGTTCTTTCGATTATTATGATGTTGCTCACTTGCTGGCGCAAGTGGTATTGGATTTTGGTTTTTGTCCTAATTTGTTGTGTCAGATTCCTATTATCCCTTCCCAGGAGCTTAATCTGCATTTATGATCCATTTTTTACAAATTTGATGCAGTTTATGTAGGCATCTAGGATACTAGAAACTTTGAATATGGCTTTAATCTTGGAACCTAATGTTTTTTTTTTTCGGATTCTATTATTCTAATGTGTCTGTGCTCTGCATTGTGTGCATTATAAGAGTGACAGGAGGGAGGGTTTGGCTTTTGTAGCTAAAGATGATTAAGCTCTGAATTTCGTTTCATTTGATAAATTTTCTTATATTTAGTAACCCCTGAAAATCCAATTTCTCTGATCATTCTGCAGCAATATAGTATGTGCAGATCTTTGGGGTGGCCATAGGCCCCTCCTAGTGGCATGACATTGGCATAGTGTTGGCGGACAATGTTGGTATTAATGAAACCAGGTCAGTCAAATCTCATCCCAGCGTCTAAATTTCTAACCCCACAACTTGAATTGATCTGACGTTTGGACCTGTGCGTGAATAGATTGGAAGCTCCCACATTGATTTGGTCTTTGGAGTGTGGGATCAGAGACTTTGGTTCAAAGACAGTGCACAGTCAACTCAAGCATGCTAATGTAAACATTGAACAGGATTGGATTGCATGCCAAGAGATGAGGTGATATAGAATTCATTCAGATAATACTCCTTGTTTGTATTAGCTATATGAAGGAATTAATGCTTTTTGGTCAAATATGATTTTCTTGAGTATACGTCCTGGTCTTAACTTTTCAATGATGCATGAGGTTTTTTTTCTACTCAACAAAGTACACTTTGGGCTAGAATCTCTATTTGCAAAGATTTTTTTAAAAAAATTATTGAATTCCTCTAAAGTTGAAATTTTGGCCCAATGCTATGACTACTGTCTGGTTCACTTTAGAGTACACAGAATCCTGATGCTTTACTGTTTTGAATTTTTGAATGGCTTACACTGTTCTTGCCTGCTAGGTAATTTGAAGTGTTCTCTCTTCACATTCATGCATGCCATCATATTCATAAATGTGGCCAAAGCTTTATTTGTTTGTGGAAAATCATTTCAATTATTTATGCTTTATTACTTTTCTGATATCATAATAGTTTTATAATAATGTCGCAGATTGGGAGGCCTTATATTCTCTCTAAATGCAAAGAGTAACAAAGGTTTCAAGCAGTAGCTATTTTCATCCATAGATCTTATTACATTTGAGATCCACTAAGATTCTGTGCAGAAGGCAGGGTTGGACATGTGGCTTTTTATTCCAAAATCAAGGTAATAAGACGAGCATTTCCTTGCACAAGAACTAAATAACATCTCTCTCCTTACGAAAGCTGCACCAAAACAAGGCCAGCCAGCGTGGCCACGCCACCGGTCGCTCATGTCGTCCGATTGGGCACGTGGACGGCCTAAATCGGCGAGGCCTGGTATTTTTGCAAACAAGCCCTCTGATTTTACCGAAATCAACCCGCCGTCCCAGGGCCATCTCGGTACTTGGCTATTTGCAAAACAGACCTTCACTTTATACAAAATCAACCCGCAGTCCATGGCCCTCTCTCAGTAAATTTTGCATAAAAACCTCAAAATTTCCCGAAACAACCCGCAGTCCATCCTCTTCAAGGGCCTGTTTATAGCTGGACTTGGGCTTTTGGTGGGCCGAATTTAGCCTAAAGACCGTTTTCCATTTTCTACAAATTTATTATTTAGTTAAATCAACTGAAATATTGTAAAAATGATAAAAAAAATAAATAAAAAATCATAAAAATCCCAAACCAGATTTGTTAAACTCTACACAACTAGAACTTCACGATAAACACATAACATCATATTTTTTAGTGTAATTTTATTGCTACAAATGTAGATCTAGATTCCTCAAGAGTTTTTAAAATAATTAATAAAGGCATTTTCTTTATTGAAATTGCTATGAATTTTCATGATACCTTACCCATACCATGCATAAAATAAAATGCATGACTGATCTTACTTGCTTTACAATCCAAAATTTTTTTTTGCATACATATAAATATTACCCTACATATTAAACATTTCTTTCACCATAATAGATATAGCCAAAAAATATGATAGTTTCATTTCGGTACCTAAGATAATATATTACTTAAATACTTAAATAATATAAATTTCCAAAATATATACAAAGTGCAACAACGCTGAAAACTGTGACACCTATGCGAAAATAACAAAATGACGAAATTTGGCTTACCTATGTCGCTAAAAAAATACACCTACATGTACACAATTACGTATAAAAAAAAAAAAGTTACAACAACTACAATACTATGATTATGAAAAACAGGCCCCCAAGCGGCAATGCCGCGTGCCTTTCTAGTTGTAGCTATTTAGTATGAAGCGGCATGAAAATGAGGGAGGCGCACATGGCAGCAGCTTTTGTGTGCTCAGCCATTGGATGGTTAAGTCAGCCTGCTTCTTTTGATTCGTTATTCGGTTTTTTAGGCTGCTCTTCATCAAGGGATTACGTTGTCTTCAACCTAGTGAACTGAGCAAAGCATGAGATTATCTCGTACTACTAGATTTTTGTACCAACTGTCTTTGCCAAGATTTCTCCCTATTTAGTGGCACCCTTTCTGTCCTGTAATTAGGAATCTCTGGTCAGCTGTCCTATTTCCATTTTTCATTATATAATCTGAAATAATCTTGCACTGAGTTCTCTGTCTTGATATAATATCCCTGCACTTGTCTCAGATAATCATTTCATGCATAGTAACAACTTAGAAAAAAAATTATACGTTGCAACATTATCGATGTCTAGACTAGACTATAGTTGTGACAAAAAAATGCTTTGATCATAAATAGTTTAGACTATCGTCCACTATACTTTTCATTTTTTTTGTGACCACGTTATGTTTACAAATTAGAAAAATACAACTATACTTTCATTGCTCAAACCACAAATACCGTTTTGCTGTTTGATCAATAAATCCTTATTACCAAATTTCTCTTGAGCAACAAAAGCTGCATTTTTACAACCATATTTATTTTTCTTGTTTTTGATCCACAATTTCTTATGTTCAAGTTATATGTAACCATAAATATTCATATCAAAACTACAACTATTGCTTCCTCTGTAAGATCTGCAAATCCGTATGAATGGCTTACTCTCGGTATGAATGGCTTACTCTGTTATTAATCATGAAATTCTTTTTTAATCTTTTTTCTTTTATTTTGGTTATTTTGACAGGTGAAGCAATTGGCTCCCATTAGAGGGACGAGAGAGGAGAGGGATGCATTAGTTTTTTTTTTTTCGATAAAATTGTAATATAATTTGGCCATTGAGTTGTTCAAAACCCAATATTTATGATCCCAGTGAAGGTTATTTAGCTGCCATAAAGTGTATTTTGTGGAATAACTCAGACGGAGCCACAGATCTTGTATTCAAATTGCAAAGTGTATTGGGATCTTTGATTAAGTTTTATGGTGAGATCTGTATGATTGATTTACTGCTAAACCCAAGTTACACCATCACAAATACATCAAATCATGACTTTTACGTTTTGATTGGAGGATTTTCTGTTGCCTTGCCTATTTCAATATAAAATCAACCTTACAAAAATAAGAAAATAAATGTTTAAGACATTTCTTGAAAGTTCACCCGTGCAAATAACAGCGGGCTAACAGAAAATCAAACTGGATAAAGAAAAAGGAAAAAATCAGCTGAAGAAAAAAAAAAAAAATAAATTCTCAGCCGAGGTAAAAAAAAATCACTCGAGCAAAACCGGCTGCACTAGCAAAGCACGTGAAAGCCCATCCCATCCGAGAGAGACAGGGCCCTCTTGGGTGCGGAGATAGGTCTGGGTATTGAATAACTATTTGGTACCGGGGGACCAAATAAATACTACTATATATATATATATATATATATATATATATATAGTTTTCATAAAAAAATCACAATATTACGATAAACAACAGGTGAAAAGATTTTTTTTGCTAATAATTGAGTTTTATATTGTACAATTAATATTTTTATACATGACATATAAAGAAATCACTGCTTTTTTTTTTTTTTTCTGAACACGATAACAGTTCACAAGAGCGATCGATCGAGGACGTGTGCTCCTAGCTAGGTCAAATGCTGGTGTGAGTGAAGACTGAAGAGATAGAGTGAAGCTAGCGGCCGCCGGGGACTGATCGAGTGAAGAGAGATGAGTGAGCATGGACCGAATGTGCATGATTCGTTTGGCTAACAATGCTGGCTGGCTTGCTGAACGAACAGGATGTATATATTTGCTGGGAATAAAACACTCTCATGAACTATTTTTAGCACGCCATTGATTTTATTACGGCCAGCAATTAGTTCTAGTCGCATTAGAACTGATGCGGACACGACTATAGTGGCTCCATTCGTTTGCAGCTGTCTGGTTTCTCGCTCACAAATTACTGTAGCACACCAACCAGCAGAGTACCAGCTATCAGTTGAACACTACTAGGCGAGAAGAAGGGAGACGGAATCAAAAAAGATTAATTAATTTAAAACCATATGTATATCCTGCTGGCGGCTGGCGACGACTATAACCATGGAGAAATCGATCTCCTTTATTTATGCGCACGCTTTAATTTACGTTTCCAACGGACAACAACGTTCACTAGATAGAGCCAGCCGCAGATTTCAAAAGGGGGCCATTAACTTGCTGGCCTGTCAATCTGACGGCATCCGAAACCGAAAGGGTAATCATACCGTAACCACCACTAGCTCCCTCACTCGCTCGTTCATCCAAATCCATCCGGATCTATCGGAGAGCTGCTTCTTGCGCAAGCTCGATCATTTAGCAATAATTATTACGCCGTACAATATGTAAACAGATCAGACACAGCGTGTTGAATTGGTTTTTCTATACTAGGAATTAATTAAACTTCAATTTTCTTTAGCATGAAAAAACGGCAGGTACTACTACTGATCTGCCCCTGCATTAAGTTGAAACTGATAATAATTAATTAAACTGAACTGTATGCTGCACATGACGCCGGGGCCGGGCCATCAGCCATTTGATCGGCCAGGTACGTAGGCACGCACGCACGCACGCAGCTCGATCGATCGGTGAAGCAAGCTAAGATGGGAAGAGATCAGAACAACGCGACGTGAAGTGCCACCTAATTAATCCATCAGCTTTGTCGTTGTGATGTATTAGATTATCATTGCAGGATTATTAAACAAACGTGTATAATGGTGGTGTGATCCACGCGTATTGTTGCTTTGCTGGGAGGTATATACTGCCAAACAATCCATCGCAGGTTGAACAATATAATATTATATTTCCCACATATTTTGTGTCGTTTTCATGGCATTTGCTTGGTTCCGATCCGCTTGTTGGCAACTAGTATTTATTTGTTTCTGGCCGTCGGTAATGGAGTATTATATAATCCACCAATGCCGTAATCACGTCGCATTTCCTCTCACCCGGTCACTTCTAACGACGTGCATGCCAGACAAGCAAACTAAATAAATAAACTATACAAAAGTGGGGGGGGGGGGTGGATCCCTACTGGTGTTTCTGAAAATGTCACACGAATCGTATCGTTGGTTTAGCTAAATGTTGTGTAATCGCGTTGGGAGGCCAGCTAGCTAGGATAAGATAGATATGGACAAACACCAACCTGTCTGTCTATAGTTTGCAGCAGCATGTGCTCGCTTCGTTACGCTAGCAACTTTGCCGGTGACCTGGCACGAGGCACTGGCTTTCGTGTTATTTTATTGATTAATGATGATTGATGATGAGACTAGGAGAGCTGTCTGTCAGGCTGCGGCAGCGGAAGCAGATTAGCAGAAGCCGGCATGGAAAAGTCCAAGTGTCTCAAGCCCGGGAGCGAGGTAATAAAGACGAACCGAATGGGCCGCCGCTCGGCAGTGCGACGGCCCAGGAATATCTAGCCCAGTAGGAGAGGGTGGTGGTGACGGCGCTGCGTCGCCATAGGCCTGTTTGGTCTGGTTGCTATCCTTTAGCCATGCTTCTTTTAGGGATGTTTGATTGGGCGAACGCGCCTCTTAGCCAAGCTCCAGCACACCACCGACACGGGCTTGACTAGAGGAAAACGAAGCGGTCGCGCGTTTTCGTCACCTCCCGGTCAACGGCAACACCCAGGCCTCCTCGGCACCTTCGAGCTCAGGCGTCCGGGGCTCCTTCGACCTCGCGCGGCGCAGAACTCGCAATGCGAGAAGTTCGTGCGACAGCAAACAAGCGCGGTGGTGAGCTCGCACGGCCGAGGCGCCGTGAGCTCCCTGCTCCTGGTTCTCCTGGGTTTCTCGGAATCATAAGAATTCTTAGAGAATCAAGAGACATGCAAAATCATTTTTTTTGGATTAACAGTACAACACAGACACACAACGCATGCATACTCAAACGCACTCATACAAACCAGACCCCATATTAGCAGACTCATGCAAACCTAACCCCCTATTCGTACACTCATGAAAACCTGACCACCTATTAGCACCTCCAAAGATCGAGCCGGCAAGTCCACGAGATTGACGAAGTCACCATAGACGTCTCGTTGTCGATGAAAACGTCGCCTACCACCGAAAGCAGGAAAAACAAAAAAATAGAGTTTTAAAAACTCCAAAAGGCTACAGAATAATGCTATGGTTTTCAAAATTATAATGCCTGTTCCATCCAAACTTGATGGTACTAAAAAATCAAAGTACTTTACAAAACCATGGTATTATTATAAATAAGGGAAAATTGTTATAAGACACTGAAAGTAACCTCTCTTTGTTAGCAGATATGCAAAATGGAGCAGTTTGATGGTGGATACTTAGGTTCTTGTCAAATTTGTTGGTGGACACCATACCTAATAAAATTATAAATAGATATAAAATCTTATAAGTGCCAAAAATTATATATAAAATCTTCTACACTCTAACATGACGAGAACTACATAGTACAAGTATTGATTTGCACTGAAATGACCATTTTGTCCCTCTTCATAATAGACAAAGTTAATCATGATTAATTTGTTCATATATTTATAGGACACTAAAAAATATTTAAAAAATCATAAAATATGTACATCATAAAATCTTGATTATGCTAAAACCATTAGCTAAAAAAATAAAGTTTATAATGGTATATTTAGCATGACTATATTAAATTTTATTTTTCTAGCTCATACTTTTTTAGCATAGTTATAATTTAGTGACGACATTCTGTGACTAAGTTATCTCCTGTCAAGATTGAAGAATAATATCATACCTAATTGTCACAGGTGCCATATAACCTTCCTGAAACACTAATAATGAGTAATTAACAATGAGCAGGCATAACCAGACATCTGAAATTACTAGATGGGGATCCCGTGCTTCGCACGGGCGTGCAGGAGCGTGGGAAGGAGGGAAGAGGGTGGGGACAAAAAGGTGTCTGAACAGTGAACAGTAATGGGTCAGTAACGGGCGTGCTACAGTACCAGATGGTACTGTGAATGAACAGTGGAAATGAGGATGTAATGAGGACCCGTTACTGTCCATCGACAGTGGTTTAACCGGGATTAAAGATCTATGTAGATATGCAGCAAGCTAAGTTTTCTTGTGTTTCAAAAAAGAAAATAAATTATGCATCCTCATTATTTATTTATTTAAAAATGAACTAAACAAACTGTGCCATGAATTCGTGGGAAAAGCACAACGAAAGTAGAGTTCCACATGCAGCATTTGTGAATTGAAGTAAATATTTGGTGAGCAGCAAGGATATGTATTATGTATGTGTACAGCATTTCTGTCTTGGTTAGTTCATATATATGGCCTTGTGGAGAGCGAAGTGGAGAAGCTTCCTCTGTTGCTGTGATCTTTACCTGAATCAAGTGCTTGACAGCTGAAGCCCTGCACTTTTGCCGGTAACTGCTCCTAAAAGGAACAAGCATCAGTTACAAATAGAGGATGAACAAAATAGAGGATAAAAAAATACTGTGACTATTACAGGATGATAAACAAAATAGAGGATGAAGAAAACATGCTGAAAAGCATCAAATATTTACCTAAAAGTTGTTTAGGTCCTAAACTCAACTTCCTCTGTTGTCGTGATTTTTATTCGATAAAAAAAATTTGTTGTTCCGTCAGTTCAAATCACAAAAGCGTGCTCTTTGGGCCTCAGCGTGGGTGCGAAAAGCAAGCACGGGATGCGAAGTGCGAAGTGCAAGGCGAGTGGGAGATTTGATCACCTTGATGAGTTGATGTTTACCGTGATTGCTAATTGGATTGACGTGATTGCTTGGGTTGAAAAAACGGAGGAAGGGAGTCTGTCTCTCATGACTGCCATGATTGGAGCTGGAGGAGTCACGGTGCATGAGCAGACGACGATTATCGCACGAAGACTAACTATGCTTTTTAATCTTTTTTATTAGTTGTGATGTGATGTGATTGTGAGTTGTGATGAGATGAGATGAGATGTGAGAAGCTTTGGAAAAACAATATTATTTTAATAGATAGCTAGTGTCTGGGAGCCGAATATAACAACTGAAAAAGTGTCTTGTAACAAAGTCAGTATTGATAGTAGTGTCAATCATCAAATACCGCCATTAAAGAGTGTCCTACAGCAAATTTATTCTAGTATATACATGGTCATATGGAGAGCCCCATACGACAATTTTAATAGGTACTCCCTCGGTATCGTTTATAGAAGACGTCCTAGCGGCCGAGCAATTTGCGGCAAAAGAAGACGTTGAAGCACCGGACCGATGATTTGGACGCGATTGCCCCTAGCCAGATGCCCATTCACATGCCTGTCATTAATCGCGACTGAAGAGATCGCCCCCGTGTATGGCCGCGCGCCGAACGGCAGATGCCTGTCATTAATCGCTGAGTCCTCGACTGAAGAGATCGCCCCCGTGTATGGCCGCGCGCTGAACGGCAGAAAAAAAGTCTGGCTGCCAGGGATTGAACCGTCGACCTCTGGCCTCAGGCTCTAGAGTGTTTGCCAGCTGAGCTATGATTGTTTGTTGTATAGATAGCACAGCGCACTATATTTAATAAGGACAAGACAGGAAAACTAACCCCTAATTAATCACCCCTTGGTAATCGTACTCATGTCCTAAACGTCATCTAATTAGGATACGGAGGGAGTACATACCCATTCGTTCAAACTAGAGGATTTTGACGTTCTTCAGTCACACTTCTGTTAATGATTAGGGAGAGATAAAACTCCATATCAATGGTCATGTGGAAGTGGCTGTTTGGATCTCCTAAGTGAAGCTAGCTTGAGTAGAACAGGATTCATTTGGAATTTCACCAGAACACCGGTTTGTGATTGGTTAGTTTGTTGCTCCATATTTGAACATTTTTTTTATTTGGTTTTGGAGGAGGGAACACACCGACGGCGGCCATGGATAGCACTTTTTCTCTCATCTAAATCTTGGTCAGTTAGGCCTTGTTTAGATGCACATTGGATTTGCAAGTTTTTACATTCTCTCTCCATCACATCAATTTGTACCCGCATGTAAAGAGCATTAAATATAAATAAAAAAATAACTAATTGCACAGTTTGGTTGTAAATCACGAGACGAATCTTTTGAGCCTAGTTGGGCCACGATTGGACAATATTTACCACAAACAAACGAAATGCTACAGGACTTTTCAATCTCTCTCCTCTCACAAATTGTTTGCCGCATGTAAAGAGCATTAAATATAAATAAAAAAATAACTAATTGCATAGTTGGGTTGTAAATCACGAGACGAATCTTTTGAGCCTAGTTGGGCTACGATTGGACAATATTTACCAAATAAAAACGAAGTGCTACAGGACTTTTCAATCTCTCTCCTCTCCCCATCTAAACAAGGCCTTAATATATACTCCACTGTTGGTTTGTTGATATGACCGTGAGAGAGAGAAAAAACAAAATTCGAGGTATATTCCCTTGGCGCAGAATGACTGCTACATTTGTTGGATGTTAACAACTAAGATACCGTACTTAAGGCAGTTGTAATTGAAAAATTACAGAACTTGTTTTTGTTATGGCTCACTTTTTTTAGGTTATGAGGAACTCATTTTAGATAATCCAAATTTTTTTAAGAATTAAACACTGCGTTGCTGGTTTTTGAGCTAAAACATTAGAAACTTTTAGTCTTTTTTAGTTGTTGGATTCCTGTCCGAACAGTCAGAAGGAAGAAAATAAGACGTGCACACACGTACGGCGAGTCCCCTTTTCGCCTACAGCCACAAGTCAGCCCAGCAGCGCACGGGGCGTGTCACTGTGCTTGTTCGGGCCCGGCCCAATCCCGCGTGGATCATCCATCTGTATGCTCAAGAAGGGAAAAAAAAACGTAACGCCGGATCCCCAACATGTGAGGTTCTATGGTGGGCTGTTTGGCTTGGCAACAACATCCCAGGCAATTGCTCACTGAGCTGTTTTGTCTATCCATCCATCCATCATACTGCGTCCCCACTATGCAGTCGGAGCCGAGCCCAAAAAGCCTGCACAATATGTTTAGGAAACCACATAGATTCTCTAGGAACCATTTGAAACAAAGACCTACACAATATAATTTGGAAACAAGAAAAAAATCATACTCTTATTATACTCCATCCGTTCCAAATTATAAGACATTTTAGGGGGTGTCTGGATAGTGTGGAAAAATTTTATCTGTGTCACATCGGAATCAGGAAACCATGAGACAAAATTTTTAAGTATAATTAATCCGCCATTAGCAAATGTTTACTGTAGCAACACATTATCAAATCATGGACTAATTAGGCTTAAAAGATTCGTCTCGCAAAGTTATCGCAATCTGTGTAATTAGTTATTTTTAGACTATATTTAATACTCTATGCATGTGTGACAAGATTCGATGGGACAGGGCAAAAGATTTGGCAGGAAAATCCAAACATACGCTTAGTATTCACTACTACACAAAAGATTTTGCAAGACACTTCAAAATTACCCTCGGAGGCGGTTTTAGCAAAAAAAACCGCCTCGATTAATCCGTTCAACCGAGGCAATGCCCCGACACGACAACCGCCTCGGTTAATATATTAACCGAGGCGGTTATTATAACAAAACCGCCTCGGTTAAAGAAAATTAACCGAGGCGGTTATTATAGCACAACCGCCTTGGTTAATGCATTAACCGAGACGGTTACATTAAAACCCCGCCTCGGTAAATGTCGAGCCCAAACAGCCCATCTAGAGCCCGATAACCAACAGCTCATATATATACTATGCGTTCCCAAACCCTAACTCTCACCCCGCCCCCCCCGGCCGTCACTTCTCTCCCACCCTCACTTCTCCCTCCCTCACTTCTCTCTCCCTGGCGCGGCCACGGCGGGGGCACGGCGGGCAGGGAGCCCACCCGCAGGGCGGCACGGCGGGGCGGCGGCCCAGTGCGGCCACCCGCGGGGCGCGCGCGCGTGGCCACCCGCAGGGCGACGCGAGGTGGCGGCCCGGCGCGGCCACCCGCGTGGCGAGGCGGCGGCTCGCGCACCACCCCGCGGGGCGGGGCGGCGGCCCGGCATGGATCCGGCGTGGATCTGGCTGCCGGCGGTGGATCCGGCGTGGAGGGCGAGCCGGCAGCAGATCCGGCGGCCGGGCGGCGCTCCTCCTCCGTGGATGAGTAAGATCCGGCGTCCCGTGGCAGCGCTCCTCCTCCTCCATCTCTTGTTCAACTCGGCGGGGAGGAGCTCGTGGGTGGCGGATCTGGCGCGGGAGGTGCTCGTCGGGCGGCCAATCCGGGCGAGGGAGGTCGCGGCGCCGGATCAGCGGGAGGTGCTCGCCGGCAGCCGATCCGGGCGTGCACGGGCGGCGCCCTCTCCCCCCCTGGATGGGCTTGGCGGGCCCATGGATGGGCTCGCCGGGCTTTTTCTTTTTTTTTTTTTTTTATTTGATTAACCGAGGCGGGTATACAACCGCCTTGGTTAATACTCACATTTACCGTGACCTTTCATTGGAGGCGGTTACAAAAACCGCCTCGGAAAATCGATTTTAACCGCCTCGAAAAAGATTTGTGTAGTAGTGATTCGTAGATAAATGTATACTGTGGTAGTACATCATACTGTATTGGGCACCGTACATGTATTCCATTATTGGCTAGATGGAAAATATAGTGCCAAATTATTACAACAAAAATAGCTGTAAATTTTGTAACTTCTTAGGATGGCTGATTGCACTCAATCACCCAACTACTAGGCTCACTGATAAACGTGATGTGAACCCTAGTAACACGGCCGGTATACCGCATCTGGGTTTATTCCTCCACCGCCGGTGGGAATTCTTGGTGAGGTGGGTTCTATTTGGGGAGTTGGGTCGGCGGAGTCTCAGTGGCTGCGGGTTGTTGGGGTGGGTTCTCCAGGAGGGGTTGGATCCGTGAAGAAGCTCTGTTTGGGGGGGTTTGGCCAGTCTTAATGTGCTCCTTGAGGCGGCGGTTCCGCTCAGCAACGGGAGTTTCCGCGTACTTCTCAAGCTCATGTAGTACGCTTCTTTCATCCTCGTAATCCTTCATGTAACGCCCCGTGATCTGGTTCGTCTCATACACCGAATCCTTGAGCGCGCCCTCACCGTAAGTGATCAGCTTCTTCATGTTTTCGTCGATCGTAATGTCCAGTGACATGCAGCTCTTGTCAACCTATAGAGTAGTATATGTATTATACTGTTGGGAGAACGTACATCTAGATGTTACTAGTATATTACACATGCTAACACTACGACGGTATTTAGGAACAAAAATTAAACAACCGGTTCAGCATGTGTTTTGTGATTTTAGAAAATTATTGATCACATATCATGATACTATTAGAAAAAAACATGAATGATAGCCTGTTATACCAAATGAAGATTAATTGCATGACAGCAATGATATCAGAATGCGGTAGATACATAAACAACACTCTAGTTTTTTTACATGCAACAAAAATAGTTTGGCAAACACCAATAGTTACATGTTGTAGCCTGACTAACTGGTAACCTTAGATTTTACTCCGCATGTGACAATCAAAATTGCACCTATGAGTTAGCTCTAATCATTTTATTTTTAGTAATAGGATAAAACTAAATGCATGGAGCTTATATTACCCGGGCAGCTCCAGCGATAACTTATGAGCTAACTCTAATTATTTTATTTTGATATTTTAATATAAGGAAGATAAACTATCTCTTGTTGCACACATTATATACGTACATTTCGAGATCACGTGAGGGTGTCATGTTGATCCAAATAATTATAATTGCTATTGCTAAAAATCAACACCATTGGAGAGGAGAGATTGTCTTAAAGTTAGTAACTAGCTCGTACAGTCGTACTACAGATAAAACTAGGGTTCATGTTCTTAGGACCTGTTTGGATCCATTAACAATAAAAATTAGGCACTATAAAATATTTAAAAGATCATAATAAATCACAAAAAAAAACATAAAATAGACAAAGGATTCCGTGGAAATAAAAAAAAGGCAAAACCACCTTTACTGTAGCAAAACCATCGTCCAAAACCGCTTGGGAGGTAATTTGACCGGTTTTGAAAAGTTAGGGGGATAAAAATAGATAGTTTCATAGTTGAGGGGATGAAGTAGACCACCCTAGATAGTTGGGGGTTAGGTAGACATTTTTCCATAGTTTTTATGTACTTTTAACTCACTATTTAACCCACTATGTTCTATTTAGTAGGGGGATTCAAATAGCCTCCATAGTTTGTATGTACTTTTATTAACTCACTATTAGCCAGCTAATTTTTAGCGCTACGAATATAAGAGCATCTCGAAGAGTCTTTTTAAAGTTCACTCCCTAAATCATTTAGAGTGCCACTTATGTAAAGTTGGTTTCTATATCTTTTTACTCAATAATTTTTCCATATCTAGTTTGCACCCTAGAAAGAGGCATTCTTGTTTTCTATCTTTAACTAGCGATAAATCCATAATAGAAGATGACTATATCTAAATATAACTAGTTAAAAAAACTGTTAGAGGCTATATTTTTCTTACTAAAATCTCTATTCTCTATTCCTAGTAATCATGAAGGATATAGAGTTTTTACTCTAAGGGAACAAAACATAGCGTTAGTATCCTTTTTTTTCTGGGGGTGGCTGATTACTAATAAACGTATATGTGGGCACGTACCTCATGAGCCTGGATTCGGAGATACCTGTCGCATCCATGACTACGTATAAGAGCGTGGCGACTTGTTCGTTGACCAAGAAGTCGCTGGCTTGCATGAGCATCTCGATGATCGGTTGGCGGCCCCGGTTGAAGATCCAGCCAATGGTGCACCACTTGGCGCAATCCTCGGCTGTGTACTTGGTCGCCTTAACCTTTTCATTGTTCGGGTCCGTTTTCTCGGGTGTCAACTTTTGCTCGTTGGTAGATCCGGTCCCGATGGAGATGACGACCAAGTTCTTGTAGTCCATTATTATTGGCTGGGGTTTGACCCACAAATTATAAACACCGAAAATACTTCCCAACGTCCCTCCAAGCATAGTAAAAAAACTCTTTTCTTTAACGAAGTCTGGGTTTTCGCCCAGTACCTCATTGGCGACCCTCTCGATGGCAACCATGGTGGGGTTGTTGGCGCCCACGCCACCGTCGATGAGGTGGAAATGACACCGTACGTCGTTGTCGCTACTGGTGGTGTCGTGGTAGGCCTGGTTTTCCTTTTTTGGTTTGTAGTAGGCCCTGAAGAGGTGCGCCGGGAAGAAGGTCGGCGCGGCCGTCGCGCCGATGCAGACGTCCGAAAGGAGATGCGGCTCCCTCTTTCTGCGGCCTTCGTAGAGTGGCTTGAAGGAGGCGAAGCTGATGGTGTTTAGCCTCAGCACGTCGAACGTCGGCACCACGACGTTGGCGAGGGTGTCGACGAGGGTGTTGTCGCCCGTGATGTCCTTGATCTCTTCGTGCAGGAACGTGCAGTCGTACCTTTGGCCCATAGAACAAGAGGCTTTTCAAGGAGTACAAGCAGCTGCCCCATACCGTGCCCGGCCTATATGTGTGTGAAGCAGGCAGGAGAGGAGACCCAGTAGTTAGCTTAGGAGGAGGGCGATGAGTGACTTTAATTAATTTGTCGGACGTTTGAATGAAAATTATTTAACATATATGTAGGATATACACAACACAACCTGGGAGAGAAGATCTGAGGCCCCTTTGTCTCGTAGTACTCCTTGATCTCAGCGGCGGTGAATTTTGGTCGTCCGTTGTTTTCGTAATACTTCTTGATCTTTTCGGGGGTGTATTTTGGCCGCCAGTTGTCTTTGGCGTCGTAGTACCTCTTGATGTCTTCAACGTCGTAGTACTTCTTGATCTGTTCGGCGGTGTATTTTGGCCACCAGTTGTCTTTGCAGAACTTCTTGATCTCTTCAGGGGTGTATTTTGGCTCCCCATTGTCGTTGTAGTACTTCTTAATCTCTTCAGCGTCAATCGGCGTCGTCAGCATGGCCGCTATAAGCGCGCCCGTGCTCGTCCCCACGCGCGATGACATCGAAGTAGTCCGCTATCCGGGCATCTTTCCAGTCACCATCCGGGTTCGCCGCCTTCTCCACCGCCTAATTAAACAGACAATGAGTTAGAACCAAGCCGAATCTCTCCCTGAAAAGTGACATGACAAAGATGATAGTGTGGCTGGCTTCACTTGGAGTTTTTCCTCGAGGGCGGCGAGAATGACCGCCGGGATCAGCCCACGAATCCCGCCACCGTCGATGCTCAGCACCGTGATGTGTTCCCCAAACTTCGGAGGCGGAAGCGGTCGTTCCGGTGGATCCTTCTTCACACGCACACGCACCGGATCAGGGTCCCTTTTTAGCTGAACAAAAACAACAACCTCCACACAGCTACTACAGCCACCAGGAGCACCAAACCACACACGCCGCCAGCTGGCCACAAATTCACCAACACCTGGCTTACCATCGAGGCAGCTTCAACCAGGGCCCAACTACCCAGATACAGGCCCGTCATGGTCCCCATCACGGTCTTGCATACCCTCCGCCTCCAATCCATTGCTCTTGATGAATGCTAGCCTCAAAGACTCTCAAGTGAGAAGATGATGGGCATGCCTCAAGTCCTGCCTCCTGCATCCTATTTAAACAGCATGTAGCATGTCAAGACAAATCATATATACCTAACATGCGCACTAAGTTTGGGGCGACGAGAATTGGTTGGCATGGTTGTATCATCATTTTCCGTGCTAGTGGGAGCAGGCATTAATTTTTTCCTTTTCACACTAGACATCATTGGTTCTTTTAATTAGGGCATGTTTATACATCAGTTATCCACCCAGATATAAGTCATATCAGTTATCAGCAGAGACCTCAAAATCATACTTAATAGGTAACTAAATTGTGAAACATTTTCATTTTTAAGGATAGATCACATATATCATTCAACTTTCTCACTTTCTAATAATCTCACATGTTGCAGTGTGAATTATACCTTACATCAGCCGCCAGCTAATATAACGACATTTGCAGCTTCTACATGATGCATAAAATGCACAAATTCAATGGCGATTATTTGAGTTTAGGAGAAAACCTGGTGTGACACTTGCTTTCCATTTTATCTGCATTCATCGATTTAGTAAAACATGCTTTTCGGTAACACATGAGGTGTTTGAAGAAAAATCACAGCTTTACAATTTATATGGATGCGAGAACTAAATTCGGAGTGTTTTATTGGTTATTCCAACTAAATCTTGTGTATATTCATACATCATCGATGCTCTAGGTGTGCTGAATAGTGAATATACATCAGCCCGGCACTAACACTTATTACACCACTGTCAGTTCATGAGCCAACCTTAGCCGTGATAATAGATCACGTACACCCCATCATTGTTGATTAATAACCTCTGCCGGAATGAATTTTTGCAGTGACGGGGTTTCCGACACGGCAGTAATTATTAGCCCTCATAGTAATGTTGTCACTCAATCATGAAAACCACATAGTACATATCATATGGGCCATATTTGCTACAACCCTAGCTTCCCTCTTTTTTTCTTTTGTTCAATCTGTAGATCCAAAGTTAATGGCAAAATAAATTAGAACAAAGTAATAAATGACTCAAATAAGTTCCCCGCTTTGCTCATTGTGGAAACAAAAAGGCATAGTGTTCCCTGAACTTGAATGGATTTTTTTTAAAGAAAAACTTCTGGTGGGTGTTTCCAAATGGGATATCCTGGCCGGCCCTACATGGCTGCCCCAGCAACCAAGTATATATATAACAATGATCTTATATATCATCATAATGAGGAAGCTTCAACCCTGGCTCAACATGGAAGCATCATAATGGAAGGTACTTATGTATTTTTAGTTGATTGATTGATCTCTTTTTGGCATATGTACCAGTTGTATACAGTCCACTAGACCACTAAACAGCTGATTCTTCTTTAGTTGAGCAGGACATTTTATGCTGTATATCTTGACTCGAAGACTCGAAGTAAACCAAAAGGAAAACACCGTATCCAAATGAATAGAAAAGGTAACAAAAGGGAAACAGCCGATGTGAATGCACTCTGAAAGTTCTGGTCAAGTCATAAACAAACTAAAAATATCTCCGCCTATGCTGCTATTGGGAGAGATGAAAATGGAGGTTGGCCGGCCTATGGTGCTTTATCTGGCTGTCAGTTTGCTGCTTAAGCTATTCTGTTTGTCGTCCATGTCCTGTCGTCAGATAAGCCAACATAAGAAAGGGTTGGTGGTTCACTACTGACTCGACGGGGTCAATCGTTCATCTTCTAACTTCTATATATATACATTGGTTTCCTAATTTCCAACTGCTAGCAATCGTTCGACATCTCGTTTCGTTGTTGACATCTGCTCCTTCCGAGTAGGCCACATTGAGTAGCGTATGCAACGGGACGACAGTCCTTGTGGAGAGCGACTCACGACAGCCCATTTTTTTTAGATCAAAGAATGACTCGGCGGGGTCAATCGTTCATAAGAAACGGTAGCTGCTGTACCAGCTTCTGGCTCGACGGGGTCAATCGTTCATCTTCCGTTTATTGAACACCCCATCATTCTTCGGTGGTGTTGTCTGGAGCTGAATCAGTTTCTGATAGTCACTGTTGCCATCTCTATTCTGGAGCTGAGTGTTCATAAAAAAATTGTTCCAGAGATGCTCCAATCTGAATGTGCTTGTGAAATACAGAAACATTTCATCTTACCTTACTAGTTGCTATTTTAGTTGACTAACGACTAAGCTGTCAGTTGATCAATAATCAATTCAAGTCAAAAGCAAGCAACCAATTTGAAGATTACTAGGCTGCAAAATCTGATGCTTGAAAACTGCAACATTGGAGCAAAGCTTTGAGCACTCGGCAAAGGCTGCGATTTTGGTAGTGAAATTAAAGCGCCAGGGCTGCTCAGGAGGTAGCAACCCTTTGTGTGCATGCCAGGACAGGACAATAGGAAATCTCCCACTATCAGTGCCGGTCCTGAGTTTTCCAGAGCCTGGAGCAAGACTCAAAATCAAGGCCCCTACAAATGTCATAACAATAATATCCAATATATATAATGTTTCTAATAAGTGTTTGAAATATGTACAAAAAATTTTGAAATAAGTTTTATATATTAAATTACCTTAAATTTCTTTTGATTTTTCCTGACACAAAGTCATCCGTGATAGTACTAATGTCAGTGTCATTGAACTAATGAATTAATAGTCTTTTTATGAGGTTGGCTAATGTCGATACGGGGCGTAGACGACTACTCACCAGCACGGCTCCCGTCAGGACAAGAGCAAAAAGGACGGATCCGAGTAGAATACGGATCATCCTAGTTAGACGGATAGTAAGTAACCTCTGTAATAGGAACAGAACACTTCCTATGATTCCGACTAGGATTAGAAACCATAGCTCTGGCTCCTTTCCTCTTATAAAAAGGAGCCAGAACACCCTCTTTTGTAACAGACGAACAACACACAATCACACATCAATCCAACGCAAAAGGCCAAGGCCGACTGGAGTAGAGCTTTTACTCGACGACGAGGGCTCGAACCAGGATAAACCGTGTGCCTCTCGCGTGAAACCGCCGAGTTCTAGTTATTCGCCGAGATCCGAATCAACTGCTACGGGAACCCCGTGGCAGGCTATCGGTGGTCAAACACCGACAGCTGGCGCGCCAGGTAGGGGCTTTCGGCGAAATCAACGTCAAAGGCTCGACGGACCTACACAGATGATTTTCCGATGGGATCAACCTTCATTTTCGGAAGCTGGTCTGCGGCTGCACGAACAAGGAATTCTCCGTGGTCAACTACTTCAAGAACCCGAGCCAAAGATACAAGAAATTTTTTCAAAACTCCAGCTCACAGAGAAAGTCGAAAGCTCAAATCTACAAGACAAGCCGAAGTTCTTTTCACTTCGGTTTCAACAACTCGGCACACGAATATATCAGAATATCACTCAGAAGGCAATGGAACCTTACTACCTCGACCAATGGAACATCTTCAAACAAGATAAGTACTCCACCTTCCTTCCTTTTCAATATGGTAAACCATTGAGAGAAGAAGAACCCAGCTATCCACCCAATACGCATAAAGAGGTGTTCATGATGAGGCAACCCCTAGTACCACCAGTCCAACCCGACTACAAATCTTCAGAAGAATCAGAAGCTGATATTCCAGCAAATTCCATCACAAGAGAAGGAGAGACTTACAGCTAGAAGGCAGCCAGAGAAAGAAGAAACAAGAAAAAAGGAGGGAGGAGAAATCGAGTTCAAGAACGAAGAGAAGCATGGCGCAAGTATGAAGAAGAGCTAGCCGAGTACAATCAAAGAAGAGCTGAAAAAGAAGCCAAGGAAAGGCGTGCCACAGCGAGAACCAGACTCGATCCAGTAGAAAAAATACAAGAATTAATCAATGAAATAAATGCCATACAAAGGCCAAGCGAAGAACAAGCCAGACTTAGAAGCTTACTCAGAGATACTGCGCAAAGAATACAGGACGATCGAGTACCTCCCCGTCATATACCATCTGAACAGACAAGTCGGAGAACTTAGAGGGTTTCCGCATTCGAGAGATTATCAACCCTAAATCACAGCAGAAGAACTCAACTACATCACGATTGGACAGAAAAAACGTGGGGAGAACAGAGGAAGACTACCAACACCACTCCGAGGCCCTCCCGCAATGACTTCAAGATACGACAGTCAAGAAGACTCCGACTACAAGCCGAAAAAAAAGTACCCGACAGATTTTCTCGCTTCGCAGAAAGACTACATCGACAAAGAAAATTACCTCACAAATTCAAACCATCCAACCACTCAAAGTATCGAAACCAATGCAATGGCTCGAATTTATTCCCAATCAATTGAGCTAGCCGGAGGGGATAATGACATCAGAGCATTATTTTTTCCAATGGCATTAGAAACATTACCACTTCAATGGTTCGACAAGTTACGTCCTGGATCTATCAAGACATGGAGCGACCTTCAAAAGGCTTTTCTCGTGAAAAACTTCGCGGGAATACTCATACATCCAATAACCCAGGGCCGAGTTGAAAGGATGAAACAAAACCCGGGAGAAAGTCTCGGGGATTTCTACTGAAGATTTGGAGAACTAAGGGCTCAAGTTCACGACATCACCGAGAGAGAAGTAATAGAAGCATTCTCATATGGATTGAAAGTAAGATGGATGTTTCATGATTTTTGCAAAGAAAATCCCCGGACAAATGACGAGTTCAAAAAAAAAGATGGAAAAGATGATTATAGCGAGAAGAAAAGACACGAAAAGATTTCCGGACAACAGAACAACTCGGATAAAAAAAACAATACGGACGAAGGAACAACTCGAACGAACAAAACAACCAAAGGTGGAGCAACCAAAGCAACTCAAGATATCGGGACAACTCGAGATATCAAGACGGCTCAAGAAGATGGGATAACCAAGACAAATGACAAGACTATCATAATAAAAAGAGATACTCGCATAACATGGTGGCTTCCACCGAAAGAAAGAAATTCTACCCGGCAAGAAGATTTGAAGATCTTAAAAATATGAAATGCATCTATCATCCAACAGAATTCACCCTATGGGAGAATGTCGCATTTTTCAAGAAAGATATATAAAGAAGGACAAACAAGACAAAGAAAAAAAAAAAGAGAAGAAAGAAGAAGACAAAGACAACCGACAACGGCTTCCAAAACCCAAGAGCAACAATATCGATAATATTGTCGAGTGCCCGGCTCGAGGAGCAAACAAGAAGACAAACTAGCTTGGCGAACAATCATGGCGGCCTAACCAAAGAACACCCGGATATCTAAACCGGTCCCAATATCCAATACAATTTTCACGAAAGATCAATGGACAAGTGTTGGGAACGCAGGGCTATATCCATTAGTACTCGGACCTACGATTGCCGCCATAACAGTAACCAAAGTACTCATCGATGGAGGAGCGGGACTCAACATCATATTCGCAGACACATTAAATAAGATGGGACCAGAATTTTCAAAAATGATCACACCTACAAGTATACCATTCTATGGGATAGTACCCGGAAACCAGCCATGCCTCTCGGACAGATTACACTACCGGTAACATTTAGAACTCCCACAAATTACGAGCGAGCTCATCAAGTTTGAAGTTGCAGATTTCGAATCATCATATCATGCAATATTGGGAAGACCAGCACTTGCAAAATTCTTGGCCATACCTCACTATCCATATCTATTACTCAAAATACCAGGTCCACACGGAGTACTCTCTCTTAGAGGAGATCTAAAACGAGCCTACGAATGCGATGTACAAGCAATACAGATATCCTCAAAGATACAAGGAGAAATCAACTCGGCAAAGAGCAAAAATAAGAACGAGAAGAAATGGAAATCCCAGCCAAAAAGCAAAGTACCCTCACCACACCGTGAAGGAGAAGGCACCAAAAAAGATCGACCTAGGGACGGTGATCCATCCAAGACCTACTACGATCGGTGCAAACCTACCTATCAAATAGGAACTCGCGCTCACCAACTTCTTACGGGACAACAAGGACATATTCGCTTGGAAACCAAACCGATATGCCGGAGTCCCAAAGGGAGTTGGCTGAGCACAAAATCGAAGTCAACAAAGGAGCAAAACCAATCAAGCAAAGACTACGACAATTTTCACCGGACAAGAAAGAAGCAATAAAGAAAGAAATAGCCCGACTACTAGCGGCGGGGATTCATAAAAGAAATCTTACATCCAAATCGGTTAGCAAATCCCGTTCTAGTACATAAAAAAGAACACGGATGAATGGCGCGTGTGCATCCGACTACACGGATCTCAATAAATATTGTCCCAAAGACCCTTTCGGATTACCAAGAATTGATCAAATAGTGGATTCAATAGCGGGATCAGCCTTGTTATCCTTTCTAGACTGCTACTCGGGATATCATCGATTTGCACTAAAAGAAGAAGACCAAAGCAAGACTTCTTTCATCACACCCTTTGGCGCTTCTTGTTACAAAACAATATCTTTTGGACTAAAAAAATACAGGGGGCAACATACCAAAGAGCAATTCAGGCTTGTTTGGGCGATCAAATCGGAAAAAATACAGAAACATATGTGGATGATGTGGTCATCAAAACAAAGAACCCGGATTCCCTGATTGAAGATCTACAACAAACCTTCGACAATCTAAAAAAGTGGAAGTGGAAACTCAATCCCAACAAGTGTGTATTTGGCGTGTCATCGGGACAACTACTTGGATTTCTAGTAAGCCAAAGAGGAATTGAAGCAAGCACAAAACAAATCAAGGCAATAACCGACATGGGCCCACCTACAGATATCAAAGACCTACAAAAATTGACAGGTTGCATGGCAGCACTCAATAGATTCATCTCCAGACTTGGGGAAAAAGGCTTACCTTTCTTCAAATTATTAAAAAAAAAAGCAGATAAGTTCACGGAATGAAGAAGCACAAGAAGCCTTTGACAAGCTAAAAACATATATCAGTACATCTCCAGTTTTAGTACCTCCAAAGAAAGACGAAGACCTCATGCTCTACATTACCGCAACAACATCAGTAGTAAGCACAGCTATTGTGGTTGAAAGAGAAGAACAAGGACACATCTACAAAGTACAAAGGCCAGTATACTACTTAAGCGAAGTTCTCACGATATCAAAAGTAAGATATCCACACGTGCAGAAACTACTCTACGCAATACTTATAACCTCAAGAAAGGTCAGACACTACTTTGGGGATCACAAAGTAGTCGTGGTAACAGACTTTCCACTTTCGGAGACATCCTAAGAAACCGAGACTCAACCGGACGTATTTCAAAATGGGCGCTTGAACTCGGGAGCACTCAAGATAGAATTTACACCAAGAAAGGCAATCAAATCTCAGGCATTATCCGACTTTATTGCAGAATGGACTGAGATACAACAACCCACTCCTGACACCATCTTAGACCATTGGAAAATGTACTTCGATGGATCCCTAAAACTGGGGGGGCAGGAGCAGGGGTACTACTCATCGCACTTGACGGAAAACAACTCAGATATGTTCTGCAAATCTTATGGCAAGCTACCAACAACGAAGTAGAGTATGAAGCACTCATCCACGGCCCACAAGTCGCAACTTCACTTGGAATCAAAAGACTACTTGTCTACAGAGATTCTGCAGTAGTAGTTAACCAAGTCAATAAAGAATGGGATTGCACTAAAGAGAACATGGACGCTTACTGTGCAGAGATCAGAAAGCTCGAGAAAAAATTTCAAGGACTAGAAATTCATCATATATTACGAGATTCAAATGTTGCAGCTGACGTGCTAGCCAAACTAAGCTCAGATAGCGCAAAAGTACCCGCTGGAGTCTTTGTAAAAGAACTAAACAAACTATCCATCAAGTCAGGAGAAAAAGAAGACGAGAAAAAGAAGACAGGACAAGAGCAAATCCTGATGATCAGTACAAACAACTTGACATGGATGCAAGTATTCATAGACTACATCAAAGAGAAGAAGTTACCTAGCAACAAAACAGAAGCAACCCAAGTCATCAGAAGGAGCAAAAATTATGTCTTAGTAGGAGACAACCTTTACAAGAGAGCAGCGTCATCAGGCGTATTATTAAAATGTGTCTCAACAGCAGAAGAAAAAGAAATACTATTAGAAATACACTCCGGATGCTGCGGGAATCATGCATCTTCAAGGACACTAGTCGGAAAATCATTCCGATCAAGATTCTATTGGCCAACAGCATTAAAAGACGCCGAAGAACTAGTCAAACACTGCAAAAATTGCCAAATGTTTGCAAGAAAGGCACATGTCCCAGCTCACAATCTAATATGCATCCCACCAAAGATGGCCATTCTCATCTTTGGGGACTCGACCAAGTCGGACCTCTCAAGAAATCCAAAGGAGGGTTCGAGTACATCTTTGTGGCTATAGACAAATTTACTAAATGGATAGAATACAAGCCGTTGGTAAAATACAGCTCGGCCAAAGCACAAGAATTCATCCAGGAAATCATGCACAGATTTGGAATGTCAAACAAAATAATCACAGACCTAGGATCACCATTCACAGCTAATGAATTCAAAAGATGGGCTCAAGACTGCGGATTCAGTATCGACTATGCATCAGTAGCTCATTCTCAAGCAAACGGTCAAGTAGAAAGAGCCAACGGTCTCATCTTGGCAGGATTAAAACCAAGACTATATGAAGATCTTAAAGATTACGGAGCAAAATGGATAGATGAACTACCTAAAGTAGTCCGGGGATTAAGAACTCAAATAAGCGAGAGCAACTGGCTACTCGCCCTTCTTCCTGGTATATGGATCAGAAGCCGTACTACCAGCCGACTTAATCTGGACATCTCCCAAAATTGAGCAATACAATGAAGGGGAAGCAGAAGAAACCAGGAGACTAGAAATCGACAGCTTAGAAGAAATTAGAGTCAATGCAACACTACAATCAGTAAGATATATGCAAAGACTAAGAAGATATTATGACAAAAGCGTCCAACCAAGAACCTTACAAGCCGGCGATCTAGTCCTCCGAAAAATACAAAAACCAGATGGGAGGCACAAACTACTCAAATTTCATGGGAAGGTCCTTTCATAGTAACAAAAAAATGTAACAGGACCAGGATCCTACGAACCCGATGGCCCAAGACGGAGCTCCAATAAAAAAATTCATGGCACATCTCTCGATTCTGACGGTTTTTTTTTTGCCTAGAAATCAAAAGACATGTACTATTCATCCAATAAAGTTTCACTACTCAATAAAGATTACGTAATCCTAACTTCTTTTTAAACTAGATGAGAGCCAAGAGAGAGAGCTCGATCTATCCCGACTTCTAGAGAAATAGAACTCGGATGAGGGCCTACGGTCCGAACTAATCGTTGAAGTGCAAAATGGCTACAACCTAGCCCGAACCCAACTATTCCAGGTTGTTTTCACAATACCGATGAGAGTACGGCTAAAGAAGTCAACACTCGCCCCTATCCTAGCTCCTTTTCAGGACTAGATGAGAGCCAAGAGAGAGCTCGACCTATCCCGACTTCTAGAGAAACAGAACTCGGATGAGGGCCTACGGTCCGAACTAATCGTTGAAGTGCAAAATGGCTACAACCTAGCTTGAGCCCAACTATTCCGGGTTGTTTTCACAATACCGATGAGAGTACGGCTAAAGAAGTCAACACTCACCCTATCCTAGCTCCTTTTCAGGACTAGATGAGAGCCAAGAGAGAGCTCGACCTATCCCGACTTCTAGAGAAACAGAACTCGGATGAGGGCCTATGGTCCGAACTAATCGTTGAAGTGCAAAATGGCTACAACCTAGCCTGAGCCCAACCATTCCGAGTTGTTTTCACAATACCGATGAGACTACGGCTAAAGAAGTCAACACTCGCCCCATCCTAGCTCCTTTGCAGGACTAGATGAGAGCCAAGAGAGAGCTCAACCTATCCCGACTTCTAGAGAAATAGAACTCGGATGAGGGCCTACGGTCCAAACTAATCATTGAAGTACAAGATGGTTGCAACCTAGCTTGAACGTTAACTGTTCCAAGATGGCTTCACAACACCAAAGGGAGTACGACAGACAACAAAATATTCAAACATTTTAAGTCAACAACAGGATATTTGACAAGATTCAAGAAGGGAAATTCTTTTTATATAAAATACAAGAAGGCATCAAGATTTCATTACAACAAAGAAGTCTACTGCTGATGATCATCACCACCATCAGCACGCACTGGCGTAATTTCTACAAGATCAGTAAACTCTCGAGCTAAGGCCAAGACAGCGGCTTCAGACTTCGCAAGTGCCTGCTCATCCTCAGGAGTATGAGTCCCATCCATCACTCTATTAAGAAGAAAGTTGGGATCAATCACTCGGATACGAGCCAAAACACCTTGGACGCCAAGCAAAACAGCATCCTTGGTGAAGTTGATAGTCCGCTCGGTCAGTCGGGGAATAAACTGAATCCAAGTCAGACCTGCATCTTCAGGCCTCCTCAGCATGGAAGCAAGATCTTGGACAGAACTCAGCAGAGCCGACCACTTGTCTTCAGAAGCCTTCAGACGAATAGACAAATCTTCTATTGATGCCTTAGCCTGCAAAAGATCTCGATCAGCACCACGCCTAATCAGCCGAGCCCGGGCTAAAGTTTCTTCAGCATCCTCCTTTACCTTCTCCGAGTCATTACGAAAGGTTTTTACTTCAAGCTTCAAAGCTTCAGTCTCTTCCGAGTACTTTTTCTTCAAAGCTGCAAAAGGAAGCGGAAGGAAGTCAGAGAAAAAGCAGTGACAAAATTATACGCAACAAAAAAGCATTTACAAGTACCTTGGAGATCTCGAGAAGCCTTCTTCTCGGATTCAATAGCAGCAACAACCTGAGCTCTCAAGGCAGTCTCCGAGGATTGACGTCCTTGACGCTCCTCATCAAGCGCCAGCCGCAGAGAAGCCAGCTCATCCAACAACTTCTTTTGAGACTTAGACGAGCCAAAGAAGATGTTAGAATCACTTACGTATTCTTGCATATGGATAGAAAGAAATTAAGGAAAAAGAACAAGACAAGAGAATCTATAAACAAGCCGTCCTACCTGAAACTGCTTTCAAAGAAAAGACTTAAATCCTAATTCAAGTCTCTTAAGGCGAGAACTCGGATTAAACTCCTCTTCCAAATCCTGCATCAACTTCAAATCACGAACAGAATTCCAAGAAGGATAAAAAGGAGACAAATGAGGAGAACACCCAACCCTAGGATGAGGAGAAGTTAGGGGGTTGGGCAAATGGCAACTTGTCCGCTCCCTAAGAAGTCGCCACAACCGCTTGAGCAACCAAGGTAGTGAAGAAGTTCCAAAGCAGCTGGAAAGAAGAAGTCACTATGACGGTAGACTCCACAAAGAGGATCGGGGTCGGGCAAAGACACCTGACCCACCACAGCAACACTCTCCGTCTTCTCGAGAATCGGAAGCCGGGAGCGGAAGAAATAGCAACAGATAACCTACAAAAACCAAAAAAATCAAAGACAAATGATGCAAGAAAAATAAAAAAAAGAAGAAAGAAGAAAAAAACTTACTTAGGGGGACGACGAAAGAAAGCAATACGAGGCCGAGGTGGTGGAGGAGGCATAACTTGCTCCGCATCCACCAACAACCCGGCAGCAGACGAAGGAGCAGGACCCGGCAAGGGTCCCAAAAACCGAGGTTGAGAAGAAATCGCCCGGGAGCTACAAAGAGCCGAGAATCAAAGATAAAAGAGCAAAGAAGTATACACACCAAAACCAAGAAGACAACACTCACCGGCGAAGAAGGGGAGAGTTGTCAACATCCTCAGCCTCATCTTCAAAAAGAAGAATTGACCCACCTTCTACCAAGAAAGAAGAATCAAGACTACTTTTCAAAAAGGAAAACAAGTCGGAAAATCAAACAACCCCTCACCTATCAGAAGGTTACCTGAAGAAGGAGAAGAAGAACGCGCCCTTTACGTGTCGTGAAGAAGAAGAATCTCCCACGCAGCAGTCTCTTTACACCGGCACGAGTAATTCGAGGAAGGGCCATCGGCCGATAAGGAACATACTTGAAAGAATAGGCTCCATCAAAGAAACACCCGCAAAACAACTCGGCCTTCAATTACCTTATGACCGGAGAGCGGCCGGAGGAGCCGGAAGAGGAGCAATCTCCCGTCAACATAAAGAGAAGCATCGGTATCAAAATCCCTGCCAAAAGGTTTCAAAAAAGAACAAAGACAAGTCAGTATTAATCAAAAAGTACTCGAAAAAACATAAATACAAACAAGAAAATATAACTTACGGGGAGGAGGATTGCTGGCCGAGTACTCAAAGCCAATCATGGGGACCACCGACGCTCCCTTCAAAATCTTCTCTCGAGGCGCACAAGCACCTCGTCATTGGACAACTCGGTCGTGGCCACCATACGAGAGGGATCTTCAGCACCAGAGTACTCGAAGCCAAAATGCTCCCGTGCCTTCAAAGGCTGTACTCGGCGACGAAGATAGCTTGCCACAATAGCAAAACCAGACAAGCCATTTTGCTTCAAATAGCTTATCTGATCAAAAAGAGGTTGAAGAAGAGTCAACTCGGCAGGAGTAAGCTGCTCCCTCTCCCACCGATCATTAGAAACAGGCGGAACCCCCGAGTAGGTTTGGAGAGCCGGAGCACCAGCACCCCCGTCAAGATATCCGGCGTAAAACCACTCGTACCGCCAGTCCTTCACGGATTCAACAAGGTCGTACTCAAAGAAGTGGCTCGACTTACGCCCCTGCCGAAATTGAATCCCACATCCACCAAAGGTGTGGAGGCAATCATTGCGGGGCTGCGGCTTAAGACGGAAAAGAAATCAGAACAGATTCAGAGATGGGGGAATACCAAGGAAAATTTCACAAAAATGAACAAAGACGGAAAGATGAAGGACCCCATTGGGGGTAAGATCATGGAGGGAGATACAGAAATAACGAAGGAAACGATGAAGGAAAGAACAAGCCGGAAGACAGAGCCCGGCGCGAACAAAAGAGACAAAAAGAACAATTTCACCTGGGCGAGGAACAGGAACGCGATGCTCGCCAGGAGCAATCCAACCAGAAAACTCATTAGGCTGGATCATTCCCCACTCCTGCAACTCAACCAGGTGCTTCTCCTGAGTAGTCGGAGGGGGGAAGTTCTTCGCGATGGCCTTCATAGCAGCAAATTCGGGATTCAGCTGCTCGTCGACCTCCTCCTCAAGAACGGGCTTCTCAACTTCCGACTTCTTGGAAGCCACCTTCTTTCTACCCATGCAACGAATCAAGCAGCCAAGCTAAGAGGATGCGTGGCAATGCAAGAGCAAAGATTTGGGATCTTCTTTCTACGGCGCTAGGGTTTCAGGAAGCAAAGGCAAGGTGAAGAAGAAGAACAGACACGGGTAGATTTATAGCCCGGTCTTAAAGCCCACTTAAGGAGCAACGGTAAAAAGGCCAACGGATACAAAGCGCAATAACAGGAAAGGCCCAGTAAACCCCCAAATTTCGGGATAACGGTCCTAATCCCGTTACCCACCAACGGTAAAATATAATACCGTTACAAGAAAAGGTAACTCCGCCGAAATTTCCATAACAAGTCGGCATGAAGTAAGACGTCCAAGAACAAGTCCACACAAAGGAAAACAGTTAGCATCTCAGTCAAAACAAGTCCACTCAAAGACAGACAGTCTTCATATCAATCAAAACAAGTCGGCACGAAGGCAGACAACAGGAAACTCAAGACAAAACAACTCGGATCATTTTAGGAACATATATTTTCTTCAACACAACTTGCAGGATACAAGGATACAAGTCTTACATACTATAAGGATCCAAGTCTTACAGGATACAAGTCTTACAAGATCCATCGAATTCAGAAGAAAACAAAAGCAACAGCTACATGGAACCCAGTGGAATTCTACCATAGAAAACAATTACGCAGAACCCCCAGACAACCAAGGTGATAGCCATTGCCGACCCAGACTACCTCTGAGACAGTCCAGGCCGAGCAGATCCAAAGCAACCTAGATACACCAACACAGTGCATCTAAGATCACCAAAAGTAGCACTGACTTCTCAAGCATCACATCAGGCCTCTCCAACCACACGTTGAATCGGACCCCATGTGAACAAGAGGGCTCCAGCTCTGCGTTGGCCGGTCGCTGCTTTGCACCGCACAGCTAGAGGACAGTGCGGATCGGCAACCTTCCCACGCAGAGCATATGTCTGGCAGAGTGGAAAAGAAGAACTAAGAGTGCAAAATGACCCAGCATAAGGCACATCTCAAGACTTCTTCTACCTACCAGAACGAGCCTCCAATCACAATGATACTCCGGGATTAGTCTGTCTCTAATCCCTATCTCAAGAATTCTTCTACCCACTAAATGGACCATACTGGAAGAACAAGAAAGAAGCCCGGGGGCTGCTCCACCTCACAAACTATCATCTTTACAAAAATAGAAATAAGCACACTACAAGACACTAAAAACAACCGAGAGGGAGGTCCAATTTATAGGATCAGATCGGCGTACATAGACCAAGTTCACCAAGACAAAGAAGCACTGACAAAGACAATAAAAGAGGGCAGTAAAGAAAGCAGTAAAGGAGCATATTCCAGGCATATTCCAGAACAGTAAAAGCCTTTACACCACCAGTTGCCAAACGCCCAACCATAAAAGCAGACATAAAACACAATAAAAGCAAAGTCACGAGCCATTGTCCGTTTCCTACACAAAAGAACTCGAAAAAAGCTCGGGGGCTACAGCTAATGTTTACCTGCAAGAAAGAACTCGGAAAAAGCTCGGGGGCTGCAACTAATAGTTACCTGCAAGAAAGAACTCAGGAAAAATCGGAAGGCTACGATTAAAGAAAATAAAAAGCCATCGCCCGACTTCTTTTCTGACCAAAACAACTCAGACGAAGGCTCGGGGGCTACATGGTATATACCCTCAACTTTTTCTTTTTTCTCGAAGACCCTCCAGCTACCTATAAATAAGTAGCAAGAGGCTCGGGGGCTACACTCAATGAGTGCACCTACGGCGCACAAAAAGGGAAGATTTCTTCAGCTAAGACCACTTCGAAGCATCACTCCAGAAGCAAGGTGCTCCCCGAGTTCTACTTCGAAATGCTCGGGGGCTTGTCGATACGGGGCGTAGGCGACTACTCACCAGCACGGCTCCCGTCAGGACAAGAGAAAAAGGACGGATCTGAGTAGAATACGGATCATCCTAGTTAGACGGATAGTAAGTAACCTCTGTAATAGGAACAGAACACTTCGTATGATTCCGACTAGGATTAGAAACCATAGCTCTGGCTCCTTTCCTCTTATAAAAAGGAGCCAGAATACCCTCTTTTGTAACAGATGAACAACACACAATCACACATCAATCCAACGCAAAAGGCCAAGACCGACTGGAGTAGAGCTTTTACTCGACGACGAGGGCTCGAACCAGGATAAACCGTGTACCTCTCGCGTGAAACCGCCGAGTTCTAGTTATTCGCCGAGATCCGAATCAACTGCTACGGGAACCCCGTGGCAGGCTATCGGTGGTCAAACACCGACAGCTAAACATACCTTTTTAAATCCCAATAGCCTCCTGCTAAAAAATAGCTAGCTAAAAGTTACCAGCTATTAGCTAACTAAATCTTAGTGCTAAGCATCTCTAAAAGTCTTTCTAAAGTTCCTCTCTAAATCATTATTTAGAAAACATCTTGCGTAAAATCATTTCTATATCTTTTTACTCCTCGATAATTTTTCTATATCTAGTTTGCACCCTAGAGAGGCATTCTAATTTTTTTTTATCTTTAACTAGTAAGAAATCTGTATTTGGATAATCTGTTAAAAAGGCTATTGGAGGCTATATGTTAACTAAATCTCTATTCCTTGTAATTTAATTATTAGGAAGTATATAGAGAATCTTTACTCTGAGGGATCCAAACAATTTTTACCTCAAGAGCCTGGATGCGGAGATAGTTGTCGCATTCGTGCCTCTGTAAGAGCATGGCGACTTGTTGGTCGATCAAGATGTCGCTGGCTTGCATGAACATGTCGATGATCGGATGGCGGCCCCACTTATGGACCCAGCTAATGGCGCCCCACTTGGCGCAATCCATGGCTGTGTACAAGCTGGTCGCCCTGCCGTCCTCGTCCCTGTCCGGGTCCGTGTCCTTATTCGTGAACTTTTTTGTCCTGGTAGATCCGGTCCCGATGGAGATGACGACCAACTTCTTGTAGTCCATTTCCCCCTTCAAGTGTTCGAAATCCTTATTTTGACGAGACAGTACCTCAGTGACGACCCTCTCGATGGCAACCATGGTGGGGTTGTTGGCGCCCACGCCGCCGTCGATGAGGTGGTAACAATGATACAGTTCGTCCTCACGGGTGTAGTAGTGGTCTTGTCTTTCTGAACGGGGTATGCGGCGGTAGGCCTTGAAGTGGTGCGCCTTGAAGAAGGTCGGCGCGCGCGGCCGTCGTGCCGATGCAGACGTCCGAAAGGAGAAGCGGCGCCCTCGCTGGTGGTGGTTGGCCGCCGACGTCGAGAGGCCGCTTGAAGGAGGCGAAGCTGATGGTGCTTAGCCTCCGCACGTCGAACGTCGGCACCACGACGTTGGCGAGGGTGTCGCCGAGGGTTGTGTTGCCCGTGATGTTTTTGATCTCTTCGCGCAGGAACGTGCCGTCGTACTTCGGCCCATAGAAGAAGCTTTTTAACCAGTACAACCAACCTAATATCGAGTCGCTATATGTACACATGTGTGAAGCAGGCAGGACAGGAGACACAATTAGCTTAGGAAGGAAGACGATGGATATGACTTTATTAATTAATTGCTCGGACGACTGAATGAATGAAAATTATGTACTCCTCCGCTTCTAAATAATTACAATTCCTAGAATCGTCTGTAATAGTTATTTCTTTAGTTTCACAAACTTTGCAAAAAAGAACATATATAACATACAATAAGTATATTATAAAAAAGAGTTAAATGTACCAAAGGTCCATTAACTTGTGAGCAAGTTTCAGTTAGGTCCATCAACTTAGAAAATGACTTTTTAGATCCATCAACTTGTAAGTAGGTTTCAGTTAGGTCCATCAACTTAGAAAGTGACTTTTTAGATCTATAAACTTTGTATGACGTATCACCTAGGTCCATATCCCTCCACGTGGATCTCTTACATTGACGTGGTCTACTAATTTGTCTATCTAAAGCAGCTGTTGACCCTTTATTTCATTAAACACGTTGTGAGCGAGCGAGCAAGTGCCGCCTCCACCAATGCGGGTGCGAGAACGAGCCACCAAACGGGCACACAGGCACGTGTGTAGGCTTGTTGCGGCCACACAGACGAGCGCTGTTGCCACTGTGACCCCGACGATGCATGAGTAGACCGCCATGGCCACGCGGGCACGCATATAGAGCGCCGTCGTGGCCACGCGGGCCATTCTATACACATGGGTGGCCGGGTGTTCCTTAGTTTCGCATTGGTCATGAACTATGCACATAGTACGCCGCGTGATCACCCACCGGCCCTCCTGGCCATGGTGGCTTGCTCATGCGCCACTGTGGCCTTGGCGGCGGCAGTGCTCGCCAGTGCAGCCAAAGCAATCTACCCGCGCTTCCTCGTGGCCGTGGCAGCGGCTCGTCCTCGCACTCGCATCGATGGAGGAGGCGCTTGCTTTCGCTCGCTCACGATCTGTTTGATGAAATGAAGGGTCAACAGCTATTTCGGATGGACAAATTAGTAGGTCACGTCAGCAAGAAGTCCACGCGGAGGGATATGGACCTAAGTGATACGTCATATAAAGTTTATGGATCTAAAAAGTCACTTTCTAAGTTGATGGACCTAACTGAAACCTACTTACAAGTTGATGGACCCAAAAAGTCATTTTTTAAGTTGATGGACCTAACTGAAACTTGCTCACAAGTTGATGGATCTCAGTGCATTTAACTCTTATAAAAAATATATTCGATGATAAATCCAATATCACTAATTTGATATCATAAATCTTAATGTTTTTTTTAGAAAATTCGATTAAAATTAACAAATTTGACTTAAGATAACTTGAAAAATCTATTTATTCGGTGACAGATATGTAACGTATCTAGTGGTACCGTATATAGGAACACACGTACACATACTACACAACCTCGGGGGAGAGAAGATTTGAGGCCCCTTTGCCTTGTAGTACTCCTTGATCTGTTCGGCGGTGAATTTTGGCCGTCCCTTGTCGCTCGGCGTGGTCAGCATGGCCGCGATCAGGCCGCCCGTGCTCGTCCCCGCGATCACATCGAAGTAGTCCGCTATCCGGGCATCTGGCCCGTCTTTTGCCTGAATTGAGAGAGGAATGCAAGCAAGTTACAGTTACACCTGATTGAGAACGGTACGCGGTACGGTGCTAGTTGTTCTCACCTGGAGTCTTTTCTCGAGGTCTTCAAGAATGACCGCCGGGATCAGCCCGCGAATGCCGCCACCGTCGATGCTCAGCACCGTGATGTGTTTACCCCACTTTGGAGGCGGGAGCCCTCGTTCCGGTGCCGGCTTATTCGCACGCACAGGCACCTTAGCATTACGCACCTTAGCATCGCTTATTTCTTCCAGAAAAATCAGCAAAAACACAGCTAATACATTATACAACCAGGATCACTAGACACACAACTACTGCACCCAGGACCTTCAAACAACTCCAGCAAACTGGCCACAAATTCATCCACACCTGCCTGACCTTCCGGGCGGCAGCTTTCGTCTTCTCTTCATCCACGACCAAACCAGCCAGACCTGGGAGCACCGGGATACGTCGTGATCGCGCAGCGGGCACGCGGGGCCCTTGAATGCGCTTTTGGGCTGCGTAGCGCGAGGAGGAGCGAGCACCGCGTGAGGTGGGCCCAGGAAAAACGCTTATGTGGAAGCCGATTGGCTGGCAAGGCGCGGGGAATCCGCGGGGCTGGAATGCTATTGGGCTGCCTGTCGCGCCGATAATGAATACCCCCATCACTGCTCTTGATGAATGCTAGCCCAAGAGTCAAGACTGTCAAGTGAGATGGGCATGCCGCAGGTCCTGCTGCCTACTGCGTCCTATTTAAACAGCATGTAGCATGTCAAGACAAAGTACACCAAACATGCGCACCAAGTTTGGGGCTACAAGGATTGGCTGGCATGATTGTTGTGGGAGCGGCATTAATTTGTCCTTTTCACACTAGACATCGTTAAGTTCACGTGACATCATTCTCTTTTAATTAGGCCCTGTTTGGATGTGTTTTTCTCAGCTCCATCTATGTAGTACTAGTTTATTGATGATGACTCTTCTTTGGAAGAAGAGGGCAACAACGGCAGTCGTTCTTCAGACTGCAACAACGGTAGTCATTTTTCAGACCGCATAGGGTTTCCTCGCCATAGCCTATTATGTCATCGTAGCCAACAAAGCGGCGGCTTCTCTTATGGCACTATCTCCTGTGTCGTCGTTGCAGAGTAGGGCTCCCCATATGGCACCGCCTCTTATTATTCCATTGCTGTCTAGGAAAGGTCATTCTGCTAGGCCAAAGTAGAGATCCATGCCCTTCTCTTCGTCACTGCCGCCAGCGTCACCAAAGATAGGTGTACTGGATCGGAAAAAGGTCCAACACCTCAGTAAATCAGGTTCCCGAAGCTCATGGGAGTATAACTTGTCAAATGCATGGTCCACATCAGCATTAGGACCCACGCTCAAGAAAGCACAACTTGTTGTACTTAAATGTTTAAATCACCCGCTGCGAAAGATTTCAAACTGCAAAGCAACAAAATCCATCAAACAGACAAGTAGACTAGTACCTACCTAGAAAAACAGAATTCCAGAAACAAGTGGAAGCCACGGGTATAACATAGGAAGAATACCAGATATACAGATATATAGGAAGACTAGAATTTGATAAGGCACCTCTTGCATACTTGTATGAGGCAGACAAAGATCTATTGGAGCTCGTAGAAGACCACGATTGTCATCGAATTTGCGCCAACTAAATGGATGTTACAAAATAGAGACCAATAAGAAGAAGCAATAATGTCTGAAGTAGAGTCCCAGTAGAGATATTTCATAATAGAGAATGAACATTGTTGGTCTACTGGGACTGCTTGTTTAATTTTTACCAAAGATGCCAACTCAACCTTCAGATACTTTCCTTGTGGACTACTCCCTCTGTTCCAAATTATAAGTCGTTTTGACTTTTTTTGATTCATCCAGACACATTATTATATCTAGATGCATAGCAAAATGGATGTACCAAAAAAGTCAAAGTGACTTATTATTTGAAACGGAGAGAGTATGTAAGTACCCTCAGTATACAATATGTCACACTATATATGTCTTCTAACAATGGATAAATACAAGAATTGATCATATCTTGCTTATGCAGTATGGAGACACAAACGGCCAGGGCTAGAGGGATCAATAATGTAGCCTAAACCAAGACACATTATCTTATCAAGGATTTTACCTATACATTCCTAAATTACGAGGGAGTACTATGTATACAAGTGGCCTACTATTGCGAGTACTTGATTCTTGCCTTGCTTAATATTATTATTTCAGTAGGGACTTATTTGCATTGGAAATTCATGATTGCAGTTCCCATTACATCCTCATAGAAATCATTTTAGAACAAAGCAAGATGAGAGTGTATGATTTGAGATGGCCAATAAGTCATATCAGTTATCAGAGACCTCAAAATTATACTTAACTAGTAACTATAAAGCGTGAAACATTTCCATTTTAAGGATAATCATACTTAACTGGTAACTATAAAGCGTGAAACGTTTCCATTTTAAGGATACATCATAGATATTCAACTTTCTCACTTTCTAATAATCTCACAAAGTGCCTTCATGGAGTAATGTAAGAAAAGCATGATTTATAGACCGTACCAGGAAACTTTCCTGATAGACACTGGAGAATTATACCTTATATCAGGTGCCAGCCAACGACATTTGCGGCTTCTACCTGATGCATAAATGCACAAATTCAATGGCGAATATTTGAGTTTAGGAGAAAAACTGGTGTGACACTTGATTTCCATTTTATTTGCAATCATCGATTTAATAAAACTTGCTATCATTTTTGGCAACACGTGTTAATTGTGCATTTTATTAATACTTTTTGCTTAAATGACAGTAAGCATAGCTTCACAAGAGTGAGCTCTGCTAGTTTGAGATCAGATAAATGCAAGACCAGCTTGCTGGGTTCCTCATGGATGAGGTGTTTGAAGAAAAATCACAGCTTTACAATTTATATGGATGCGAAAACTAAATTCGGAGTGCTTTATTTGTTATTCCAGCTAAATCTTGTGTATATTTATACATCATCGATGTTTTAGGTGTGCTGCGTATACATCAACCCGGCACTGACAATATACCACTGTCAGTTCATGAGCCAACCTTACAGTAATAGCCGTGATAATAGGTCACTCCATCATTGTCGATTAATAACCTCTGCCGACATGAATTTCAGCAGTGGCAGGGTTCCGACCCAACAGTGATTATTAGCCCTCATAATAATGTTGTCACTCAATCATGATTGAAAACCATACAGTACGTATCATATGGGCCATATTTGCTACAACTCTAGCTAGCTCCCCCCCCTGTTTTTTTTTTTAGTTCAATCGATCTCCAGATCCAAAGTTAATGGCGAAGTAAACTAGAACAAAGTGAATGATCCAAATAAGTCCCTCTCTTCGCTCATTGTGGAAACAAAAAGCCATAGTATTCCCTAAACTTGAATATTTGTTTTTTAATACTGGTGACTGTTTCCAAATGGAATAGCATGGTGGCCGGCTGGTTGGGGCTGGGTGGTGTCACATGTGCCACTACATGGCTGCCCTAGCAGCCAAGTATATATATAACAATGATCTTATATATCATCATAATGGGAAAGCTTTTGCAAGACCCAGCTACAGACGTAGATGCTCACATACACGAACACCCACTTATCCCTTTGAACGCACGCACGCACGCACATATCCTATCCCTATGAGCACTTTTGAAGAACTAAGTTGGACTGACAAATCTCGAGATTGATGAAGCCACCACAGGCGCCTCGTTGTTGACGGACACGTCCCTACCATTGAAAAAATAGCGTTGTTAAATCCTGAAATAAATCCAGAAAAATGCGAGCACCCGTGTCAAGTCTAGGACTTGAACCTGAATAGGCAGGTTCTACCACAAAAACCTAACCAGCTGAGCTATGCTCAATTCGCTATAATGGGGAAGCTTCCCCCTGGCTCAAGGTAACATCATAATGGAAGGTCCTTATATATTTTTAGTGGATTGATTGATCTCTTTTTGGCATATGTACCAGTTGTATATAGTCCACTAGCAGCTAATTCTTCTCCAGTTGAGCAGGACATTTTGTATGTATATCTTGACTAATAACCTCTGCCGACATGAATTTCAGCAGTGAAAGGGTTCCAACCCAACAGTGATTATTAGCCCTCATAATAATGTTGTCACTCAATCATGAAAACCATAAAGTACGAATCATGTGGGCCATATTTGCTACAACTGTAGCTCCCTCCTCTTTTTTTTTGGGGTTCAATCTCTAGATCCAAAGTCAATGGCGAAGTAAATTAGAACAAAGTGAATGATTCAAATAAGTTCCCATCTTCGCTCATTATGGAAACAAAAAGCCATAGTATTCCCTGAACTTGAATGATTTTTTTTAAATAAATACTGGTGAGTGTTTCCAAATGGACATGGTGACCGGCTGGCCGGACGATGTCGCATGTGCCAGGCTGCCCTAGGAGCCAAGTATATATATAACTGGGTACAGAAATCCTTTGTACAGGCGGTGGTAGACCCATTTACACAAGCGGCCAAGCCCACCGCCTGTACTGGGGGTCGATACTAATCGGCCTGATGCGGCGGCGGGCTGTGAGCCGCTTGTGAAAATGGGTTTTCACAGGCGGCTCACTTTGTCGGCCGCCTTGTGTAAATAGTTATTTTCACGGGCGGTGACTAAGTCAACCGTCTGTGAAAATCATTGTCGAGAAAAACACGAAAAAATAGCAAAAAATATTTTTTAAAACGCAAAAAGTATTTTTTGAAACCGGGAGAGGCACTTTCCTGCCCGTCTCCGTCGAAGTCGCAAGTCGCGCATTTTTTTTCGCGTAAAATCGCGCGCTACGCGCGGCCGTGGGGGTTTGAACCCACAACCTCGGGTTCGCGCGTACCCCCTCTACCACTCCACCCACACGTCACTTGTGTCTATTTGTCATTTTTGTTCCCCACATATTATACAAACCCGACGGAAAATTGAATATTTGAGGGTCTAAATGAATTCAAATAAAAAAGTGGTGAACTACAAAGTTTCATAACTTTTCGAGATCTACAAATTTCATTTAGAGTGTTTCTTCATCCGAGGTCATTTGCAAAATTTGGATTTCAAATTTGAGGAATTCAAATGCAATTTTGGGAGCCTACATGATTTCAAGAAAAATTTGTAAACTACAAACATTAAGTAACTTTTTGAGATCTATAACTTTCATTTTGGTCAAAATTCCATCCCAGGTCGTTTGAAAAATTTAAAATAATAAATTTAAAATTATGTATACAGGCGAATGTCTTAGAGAACCGCTTTGTACAAATCGATTTCTACTGGGCGGATGTCTAAGAGATCCGCCTGTACAAATATGTCGATTTGTACAGGCGGATGTCTTAACAACCGCCTGTACAAATATCGATTTGTACAGGCGGATGTCTAAGAAGATCCGCCTGTACAAATATGTCGATTTGTACAGGTGGATCTCTTAGACATCCGCCTGCACAAATCGATTTGTACAGACGGTTCTTTTTTTTTCGGGGCCCATTGATTTCTTTATGCAGGCGTCAAGAAAATTGGAGCCGCCTGTAAAAAAAAAACCGTAGTGTCGTGAAAAATAATTTTTCTACTAGTGTAACAATGATCTTATATATCATCATAATGGGAAAGCTTCCCCTTCGCTCAACAAGGTAATAACATCATAATGTAAGGTGCTTATATATTTTTAGTTGATTGATTGATCTCTTTTTGGCATATGTACCAGTTGTATACAGTCCACTTAGACCACTAAACAGGTGATTCTTGTTTAGTTAAGCAGGACATTTTGTATCGTATATCTTGACTCGAAGACTCGAGGTAAACCAAAAGGAAAACACCATATCCAAATGAATAGAAAAGGTACCCAAGGGGAAACAGCCGATTTGAATGCAGTCTGAAAGTTCTGGTCAAGTCATAAACAAACTAAAATATCTCCGCCTATGCTGCTATTGGGAGAGATGAAAATGGAGGTTGGCCGGCCTTTGATGCTTTATCTGGCTGTCAGTTTGCTGCTTAACTATTCTGTTTGTCGTTCATATTAGATAAGCCAACATAAGAAAGGGTTGGTGGTACACTACTGACTTCACGGTGTCAATCGTTCACATCGTCTATATACATCCCTCCATCTTAAAAACATATAATTCTAACACAGTGTCATAGAATAGTATCTTAAGTTTGATTAATTTTGGATTATAAATATTAAATATCAAATAAATATCATTAGATTTATTATAAAATGTATTTTTTAATAAATTAATTTGAAGTCATAGCCATAAATCATATTCGTTAGAACTTTAGTCAAATATAAATTAATTTTCTCAATACGCAACCCATAGCTGTATGTTTTACCAGATAGAGGGAGTACACTGGTTTCCTAATTTTCATCTGATACCAATCATTTGACATCTCGTTTCGCTGTCGACCTCTGCTCTTTCCGAGTAGGAGGCCAAATTGAGTAGCGTACGCAACGGGACGCCGCTGCGACAACCGTTGTGGAGAGCGAGTCACGACAGCCCATATATTTTTCTTTTACCAAAGACCGAATCGATGGGTCAATCGTTCATAAAAAACGGTAACTGTTGTACCAGCTTGTGTGGATCGATGGGGTCAATTATTCACCTTCCATTTATATTGAAAGCAAAAAGGTAACTGTTGTACCATCTTATCAGAGTAGCGTTTCAACATGTAGAAAGAGAAAAACACTATTGCAACGGTTGATAAGCTGAAGCGAACAAGGATAGACTGTGTCAAAAACCCCAAAACCTTATAAGCAATAACCTTGGAGGATTTAATCAGAATATTATTAAACACCCCATCATTCCTAACATTACATAGACCCACAATGGCTATTCTAATAAAAGAAAATCTTTCCTATAAAAAATAATATCAGAAAATCTCCTTTCAGTCGCCACATCTCCAATTCAAACTGATTATAACCCATCAGGTCTTGAAAATGTGTGACAGAGATGCGCATTTCCAACCAGCTCAAACTGGTTGTAATTTATATAACCCCAACCCAAATAACCCGAGCAACATTGCAGTTAAAGAAAAACTGATTTCTAGTTTCCAACGTTCCGCGGTACTTCCACTTCTCAGAGCCTTTACTTTGCCTCTTCTTTAGCTGCTCACAAGTTTGAACTCTCTATCATGCCAAAGCATCCAGAAAAAAGATCTTGAATTTTCAGTGTTAGTTTCTCTTCCCACAACTGCTTCATTCTCATATCCACCGCTCCACTGGTTGTCATTGGCCTATGCAGAGACTTTGGTTGCAAATTTACCAGATTTCTACAAAGTGCACAAGTCACTCCAGCAGTGCACGGGGCGTGTCATAGCGCTTGTTTGGGCCTGGCCCGGTCCCACGCGGATGATCCATCTTTCTACATTGGGCTGTTTGCATGGCAACATCCCAGGCAATTGCTCACTGGGCGGCCGCTCCCGGTTTTCCGACCGCCGCCGCCAGTGCGTTACGTTGCGTTGTCTCCAATTAGCCCTTTATAATAAGCAGGCCTCTGGCCCACCTATACTTACACTCGTCCCGGCCTTGTACCACAGTTTCACAAACAGCACGGCAATTATCCATTTTCTAGCCTTTTTTACGCTATTCAAATTTGTTCGAGTGAGTTGGAGACAACAGAATAATCGATGGAGGCGACGAAAATAATCGATGGTACTAACAGCGTGACCAGTTCAAACGGTACAATGCGGTAGAGGCAGTATATATTTACCAAAGATGGTGCAAGCCTATAAGGCCTTCCGCACCGTTCAGCCAAAGTGATGCCTACAACACATAAAGTACATTTGAGCATCACTTTCTATGTTGGAGCCAGCAGTGCCATTTATCAGTTATGCTTAAAAAACTGGAAGCGAAGCATCTACAAGCACCAATACTCAAATAATAAACTAGCATTGTTTTATTGTAGTAGCACAAGGTGGAAGACAAGACAAAATCTGTACTTTTTCATTCCCCTTGGCTCTCAGCATGTAAGATAGCAGTGATGCCTGTGTTTTCACATAATGCAGCTTTATACTAGTGATGCTCATTTTACTTGCTATGGGACTCATTTTGTTTGGGCATCACTTGCACACATGGTCTAAGAGCAACTCTAACGGTTTCTCACCCCAGATTGCCATCTTTATTTTTTTTGGCAAAACAGAAAATCTCCAATAGTTCACCACCCCAGGTTGTCATTTATCCCAAGTTGGCAAAAGAGCCTCTGTGCGCATATATACGCGCTTGACTCCACACGCACATCCGTCCGTATTAGAAGATATGAAAGGGTATAAATTTTTTTGTCTCTCAAGATTCATGATGTAAGTTTCAAGAGGTGAGAGGGTATAAACATAATTTTGTTTCTCTCTCAAGGTTCCTGATATAAGTTAGATCTAAGTTTGACAAATGAATTATGCTAAACTATTGAAGATGAATTTTTTTTTGCTTGGTATATCTTTCTAAGAGTTAGCAAAACACAAGATTTGTCAAATAAAATATAAAAAACTGTTGGAGATGCTCTTAACAGTCCAAAAGTATGCCGTGTACGATGAAACACATTTCAAACCACTAAGGTGCCGTTTCAATACTTGGTTATAGGGGGGTGAGATAGGGAAATAAGGGATGATGGACAACTTATCCATTATTTGGTTTCAGGGTAAAGGAAATGAACACGGATAACGGAAAAGGATATCTTATCTAGAGGGAGGTGGATTATGAGTGGGTTACCATTTGCGCGAGACTCGCTGGCACGCGCGCTCCAGAACCGCCATTGCCTCCCATGCGAGCGGGCCTCGCAGTCGTAGCCGCCGTCGCCTTGCTTGCATGCCGGCAGCCGACCACTGAAGCCTCGCTCTCGCTCGGGACCTGTTGCTGCTGATTTGCTGTGAAGTACGATGTGCGGCTGAGAGGGGGAAGGAAGAGAGGTGTAGCGAGGGCCGGCGCGGGGGCTGGGGCTCCACGAGCCACCGCTGGCCTCGTGCCCGACCGCTCGAGCCACTGCACCCCAGGGAAAAATTTATCGGCGAGAGAATGTCCGATAAACCCGATAATCCCGTTTATAGCTGAGGTCTGGTAAAATTTATTTTATCACCGAAATTCAAATTTTCACTAGTCCACCTACATGAAAATATGATATTCCCTTATATCAATATTACTAGGTGCTAGTTCTTGATGTTAAATGCTTTAGAGATTGCTCAACTGAGTTTGCCATGTAGTCACCACTACCTTCTTTGCTCGGCGCCCGCTGAGCCTCTGTGTTTCGTGTTTGTTAGTTACTAGTAACCAGGTTAAGTTTGTTTAGCTTGGTTAGTAGCAACTAAATGTAACTCTCCTTCTACTTAATGAAACACGTGTCACAAGGACACGTTCGCGAAAAAAAAAAACAACTTATGTAATTTTTTAGGTATTTATTATTTTATTTCTGACCGAGAAATTTTTCGATAAATCCGATAAACCTGTTTATCGCTGACCTCCGGTATTTTTTTTTCTACCCATAATGTAAACCTGGAGTGCACCCCACGGGTTGCAGGATTCCACAACTGCCCAGGCCATCTGCATGCCCATCTCGAGTTAATTAGAGGCTAGAGCCGCTGCTGCTCTCCTCACTCGATTCTGCAGTGCGGCGTGCGTCGGAGCTGTGCTTTGTCAATGCTTGGGGAACCTTGAGCATGCAGGACGCAGGGTCCGCATGCAGGGAGAAGACGCCGAGAAACCGGCCGAGGAAGCCACATGCAGATGCAGGCGATCGATATGGACCTTCCCGAGCTCGAAGAAGAAGAACTACTACAACAGCCATGGGTGGGGATAACATTTTCTATTTATTTTTTTAAAGCCTGCGGGCCCCACTAAACCCAAACCCAAACCTAGCTAAACCAAACAACGGATTGATTGGCTTTAAATCTTCCATAACTCATACTTCCATTTCCGATCTAATTTCCGTTTCTCTTTTCTGCTCACCATCCAAACGTGGCCTCCATGTCTCTCCTGCATACGTGTTTTTGCTGGAAATTCTGACACCATAGTGTGTCTCTCGTTCCTTCAGGGACCAGAGTATAAAACTAATAATATAGCATGTTGTTTAGTTGTATATATCTTTAAAAAAGATAATAATATAACATGCTGCTTAGCTACATGCATACATCTTTACATTCTTATCTCCCATCCTACCTATATACTCTGTCCGTCCTAAAATAAGTAATATTTTTGACTTCTAGACTTCTTGTTTGACCGTTCATCTTATTCAAAATTATTAATCTTAAAATATAATTTTAGGCTCTAAATACTTCAACTTACCTACGAAGTTACAAAACTGGTGTAACAAATTGTCTAATCCCCTGATGTAATCCTGAAACAAGTACCTGGGCCATGTGCTCTGCCCCCCACCCCTCCCCTTGCTATTTGTCGGAATCTGTGGCTTAATTTATCAGGTGGGGGTTGCTTTACCCCTCTGTTGTTGACCTTATAAAGTACTATCACTTTTATTCAGATTATTTCTCCAACTGAAAGTACTTGTCAAGTAAAAATAAATAAATTACTTGTCGTGGTGCTTGGTTAAGAAAAACGCTAGTGTAAATGCATCTTTATTGGTGGTTTTCTTAAATCTACCATTAATAGAAGTCATGTATTTACAATTCAGTGACGATACATAATTTTACTAGCGGTGGCATTAAGAGTTATATTTTGACAAAATTGAGCCAAAAAAGATCTCAATTGTTCAAGGAACCACATAGATTCTCTAGGAACCATTTGAAACAAAAGACCTACACAATATAATTTAGAAACAAGAGAAAATGACACTTATATATAGCAATATATATTTTGGTAGCACATCGCACTGGATCAGGCACCGTACATGTATTCCATTGGTTAGATGGATAACATAGTGACAAATTATTACAACACAAACATAGCTGTAAATTCTATAAGTTCTTAGGATGGCTGATTGCACAAAATAAAATACACTTTTTTTTCCTCCCAACTACTCGGCTCCACTGATAAATGTGATGCGAACCCTAGTAATACGGCCGGTATACCGCATGCGGTTTATTCCTCCACCACCGGTGGGGTGGCTTAGGGTAGGTTCTCTGCGGAGGCTTGGGTCATCGGAGTCGCGGTAGCTTCGGGTTGTTGGGGTAGGCTCTCCTGGTTGGGTTGGCTCGATGAAGCTCCATTTTCGGGTTGAGGTTCGTTAGTGGCGGCTCCCCCATTAGCAGCGTTAATGCGGCGCTTGCGCTCATCAATGAGAGTTTGGACGTAGTCATCGAGCTCATCCGTTAAATTTTTTGTCATGTCCTTGCCATCTTTATCCGTGCCGTATCTCTTGTCCCTATAATGCCCTAGCTCGTGGTCCACCTCAGACACCATTCCTTTTTTCAGCAGGTCCTTGCCGGTAACGATCAGCTCCTTCATGTTTTCATCGGTCGTCTTGTCCAGTGACATGCGGCTCTGGTTAACCTACATACATAGTAGTGTATATGTATTGTTGGGAGTAGAACCAGACGTCTTGATCCATTAACATTACAAATTAGTGGCTAAAATTAGTACTAACAGACGACCAATAAGCCTCCTAATTAATTATTACTCCCTCCATACTCATATTAGTTGACGTTTTGGACAAGAACACGGTCTCCAAAACCTAACTTTATCTATCATTTTTTATTAAAATATATAAGAAAACTAAAAATAAAATTACTTTTATAAAAGTGGGTTTTAAGGTGAACCTATACATATAAGTTTCATATTTTCAAACTAAATATTTTAAAAATTATTGATAGTTTATGTTCCCAATGTTTGACCCAAAGCTTGTCCAAAACGTCAACTAATATGAATATGGAGTAGTAATATTTAGGAGGGTTCCTAACTATTACTCTCTCCGTTCTATTTTATCCGGCATAGATTAGACCGACACGGCCTTCTCTAGATTATACTTTGACCATTCATTTTTTTATATTATATTATTTATGATTATATAAATTTATAATCATTGGATAGTATGCTTCAATTCCTTAGAAATCTAATCATATAAAGTTTGTATAATAATAGTTAAAAATTATTAGCTTAATTGCTTGTCAAAGTTTTTGAAGTTTGAATCATGATATGCGTGTGCCCCAGATAAAATGGTCCAGAGGGACTAGTTAGATTATTATCATGTTCAGACATGCCAAAAGTTTATATGTACCTTTAACTCACTATTTAACCCACTATTAGTAGGTGGTTCAAATAAGCCTCCTACTAAAAATTAGTGCTATATAAGTTCAAGAGTTTTTTTTTAAATCTGCTCTCTAAATCATTATTTGGAAAGTCACTTATGAAAAATCATTTTCTATATTTTTTCACTTCTCAACAGTTTTTCTATATCTAGTTTGCACTCTAAAAAGATATTCTTTTTTTTCTATCTTTAACTAGCGAAAATTTAGAATAGAAAGCTGTCAAGTGGCTATATATTTTTACTAAATAAAATCTCTATTCTTAGAAATTAGAAAGTATAATAATATAGTACCTTGGTAACTTGGGGGTGGCTGATTACTAGTACGAAATAATAAACGTATATATGTACGTACGTACCTCAGTAGGCTGGATGCGGAGATAGTTTTTGCATCCTTGACTACGTAAGAGCGTGGCGACTTGTTGGTCGATCAAGAAGTCGCTGGCTTGCATGAGCATGTCGATGATGGGCTTGCTGGTCCACCAGTTGAAGATCCAGGGATAGCGGCGCCAGTTGAGGCCACAGTTGAAGACCCAGCGAATGGCGCCCCACTTGGCGCAATCCCTGGCTGCGTACCTGGTCGCCCTGTCCTCGGCCTTGTCCGGGTCCGTGTCCTTGTTTGTTAACACTTTCCTGGTAGTTCCGGTCCCGATGGAGATGACGACCAACTTCTTGTAGTCCATTTCCCCCTTCAAGTGTTCGAAATCCTTATTTTGACGAGACAGTACCTCAGTGACGACCCTCTCGATGGCGACCATGGTGGGGTTGTTGGCGCCCACGCCGCCGTCGACGAGGTGGTAATGATACAGTTCGTCCTCACGGGTGTAGTAGTGGTCTTGTCTTTCTGAACCGGTTTTGCGGCGGTAGGCCTTGAAGTGGTGCGCCGGGAAGTAGGTCGGCGCGCGCGGCCGTCGTGCCGATGCAGACGTCCGAAAGGAGAAGCGGCGCCCTCGCTGGTGGTGGTTGGCCGCCGACGTTGACGTGAAGCGGCTCCCTCGCTGGTGGTGGTGGTGGGCCGCCGACGTCGACGCCGAGAGACCGTTTGAAGGAGGTGAAGCTGATGGTGTTTAGCCTCCACACGTCGAAAATCGGCACCACGACGTTGGCGAGGAGGGTATCGGCGAGGGAGGTGTTGCCCGTGATGTCCTTGATCTCTTCGCGCAGGGACTTGCCGTCGTACTTGGGCCCACAGACGAGGTTACTCAGGGAGTGCCGAAGGCCGCTATAGATATGTGTGGGAAGGAGGCAGGACAGGAGACCCAATATAATTAGCTTAGGAGGAAGACGATGGATGATCACTTTAATAAATTTGTCGGATGACTGAATGAATGAAAATTATTTAACATATATATAGGATATACACAACACAACCTGGGAGAGAAGATTTGAGGCCCCTTTGTCTTGTAGTACTCCTGGATCTCAGCGGCGGTGAATTTTGGCCGTCCGTTGTTTTCGTAGTACTTCTTGATCTCTTCGGCGGTGTATTTTGGCTGCCAGTTGTTTTTGACGTCGTAGTACCTCTCGATGTCATCGGCATCGTAGTACTTCTTGATCTCTTCGGCGGTATATTTTGGCCGCCAGTTGTTTTTGGTGTCGTAGTACTTCTTGATGTCTTCGGCGTCATAGTATTTCTTGATCTCTTTGGCGGTGTATTTTGGCCGCCCGTCGTCATCGTAGTACTTCTTGATCTGTTCGGTGTTGTATTTTGGCCACCAGTTGTCTTTATAGTACTTCTTGATCTCTTTAGGGGGGTATTTTGGCTGTCCATTGTCTTTGTAATACTTCTTGATCTCTTTGGCGCTGTATTTTGGCCGCCCGTCGTCTTGGTAATGCTTCGTCCTGATCTCTTTAGGGTGTATTTTGGCTGCCCGTCATCTTTGTAGTACTTGTTGATCTCTTCAGCGTTGTATTTTGGCCGCCCGTTGTTTTTATAGTACTTCTTGATCTCTTGGGCGGTGTATTTTGGCCGCCCGTCGTCTTCGTAGTACTTCTTGATCTCTTCAGCGTTGATCGGCGTTGTCAGCATGGCCGCTATAAGCGCACCCGTGCTCGTGCCCGCGATGACATCGAAGTAGTCCGCTATCCGGACATGATCCCCGTCTTTTGCCTGAACGTTCAGAGAGATGAAAGCAAGCAACTTACTTTTACACCAGAATGATACTCCCTCTGTCCCATAGAGTTTGTCACTTGAAAATCGTGTTTGTGAGGAAGACACGGTTTTTTAACGACAAAGACAACGAAATAGAGGGAGTATGGTGCTAGTTGTTCTCACCTGGAGTCTTTTCTCGAGGTCCTCGAGAATGACCGCCGGGATCAGCCCGCGAATCCCGCCACCATCGATGCTCAGCACCGTGATTTGTTCCCCCCACTTCGGAGATGGGAGCCCTCGTTTCGGTGGCGGCTTCTTCGCTCGCACAGGCACCACAGCAACGCTTTTTTCCTGAAAAAAAAGAAAACACCATCCACACAGCTACTACAGCCACCGGGAGCAGCAAACCACACACGGGCCAGTTGGCCACAAATGCACCAACACCTGGCTTACCTTCCGGGCAGCGTCAATCAGGACCCAACTACTCACACACAGGCCCACCGTGGCCATGCATACCCTAATCATTGCTCTTGATGAATATGCTAGCCTCAAGACTCTCAAATGATCGAGATGAGCATGCCGCAGGTCCTGCCTCCTGCGTCCTATTTAAACAGCATGCAGCATGTCAAGACAATATTACACCTAACATGCGCACTAGTAAGTTTGGGACGACGAGGATTGGCTGGCATGGTTGTTGTGGGAGCAGGCATTAATTTTGTTCTTTTCACACTAGACATCATTGGTTCACGTGACATCATTCACTTCTAATTAAGACATGTCTGGATAGGTTCTTCTTAGCTCCATCTCCGTGCTGCTAGTAGAGTTTAGAGCAAGTATAATAACAGGGTATAAGCTGGCTAAAACAGATGTAGAGGAGAGAAAAGAGGAGAGAGAAGCAAAGCTAGTTGTAAGCAACCGGCTATAACTATTAATCTTGCTCTTATTGATGATGATTCCTCTTTGGATGAAGAGGGCAACAACATCAGTCGTTCTTGAGACCGTATAGGGTTTCCTCGCCACCTCCTATTATGTCATCACAGCCTACGAGGGCTTCTTCTCCTATGACCTCCTGTGCGGTCACTGCCAAGGAGGGATCCCCATATGGCACCTCCTCTTATTCCAATTGCTGTCTTAGAGAGGTCATTCTCCTACGCCATCGCTAGATCCATCTCCTTCTTCATCACTGCCACCACCACCAATGAGGTCTGCTGGATCAAAAGAAAGGTCCAACACCTCGGTAATTCAGGCTTCCGAAACTCATGACAAAAAGGGAGTTAAGTGGAAGCATAACTTGCCAAATGCAAGGCCCATATCATATCAGAAGCACCCACCCTCCAAGAAAGCACAACTGGTTGTACATGTTTAAATGACCCTCTGCGAAAACCCGCAAATCCATCGGATTTCGAAATGCAAAGCAACAAAAATCCATCAAACAGACAAGTCGACTAGTACCTACCCAGAAAAAAACAGAATTCCAGAAAGAAGCTGAAGCCACAGGTAGGTATAACAGAGAAAAACCGATAGGAAGGCTAGGATTTGATAAGGCATCTCTTGCATACCTGCATGAGGTAGACGATCTATTGGAGCACGTGGAAGAGCACGATTGCCGGCGAGTTTGCGCCTACTGAATGAATATTACAAAATAGAGACCAGTAAGAAGAAACAATAATGTCCAAAAAAATGGAGATATTTTATTATAGAGGATAAACATTGTTGGTCTACTGGGACTGCTTGTTTAATTTTTTCCAGAGGCACCAACTCAACCTTCAGATACTTTCCTTGTGGACTATGTAAGTACAATGTCCTAGCAAGCTTCGATCTTCAATTGGAGTTCTTTGGACAGCCGGCTATAAAATAAGTTTATGAAGATGAGGTCTATTTCAAGTAACCTGTAAGGGAAAATATTTACACTTAAAATTCTAAAACTGCATTGAAGGCAAATGGCTTCCAAGCTAGTGACCCGTATGGATCATTTAGCTCGGCTGTTTCTTTTTGATCGAAGGCCAAGAAGACCCTTGGCACAAGGTATGTCACACTGTGTCTTGTAACAATGGATAAATACAAGAATTGATCATATGTTGCTTATGCAGTATGGAGACACAAACGGGCAGGGCTAGAGGGATCGATAATGTGGCCTTCTTAGACCTCCTGTGAAAGAACCAAGACAGCAAAGGAATTAATGTGAATCCACATGATCTTATCAAGGATTTTACCCATATATTCCTAAATTACAAAGGAGTACTATGCATACAAAAATGGTCTACTATTGCGAGTACTTGATTCTTGCCTTGCTCAATATTATTATTTAAGTAGGGACTTATTTGCATTGGAAATTCATGATTGCAGTTCCCATTACATCCTCATAGAAATCATTTTTTAGAACAAAGCAAGATGAGAGTGTACGATTTGAGGTGGCCAATATAAGTCATATCAGTTATCAGAGACCTCAAAATCATACTTAATTGGTAACTAAAGCGTGAAACGTTTTCATTTTAAGGATAGATCACATATATTCAACTTTCTCACTTTCTAATAATCTCACAAAGTGCCTTCATGGAGTAATGTAAGAAAAGCATGATGTATAGACCGTACCAGGAGCTAATGTAAGAAAAGCATGATGTATAGACACTTTGGAGAATTATACCTTATATCAGGCGCCAGCCAATGACATTTGCGGCTTCTACATGATGCATAAATGCACAAATTCAATGGCAAATATTTGAGTTTAGGAGAAAAACTGGTGTGACACTTGATTTCCATTTTATTTACAATCATTGATTTAATAAAACTTGCTATTGTTTTCGGCAACACATGTTAATTGTGCGTCTTATTAATACCTTTTGGCTTCAATGACAGTGAGCATAGCTTTACAAGAGTGAGCTCCTGCTAGTCTGAGATCAGATAAATGCAAGACCAGCTTGTTGGGTTCCTCATGGATATGAGGTGTTTGAAGAAAAATCATAGCTTTACAATTTATATGGATGCGAGAACTAAATTAGGAGTGCTTTATTTGTTATTCTAGCTAAATCTTGTGTGTATTTATGCATCATTGATGTTTTCGGTGTGCTGCGTATACATCATCCCGGCACTGACACTTAATATACCACTGTCAGTTCACGAGGCAACCTTACAGTAATAGCCGTGATAATAGGTCACCTATCATTGTCGATTAATAACCTCTGCCGACATAAATTTCAGCAGTGACAGGGTTCTGACCCAACAGTGATTATTAGCCCTCATAATAATGTTGTCACTCAATCATGAAAACCACATAGTACATATCATATGGGCCATATTTGCTACTCCCCTCCATGCCTGAATTAGTTGATGTTTAGAACATGATTGTGGTTACCAAGGAGTTGTTAATATTGGGGTCTTTTTTTTCCCTGTTTGCACATATTAAATACCATTGCCGGTGCTCTCTAAACAATAAAATTTCACAGCTGTGATGGCTAGCGAAGATTTCTGCTTGTCTTATATTTTGCATGGTATTGTTCCGCTCGTTTGGGCTCCCTGAGGCAAATTTTTTGCGCCCTGTGCTGTATTTTTTGCACATGCCGTCAATTTTGGGGCTTCATCTATTTCCTGATGCATGCATCTGTGTCAATGTGTATGTGTGTGTGCATGGCGTGGCTTAGTCCGACAATGGCCTCCACGGAGCTGATGGTAGCCGCATCAAGTGCGTCCGTCGTATAAGCAGTGCTTGCGGAGCGCCAGCGCCGGCGGCAACCGTGGGGCGAGGGAGTAGCAGGGCGCCAAAGCTCAGTCGCAGCTGCACCATGAGGGGCAGCTAGGCAGCAGCCTTCAACGTCGGCCGTACGTGCTCCGACGTTGGCATGTGTAGTTCGACGGAGGCAACCGACCAGACGTCGAGGCGTGTCCGTCCGATCCCGTACGCAGTGCGGCCGCGCATGCGAGCCAGCTAGGAAGGAAGGGAAGCGGAGGGGACTGCGGTGTGATTCACTCCGGTAAAGCGCGTTAGAAATGAAGGGTCAGGGGCATTCGCGTCCAAAACAAGGTTAGCGCAGCTAAAAACGTCTTCCTTTGCACAAATAACGCCGGGGCCTAGAATGACAGCCTTTGTGGGTACGGTGGGGTACAACTCTAGCTCCCCCTGTTTTTTTTTGTTCAATCTCTAGATCCAAAGTTAATGGCGAAGTAAATTAGAACAAAGTGAATGATTCAAATAAGTTTCCGCTTTGCTCATTGTGGAAACAAAAAGCCATAGTATTCCCTGAACTTGAATGATTTTATTTTAAAAAATACTAGTAAGTGTTTTCACATGGAAGTTGAATGATTTTATTTTAAAAAATACTAGTAAGTGTTTTCACATGGAAGCATGGTGGCCGCCCGGCCGGACGGTGTCGCATGTGCCACCACTACATGGCTGTTCTAGGAGCCAAGTATATACCCCCTCTCTTTTTTAATAAGTGTCACATTAGGTTTGTCCTAAGTTAAATATTGTAATATTTGACCAATTAGTTTTAGAAAAATTCTTATAGTTTCATTATATATGAATTATATATTATGATAGTATTCCTCATGATAAATCTAAAAACATAAATCTTATGATATGGAACTATATAAACTTTTAAAAATCAATGGTTAAAGATACATAAATTTGATTTAAGACAAACTAAATATGACACTTATTAAAAAACAGAGGGAGTATATAACAATGATCTTATATATCATCATAATGGGAAATCTTTTGTTTGCAAGACGCAATGCTCGCACACGCATTTATCTGTATGAACGCACGCACGCACATCCTACCACTATGAGCACCTTTAAAGAACTAAGTTGGACTGGCAAATCTCGAGATTGATGAAGTTACCACAGGGGTCTCACTATCGACGGTCACGTCGCATACCACTGAAAAAATAGCGTCAATAAATCCTAGAATAGATCTAGAAAAATGCAAGCACTTGTGTCAGGTCTAGGATTTGAATCCGGATAGACAGATTCCACCACAAGAAACACAACCAGCTAAGCTACGCTCAGTTTACCATAATGGGGAAGCTTCCCCCTGGCTCAACAAGGTAACATCATAATGGAAGGTGCTTATATATTTTTAGTGGATTGATTGATCTCTTTTTGGCATATGTACCAGTTGTATACAGTCCACTAGACCACTAAGCGGCTGATTCTTCTTCAGTTGAGCAGGACATTTTGTATGTGTATATCTTGGCTAATAACCTTTGCCGACATGAATTTCAGCAGTGACAAGGTTCCGACCCAACAGTGATTATTAGCCCTCATAATAATGTTTTCACTCAATCATGAAAACCATATAGTACATATCATATGGGCCATATTTGCTACAACTCTAGCTCCCCCCTGTTTTTTTTGTTCAATCTCTAGATCCAAAGTTAATGGCGAAGTAAATTAGAACAAAGTGAATGATTCAAATAAGTTCCCCGCTTCACTCATTATGGAAACAAAAAGCCATAGTATCCCCTAAAATTGAATGATTTTTTAAAATTAAATACTGGTGAGTGTTTCCAAATGGAATAGCATGGTGGCCGGCTGGCCGGACGGTGTCGCATGTGCCACTACATGGCTGCCCTAGGAACCAAGTATACATATAACAATGATCTTATATATCATCATAATGGGGAAGCTTCCCCCCTGGCTCAACAAGGTAACATCATAATGGAAGGTACTTATGTATTTTTAGTTGATTGATTGATCTCTTTTTGGCATATGCACCAGTTGTATACAGTCCACTAGGACCACTAAACAGCTGATTCTTCTTTAGTTAAGCAGGACATTTTGTATCGTATATCTTGACTCGAAGACTCGAAGTAAAACAAAAGGAAAACACGGTATCCAAATGAATAGAAAAGGTACCCAAAGGGAAACAGCCGATTTGAATGCACTCTGAACGTTCTGGTCAAGTCATAGACAAACTAAAATATCTCCGCCTATATATGCTGCTATTTGGAGAGATGAAAATGGAGGTTGGCCGGCCTATGGTGCTTTCTCTGGCTGTCAGTTTGCTGCTTAAGCTATTCTGTTTGTCGTCCATGTCGTCCAAAGCCAACATAAGAAAGGGTTGGTGTTACACTACTGACTCGACGGGGTCAATCGTTCATCTTCTAACTTCTATGTATATACATAGGTTTCCTAATTTCCAACTGCTAGCAATCGTTCGACATCTCGCTTCGTTGTCGACATCTGCTCCTTCCGAGTAGGCCACATTGAGTAGCGTATGCAACGGGACGACAGTCCTTGTGGAGAGCGACTCACGACAGCCCAGTTTTTTTAGACCAAAGACTGACTTGGCGGGGTCAATCGTTCATAAGAAACGGTACGTAGCTGCTGTACCAGCTTATGGCTCGACGGGGTCAATCGTTCATCTTCCATTTATTAAACACCCCATCATTCCTCGGTGTTGTTGTCTGGAATTCGGAGCCTTGGCTACTAAAATTTACCGTACCAAAAGCTTGATTTAGCTATTATTTGGTTGGCTATCAAAATTTACCAACTTCTCATATTTAGCTTGTCAATTTTTTAACAACTCATTTGTCTAACTCTTGGCTTACCAAATTCTTGGCATGATAAATTTTGATAGCCAACCAATCAAACTCTTGATGAGGATATTATTAAACACCCCCCATCATTCCTAACTTTTCATATACCTCATCATTCCTAACTTCTATAACCCTAACTTTCTATAGGCCTGGTACCAAATTAAATAGTCAGTGAAAGATTACGTACCTTTTGACCATAATTATCAATGTCATATGCATTTTAAATATAATAGTGAGTGAATACAGTGCATCTGTAGGTTTGAACTTTTGAATTTAGCACCAAGGGCAATATAGTAATTCATGTACAACTTAATAACACCGTTATCCTATCATACTAACGGAAGAGCCAAGAAACAAACAAAACTTGTTTCAGAGCCAAATAATAACTAAGTTCAACTAAAAAGGGCCAATAAAATAAGAGGCACTTTTTTTTGGCCAAGAAAATAATTCTCTTTTAATACTTCTACCATATCCAAGTTTGAATACTCAAAATTGAATTTCTGATATGTATGAGATAGACATCAATATCTCCCATGATCTGTACTCGGTTTTGAGATAAAAAAAAATATGAGATAGAATACGAAACATGAGATAAAATGCAAGATCACTAATATCTGTCATTTGGAGTTGAGCAAATTGAACCGGGCTCGAGCTCAACGGATTTTGGCCATCCACGAACCTTAGTGGACAAAGTCTGGACACAGATCCCACTGTCCCAAAAAAGAAAAATTCTTGGCTGAGGTATTTGTTTGAGCTAATTTACATCATAAAACTGCATGAGTGGTCCACCTGGACAAGGGTGTAGCCAATATATTAGACCCGACTCGCCCAATGCAACAGTCACGCGTGGGACTTTTTTAGCCTGAAACAGCTAGGTTTTTCAGCCCAGCCTGAAACCGTGCGTATCCAATCCAACTTCAACCCTTGGTCAATCTCCAACAGCACCTGACAAAGGCAAGGAGGGATGCCGGATGCCTGCTTTTGGAGCCAAGCGTATAAGTAGATCAAATAAAGCTATGGTGATGTTGATTCTTGGGCAGCCCACCAGCTTGGGTACAACCAAGCTAGTCTAGCAAGTCGTGAAAACGCCTTAAACGGATCCAAACTGTTAGAACCAACCCGCCAAAATCAGTCCTCAAGTGTTGGCATCCAATTCTGTCAAAAAGCACTCAACCAGAATAGGCCTACTCGGATAATAAACAATTACATGTACTGAAAGGTTATCGGAGTGACCAGGTTTCCTCGGCCCGCGCAGAGGTGGACCTGGTCCTGGGCCCAGCTTGATCTGGAATTGGGCTCGTTCGGTGGTTCGGTGCCGTTCCGTTCGTGTGTGGTGGACGAGATGGCCCACTCTCCACCCCCGAGCAGCCCAGCCCAGCCCGATAATTCAGATTAAGTTAAAAGTTCAAGACTAGAGATATTATTTGAAAAAAAAATATCCAAAGTTTTATAAAAATAATTTTAAAAATCCTAAAAATAATATAACTAAAATCCTAAATTTCTGGTATAACCCTGAAAATTTGCTTTACCTAATGAATTATATAGCTAGCTTTAGATTTGTTTTTGAAACATTGTGCTCTGTCTTATATATGGTGCCTAACTTGAAATTGTTTGATTCTTCCAAAATAAGTCTATCAAAGATTCAAACAAATTTTTAAGCTAATTTCCATGTTTTGTAATAGGACTAGAAAATATATAAGGCCATGAGTGTGCCACGCTAATGGGCCGGGTGATGAAAACTTCTTATTAGACTTGTCTTGTCCACAGTTCGTTCCACCAACTTTCATTGACTTTGTCCATTGACTGACCGGTTTTCCAAAGAAAGAGCGGTGCTTACATTGCCACGTCGTGGAGAAAAACATTAGCATGCATGAAGAATGGCGAGCGGCGTGGTGGCGTCTCTATCGTCGTCGGCGACCAAGCTGCTCGACCTCCTCCTCTCCGGGCGGGCGCTGGTTTATTTCACGCCGTGAAGGGCGGCGCATGCAGATTTCAGGGAGGTGCAGCGGCTGCAGCGGCTGCCGAGGAGGATCCAAGCCGCGGCGACGACGCCGGGGAGAGGGAGATCCGGGACAGTGCCGTGAAGCTATGGATTGCGGAGATCACCGTCGTCGCCCGCGACGCGGAGGACGTCCTCGAGGACTACCGTTACGAGCTCATCAGGCGGCGCGTGCAAGCAGGAATCCATGGCACTGGCGGCGGCGCCGCCTCCTCTACCTCGTGCAAGCGGAAGCACCACCACGACGATGAAGACGATTATGGCATCTGTGAGGTGACACAGTTTCTTGTGTTCTCAATCTCAGAAAAAAAAAAGTTTCTTGTGTTTTCTCTCACTTAAGTTTCTGCTACTACCGCGAACCGACCAAGCAACAAAATGGGCTAACAGGAATGTGTTATCATATTTTTCTGTAATTTTATCAAAATTTAAGAGGTTTGACTTACTAGGACAAAAAGTTTTTGTCAAAAACAACTAGTAATTGAAATGGCCTACGTACGGATAGAGTATATTTGGTCGATGTATGTCAACTTCATGTATAAGGGTCTCATTGAATACTCGTATTACTATTGCACTGTATAAAAGGTTATGTAGTATTCTCTTAACGTGAACAAGACTACTGCAAATTGCTATTGTTTGGTTTATATCTAAATATAAAAGTTACTATATAGTTTTATGCATGTGTTTGGTTTCCGGTGGGAAAGAATGGGTAGTCTGCATAGGAGAGTGTAAATTGGTGTGTTTGGTTGGATACATCGTCAGACGTGTGTAGGTTGCCCAAGCTCTACTATGGCTACCCCCAACTGGTTTCTAATCCCATTCTTTCTCGCACGAAAATAAACCGTTCACAGCACATTTTCACTCTCTTGCTCCCTTCGACAACGTGGATGCCCATTGTTCCAGTCCCCAAACCCAACGATACCCTCAGTGGGGCACGGGAGTGGCGACCGCCTCTTTGTGCTCATCTGTTCCCTCCATGCTACGGGCCAAATCCCTGACACACGCGCTCATGGTGTATGATGAGATGCCGCACTGCGGTAGCGCCCCTATACCACCCATGTACCATGCCATCCTCAAGGTTGCCTACAGGGCGGGAGGTGGCGAGAGGACATAGTGAAGATAGCGGGGGGATTGGAAGGGGGGTTGGGGGGGGGCAACCCACATCTGCATCTAGCGGTGACCTTATCGCCGAGGTATGGGGTAGGCTTGCAGAGCAGATGTGAGGGGAGCTCGCATACATAGAGACAACTGATTGAGTCTAGCTCTACTTGTTAGGAGAGCTCTAAGTAACATATATATATGTCTATGTAGGTAACCAAACATGAGTAATTGCATTACAGGGACCTAAATCATATCAACTAACCTAGCAAGCTAGGCTAGAAGATAAAACACACACTAAGAATGCATTAAGTAAATACAAAAATATAAATTGACTTCGAATGAAAACTCCTGATTTTTTTCTAAGGAATAGCTCATGCTTTCCAATGGTCCTCATTGAAATCCCTCACCAGGACCAAACTCATGGTCGGCTAACTCCACGGACAGTCCAAGAGCCCTTTGCGACGCACAAGTGGGTCACCATGTGACCTCTCTAGGGCTGCTCCCATTATCTTCACTACGAAGAGCTTTTGACCAAACCATCATGTGTATTTTCTCCTAAGATACATGTCCAATGACCACACCACAAACTGTTGGTTGGTGATACAACAAGGTTACAAATCCTACGCATACAATTCTTGAAGTGTGTAAACGTAGATATCATGGAGGCAAGTAAACATCACAAAACATTAGGCATAAACCTCAAGCAAGTGCTAATATGGCCTCTAACTAGCCCAAGATCTAATCCTAGCACTTAGTAACCGCTAATCTTTGTTAAACACATATGATTGGTACTTGATCGTTTAGCTAATCGACCTCTAACTTGGCCTCTTGAATAATTGACATCAGTACATAATGTAAATAATCACGCATGCAATTATAATTAGCTATTTTCTATATGGATGCCCCTTGAATTATAATAATTAGATTATATATAAATTTTGATCAAACATAATTAACTATATGATCAGTTATTATAATCAAAATTCTTGATTACTATAATCCTATAATTCAAGTGAGACCAAGTTATAGGAGATTGATTATAGGTGGTCAAAGTTTAACTTGTCACAACTAATTATCTAACTTACCAAACTATAAAGGATAAGATATAAATTTCCCACTTTGACCAACAATAATCAATCATCATAATTCATTAACTCAAACATAATATGAATATTATGACCCCAATCCTAATTATAATAATTTTAATCTAGATTACAATAATTCATGTTGTGATCATGCTCTAAGTCTAGAATGGTAGTCAGAATAAACGAGGGACAAGTACGCCCTGAGGTAGCAAGCTGAGGTCCTTTTTGATCCACTGGCTAAATTTTATCTGGCTAAATTTAGCTATGGTGATCCAAACACTCTTAGCTAAAGCCAGATTAACTTTAGCTAGAAGCCAAAATACATACAATCCCATTTGCTGTTCAACTCATCTAATGATAGCTAAAATGCCTCAATAACTAAACTACTACCACCTAAAGTTTAGCCAGAAGATCCAAACATCCCATGTAAAGTTTAGCTAGATAAACAACGTAACTATTAAGTAGAATGGTCAAGGTTTTAATTACTTAATTAATCTAAACATCTCTACTAAAGTTTAACCAGCTAATTTTAGATCTATTTCAATTACTTAGCTAAATTTTTCGATGGGATGGATCAAAATACGGAATGACAAGGAATGATGGGCATTTGGGCTAGAAGGAGGGTGGATAACTATTGGGCTTTCAGTTAAAAGAAGTGAGACAAACGGAAACTTGAGCCCAACGGCCTCTGGCTCTCCCCCAATTTCGTTTCTTCCCTAATCTGCCATGGCGCACATAGCACAGGAGGGCAGAGGGGTGGGCGCACCGTGCAGCTCGAGATGAGGGCACGCCGCGTGCGAGGTTCGGCTCGCGGCGCGCGCCGAGCGCTGGGGAGGCGTGCGGCGCGTCCCCTGCCGGGCGCCGAGTTCCCGTACCGTGAGGGGCGCATCTGGCTGTCGAGTCGTTCGCGGCTTCCGGGCGAGCTGCCAAATCTGGCGAGGAGCGAATCAAACAGGCTGCAAGCTTGGATGAAATACCCAAAATCGCAAACAGTACTGCGGCAAGCCAATGCAAATATAATTTATCGTGAGGCACTCATGGTAAGCTACCATAAAAAAAATTATTGCAATCTTGTTTACTAAGGGGTATTTGGGATTTGTCTGCTTCATGTTTTTTTAGCCAAATAGATTTAGTTCCACGCATGAGAAAAAATTATGAGAGCACCTAAAGGGATGCTCTACAAACTCCAGTTTTTTGTGGAGTTGAGTTTATGGAGCAGTCCCAACATGCCCTAGACTATTGCATTTGTAAGAGTTTGTTAGTTGTAATACATAACACACTCATCTAATCTAATAATTAAAATACTTCTATATTTCTGTAGATATAGAAGGGTGCATTGCATTGCAATTGTATTGTGTAACAGACTAGATGTATATTACAGGATCACAGAGAAACACAAGTAGCTAGCCTAACACGGATATGGTAGTAATTGATCTCTTGATCTCAAGCAGAAGCTTACCACCATCTTGAGCCACAGGTCGCCTGTTTTTCGATTACAACCAAATCAAGTTCAAGTTCCTCCCCTCCCCTTCTCTTAATACTCATACTCTGTTACCGCTGCCAAGCAGCTTTACGCCAGATACAACTGGGTTAGGCTCTCAACTACAGCTTCCAGTCTGGGATGACGAAACGTTGTTTTGCTTCCTGGGCCACTTGATTTTGATGCCTTCTCCAGTTTTGACAGCTCGTAATGTGACATATTGTTACCTTTTGTGCCATATTTCCAAACTAAAAAGGCAAGGTGCATTTATTAATTACCTTTTCTAATCTTGATACTCAGGCGGTCGTTCAAATTGGTTTGGCTGCATATTGATAAAAAATGATTTTGCTTTTCCCTGCATCTCCCATAGCTGTTGCTTCCCTGGGCAGAGACAAGTGCAACAGGTCTGACACTTACCTGCTTTCAGAGAATGATCAGGAAGATCACGCGTCGGTTTAGCATTTCTACAGATCAAGACGGCTTTCAGCTCAGGCCTGAGGGGGACGATGGTGGCACCAGTGAGGTGATATGATTTCTTGTTTCATTTCCTTCAAATTACTTGTGTAATGTCAAATAACCCCCCGCACAGGCGACACGGGAGGCGAAACCCTAGCCCCGCCGCCAGCCCCTTCCTTCCTCTCCCTTCCACCCTCGCCGCCGCCGAAGGAGGCTGCTGGGAGGCCCGTGCGGCCCCCTAGGATGGTGGCGGCGAGGCTCTCACCATGGCCTCGCGAGTTTCTTCGTGCGGGGGGCGGCGCTCGGCGGCCATGGAGGCACGCGCTGCAGCCGCGCGGTGGCGGCGGGAGTGGGCTGCGGCGGTTGGAGGCGAAGGCTGCGCCATGGCGCTGGTTGAGGCTGCTGCTCGCCGCCGTTTCCTCCGCCGCGACTTCGACGGTGACAGCGGCGGGCGGCTCATGGTGGTGCGGCGTCGACCGGCGCCGGCCGGGCTCGCCGGTCGGGAGCTCGGGTGCCCGGATCCGGTGCCTAGGTGGCGGATCCGCCCCCCCAACCGACCGGATCGGGCGGCCCGGGGTGGACGCGGTGGTGGCGGCGGTCGGCGGCCGTCGGCGGTGTGCGGCGGCCGGTGGGGAGCAGGTGGGCGACGAGATGAACGGCGGCCGAGCCGCTTGGTCTCCTCTTGGCCTCCTGCTGGTCTCCGATGGTGGGGGGACACAGGCGAAAGCCATGCCGGTCGTCGGCAGGACGACGGCGGCGCCCTTGGGTGTCGCTCACCTCCTTGGAGGCGTTGTCAGGGTATGTCCCTCCCTCTCCGGCCGGTGACAGTGGGGTGACGGCGGCGCCGTGGTGGTGTGGCCGGCAGCGGCATGCTTGGTTGTGGCAGTGGCGTCGTGGTGATGTGGCTGCCGATGAACAAGATGGGGCGTCAGCGGCGCCATGGTGGTGTGGCTGGGGTTCCGGTCTGCTTGGACAGGAGGGCAGAGGTGGTGACGCCGTCGTGGGACAGGGGTAGTGGTGGTGCTGGGGTAGTCGGTGTTTGGTGAGGCTCGTGTCGATGTCCCAATCCGACCAGGCGAGGAGAAGGCCGGCGTGTTGAATGGTATCTCTGAAGCTTCCTGTTGGTGCTCTTGGGGTGTTGAGATTTCGACGGTGGCGAGATGACGGTGAGACTTAGGATTGGCTCGGCTGTTCTATGGCACCCCCAACGGCGGAGTAAGCTCGGGACCTCGGAGATCCAAGGAGTAGTTTTTTCAGAGTGGTTCTGCGGTCGATGTCCCAATCCGACTCGCTTGAGTGGCAGTAGTAAGTTGTCTTGGAGTTCCGGGATCCGGAGTGGAGTTTCGTCTGTTTGGGGTGTGTGGTGCGGCGTGGGACTCTCCTTTGTTTCTGCCAGATTTTAGCCGTGGTTGAGAGATCGGTGACCAGGTGTGCGGCGCTTGGAGTGGAAGGGGCTCTTTGGCCAAGTTGTGGTAGTTGAGTAGATAGTGGAGTAGTTTAGTTGGGTCGTTTTCGACCAAGTTGTCTAGTAGTAGTGGTTTGGTACCTATTTGTGCAGTGGAGTACGGTATCCTCTAAATTGTATGGTTTTTCTGGCCCGGTTTCCAGTCAAAAAACTGGGCTGGCACTTGCCTTTTCTTTTATTCGTCTAATAGAAATTCCGGCAAAGCTTTTGCCGGCCCTTCTAAAAAAAATGTCAAATAACCATCTTTTATTTTGCAGGGAATCGTGGATATCACGCGGTGGTTTGAGGAAATCCCTACAGACCAAACTGCTCTGCAGCTCAGGCCAGAGGATGAGGATGGTGACATCAGCAAGGTAGTAGTTGCTTGCTGTGTTTCATCCAAATTATTTGCTTGCTGACAAATAACCATCAGCATATGTGTGCAGCGAATTGGGGAGATCATACGCCGATTCGAGGAGATCGCTGGAGACCGAGCTGCCCTGCACCTTGGACAGGAGGATGGTGAAAGAATCACTTGGAGTGGAAGGGACTCCATGTGGGAATCAAGAGCGACTAGCCATCTTCTGGATGAATCCTGTGTTTTTGGCAGGACCAAGGAGAAAGAGCGCACTGTAAAATTGGTGATATCCTACAGTAAATGCCCAGGAATTCATGTTTTGCCAATTGTTGGAATGGGGGGCATTGGCAAGACAACGGTGGCACAGATGGTTTACCGCGAGGTCCAAGAAAGTTATGAACTTATGAGTTGGGTTCATGTCCCCGAAACATTTGATTCACACAAGCTGGCGATTGCAATCATAGAGTCTCTGACCAGGCAACCATGTACATACAGCAATTTTAGCACCGTTCATGTTGTTCTGCAAAAAATGGTGCTAAAAAAGAGTATGTTCCTTGTTCTGGATGATCTATGGAATGAACGGCAAAGTTACTGGGAAGATTTTCTTCGTCCACTCAAGTTTGCTGGTACTGTGACAATCCTGGTGACTACTAGGAGTAAAGAGGTAGCACAACTTGTGCAGACCGTTCCTCACTTTGAGCTTGGCTCGTTACCTGAAGATCACTGCTGGCAATTGTTCCAATGCTACGCTTTTGGCCATAGAAACATCCATGAAGAATCCACTTTGGTTCAGGTAGGTAGGAAAATTATGCAAAAGTGTAGTGGCTTACCATTGGCTATTAAATCGATAGGTTGCCTGTTGCGGTCCAAGATGGATATGCAGACTTGGATGGAAATATCCAATAGTGAGTTTTGGGAATATTCAGATAATAATGAGATCTTGTCTGCTCTTAGATTGAGCTTTCATCGACTGCCAGGAAGGCTCAAACCTTGTTTCCTCCTGTGTGCTTTACATCCGAAAGGTGAGCCTTTTACCAAGGACGACATGATTCACTTGTGGATTGCCCATGGTTATGTAGAGCATTCAGGATGCAAAACACTAGAGAAGGTCGCTGGTGAGTACTTTGATGAGTTGAATGAAAGATCACTGATCGAAACAGATACATTCTATTTGGTCAGTCGTGAGGGTCGCAGTTACTTGAAAAAGTCACATGTAAGATCACCAGTTGAAATTTCTAGTGGGGAGACCTTCGACGCTGGCAATAGCTTTTATGAGCTGCACATAAGATCATTGGTTGAAACTTCTCACAAAGGAACAACCGAGTCTTCTTTGTCATTTCAATTGTTTAGGTTGCATGACATGATTTGGGACCTTGCGAGATCTCTTTCCAATGGCCTGTTTTCTGCAGTAGCTGTTGATGAAGGTAACCTTTACATGGAAAATGAAGTTCAGCACTTATTTCTCTGGTTAGGTAGGGGCAGATCGAAGCAAAATACTCAGAAGGTGTACCCTGAACTTATGCCCGTTTCTAATTCTCCAGATCTGCTCATCACTGACAGTCAAATAAACAATTATCTTGACCTTTCCCTAGCACGTATTTTATTAAGAAGGGGTGAGCCTGCGCACTTTCGAAAATGGGATGGGGGGACCATGAGGCATCGTTCCCTGGCATCCGATTTTGAGCAACTAAGGCTAGGATCAGCAGACTGGCCAGACATTGCCTGGGAGGCCATAATCCAAACACAACCTGATTCTGTGGAAGATACCATGAATTCAGGAAGATGCCTGGCATATTTTTTGCCAGAAAACATACATAAATTCATCCAGTTGCTTAAAACGAATTGTTTACGCACCTTAATTTTAAAACGTACAATTTACCATATTGGCATATACGAATTCACATACCTGAGGGCTCTTATACTATATTCATGTAAAGATAGTGGTTGCATATCTGCTATCCGAAATCTGAAGCTCTTGCGCTATCTCAATGTAAGTAATTGTGATTCATTGACTGGCAAAAATCTGAAGCACTTGACAGAATCAGTATGTCATCTTTACAGCCTTGAGAAACTGATTGTATCCACTTGTTGGAAAGAGTTCTCCATGCAGTCGTGCCATCTTTTCAGTTTAAGATATCTCCAACTCTCCGTTCAATTCAATGGCTGGTCCCAGCATCCACTTTGCCACTTCCATAACTTGGATACACTGTGCTTGCGGAACTGCCATAGCATTGCAGAGCTTCCTATATGCATAGGAAACCTGATGAACCTGAGATGTCTTAAGCTTATTGGAATTCCAGGGATCAAGAAGTTGAATCATGATTCTTTACGATGTCAGTGCAATAACAACAAATGCCAACTAATAAAGGTAATATTCCCTGCTCTGATGGAGTTAGAACTTGATAGTCTGTGTGAACTACAGGATTGGTGTAAATCCCAGGATTCAGATTGCCCAAAGATGCAGAGCATCACTGTAAGAAACTGCAACAAACTTATACGGATCCCTTACTTTGGTTCTATCAGAAATCTAATGATAATAAAGTCAGCTCTAATTGATCTCCAGCTTTCGGCATCTAATGAACCGTCTCAGCTGCAGACTCTTGATATCAGTTATTGTGACAACCTTGAATCCTTGTTGGGACTGGAAAATCTTTGTTCTCTTGGGAGCTTATACATTGTCCATTGTCCGAAACTAACTGTCTTGCATCAAGAGAAGCTTTTGTTTAGGCCTCAAAATATATTAATTGATGACTGTCCTGGACTGATTGAGTGGTGTGATGAGCAAGAGCTCTACTATCAGGTGAGGTCTTATGTTCTTCTAACTTTTATTTTAACGTTAGTCCATCATCTTGTGCTCTTGCAATGGTTTTTGGTACCATGCTGCATAAAAGGAGTCCATCGTCTAGCAAGGGTTTCTTAAATTTTATAAAACTAATTATCATAAATAAATTTAGTAATACTAATCCTACATTGTCAATTTGTATAAAATTTTGGATATTTTGCAGTCAAAGATGAGAAAGTTTGACTTATGAGAAAGTTTGACTTATGACAAACCTAGATGGACTTGCATTTTTTTTATTAGAGAAAGTTGTACTCTTTGTTGCATAATGGTGGATTAGAAGATGGGGTTTGACCCTGTTCAATTTCCTAGGGCTACATTTAAACCTGTCAGTGTCTCATACTCCCTCCATTCCAAATTATAAGTCGCTTTGACTTTTTTGATACATCTATTTTGCTATGTATCTAGATATAATAATGTGTCTAGATACAGAGCAAAATGGATGAACCAAAAAAGTCAAAGCGACTTATAATTTGGAACGGAGGGTGTATTATATTGCTCATTGCCATATATTGCCACCACATGCAAGTACTTTCAAATGTCATCCTGTAATACTAGATTTATATTATGTAATTTACAAAATCTTATATTACTTTTTGGTCAAAATAGAAGTTTTAATCCTTCAATGTGTGCACCTCAAAAAAAGAAATGGATGGAGTATATTCAAAGTAGAAATGACAAATGAGTGGTAAAAGTGACATCGCCAAGACCATGAAAAGTCAATGGTATCAAGTATCTTTCACTAGACGAAGCACCATTTAGTGTCTTTTTAATGGGTTTAATACATTTTTTAAAAAAAAGATAAATCTTAGATTTTTTCAAAAAAAAAGCTATCAGTTTTCTCAGTTGTCATTGGCAGCATTGCCCACTAAATTCAATTTATTTTAAATTACTCATCTCTACCATTATGAAAGAAACAAAGTAATCCCATAAATATGAACTATGATGAAAATGTAATTTGCATGCTTTAGATATATTCTGCGGCTCTTGTCAATTCAAGTTGCACACAGTCAGCAATTACTATTCCATAATTTTAGTCTGATCTTAATAGCACATTATCAAAATATACACATAGTAGTACTGGACTTCTGCATATCTATGTGATAGTTATCCTGATGCCTTCTTTCTAATTCACGAGAAAATGCTAAACATTAGACAGCAACACTGAGCCACATCCCAACTGTATCTTGTTGAACAGGGCTCCAAACCCAAAATGACAAAGATTTCAGATATAGTAAGGGCAAAGCAACACGGCATGACTTATTTCCAGTCATGTCAACATATCTGTTTCGATATTTCCCCAGAAGAGGGATCAGAATTGATTTTGTCACCAGATAATTGGTTGTCATCTGAACTGCGTCTCTTAAAGTTCGGTCTTAAAAGTTCTAGGGGTGTTCCACCCTTCCATCCAGGTCTTTCTACACTTGGCAAGCTGGAGATCAGAGGATGCCCTAAGCTTCAAGCACTGATGGATTTGGAAGGCCTGAAATTCCTCCACAGCTTGGTTATAGCAGACTGCCCATTACTTTATATACTACCTGAAATGAAGTTTCCACCGCTGTTGAGATCGTTAATAGTTGAAGGGTGTCATAAGCTTCTATCTTTGCCCTTAAATATATCTGACCCTTCAGTGTTCACTGAACTTGAGGTATCTGATTGCCAAGGACTTATGTACATTGCATCTCTGGGGTGTTTGAGCAATCTCAAAATTTTGGCACTACTTCATTGCCTTCTTCTCGAGCTCTGGGAACCGCTGCCAGCCATTCCTGAATCTGTTGTTGTTTTCCTCTGTCCCAAATTGAAGAAATGGTGTGAAATCCAAAGTATTAAATATCTGGTGAGTTTTATCTCGGCATTTGTGCAATTACTCACCAGTGCTTCTTCTTTGCTCCTTCTGACATATAATTTGATGCTTTTTCATGTTGCATTCAGGAAAATCTGTCTGATATATCGGAAGAAGTGAATATTTGACTAAATGACATACATTTACACACCGTCGCTTCACCTTCCCCTGGTCTATTCGCTATGCTTGGTATCGCACCGGCAACTGCAGTGGTGAGGTGGATCTGGACTGGGCGTGCTTCCATCTCTTCTCGCCGATCACTGGCTCATTTTGTCCGGATGCTCTCTGGTTCGTGCTTCTGATCGAGTCGTATGATTGATTGATTAGCTCATGCGTGTGAGAGTTGATATGTTGATACACCGGAGAGTGGCTTGCCTGCACTTGTCCAGATCGATCAGACAGATGTGGTGCGATCGGCGGTGGCCCAACCGCCGTGTGGAGGTATACACCCGACGACCGCCGGCCTCTGTTCATGTCTGAACCGCACGTATGTATAGATTCTACTGGGGCCTGTATTTTTGGGGAAAACAAGTGATCTTACATTTTGTTTGTGCAGGCGAAATTATGGTTTTCAATTAGTTTGGTTGAGTCGATAAACATTCATGTCGACCAAATATTTGAGCCTAAACCTTTTTGAAAGAAGAGAAAAAAAATTAAGGTTTATACCTCAGAATATTTCTAGTTGCGAACATGAGATTTATACTTGTGGTTCAGTTGTGATGATGAGTGATTGATTCAACTACTAGCATCTTGGGTGGGGTGCTACTGACGGTGGTGAAAGCCACGAGTTCCACATGTGCCTTAGCTTGTGTTGTGCAGGTGTCGAGCATGGAGGCGGTGGTCGACGGCGAGGTAAAGGTCAAGTGATGGCGGGCCGCGCCGAATGGACCGGGAGCGGTGAAAGGGCGGGACGATCGAGACTTGGGCCGAGGGACCCGGAATCGCCGGGCGGGATCGCGTTGCTGGCACTTGGCTTCGACAAGTGCAAGGACATGGGCCGGTTTGTTGGTTTGGGCCTCAAAACCAACGGAGGCGGGTTTGGTGGTTTGGGCCTCAAAACCATCAGTGGCGGTTTCTGGGTTGAGCCTCAAAACTCTGGCGGAGGTCCCGAGGCGGACGGACGGCACGTGGCGGCATCGGGGAGTTCGCGTCGAAGCGAAGCTACGGTGAGAAGGCGCGGTGGCCGTCGGATCAAAATATCTGTCTGGCTCGATGGAGTTGTACTACAATGTCCTTGGGCTAGGTAGTACGCTCGTTGTCATGTAAGGGTAAAACTGGAATTTGAAATAAGCCCCAGTTGATAAGTATGGTGAGGGGACCTCTCTTACCCCTTCATCTCTTCATTTGCTCATTTTCCTTATTTTCTAGGTTTTCCTCCCCCTAGTGTGCTTGAGTGAGAGAGAGGATCACTAATCTTTCATTAGTGTAAGAACCAAGATTACTCATGGGAAAGGAGGTCCCAAATCCTCCTTGTCTTCTCGTGGGGTTAGATTGATGTGTTGATTCGCGTTTTGATTGTTGTTCATCGCGTTCTTCGTTTCTCTTCTTCTACCCCTTTTGTTCCCAAGTTGATTTCTTGAGTTGTGATCCATCTTAGCGCGTGCCACTTGTTTCTACTTGATCCTTGCTGTGAGGAGATACTTTTCACCGAAGGATTTCATCCGATTCCTCACGAGCGCATAGATCGGGTCGAATCAAGGTGCAAGGGCGTTTTTAGTGGTGTTCTTCGATCCCTTTCGATTTCCTGTTGATTGGCTTCAAATCGGGCGATGACTCTCTTAGAGGTAGCTCTCCTACTGCCTTGTGATCATGCTCACCAAGTTTCGTGGCAGTTGGTGAAGATTTGGGCCACCAATCGAAAGATCAAAGTGATGAGACGATTTTCGGGACGTTGTTCTTGTTTCGGATCGCTCCAACCGAAAGTTCCGGTCATCCACCGGAAGTTCCGGTCCAAGGTTGTGTTTGAGTTTGCGCCGTTTTAGTTACGGAGCGCTCTTACCGGAAGTTCTGGTCTCCGACCGGAAGTTCTGGTCGCTGACAAGAAGTTACGGTGGAGGCGACAGAAGTTTCGGTGAAACTTCCGGTCCCTGACCGGAAGTTCCGGTCAAACTTCTGGTCCCTCACCGGAAGTTCCGGTCCAACTTCTCGTCCGCGCAGTTTTTGCCGTTTCTTCTCGTTTCTTCGAGGGCTTGTCTTCGGTCTTTCTCGATAGTCCCGCTGTGTCATACCTAGTTTTAAGAATAAAACCGAATACAAAACCATATGCGTGCCCAGAGATCAATCACACACATATAGAGACAAACCACTGGAGTATCAAGCTCAGTGCCTTTATTACATCACGAATAATAGTTCATTACATAAATTTATTCAAAGTCTCGTGAAACGATATAAGACAACTAGCACTCCGATAGACTCCAAAGCCACACGGGGGGCGTCAACCGGTGAAGCACAAGACTAGTAGTCCTCATCGAGTCCTCATAGACACGATTATCTGTTACCCATCCGGGATTTTCCAAGTAATAAAAATAAACAAGCGTAAGTACATGTCGTACTCAACAAGAATAACATGGGGTTAATGAGGCTCAAAAGGCTGACACGGTTTACAGCGGTTAGCAACTTTTATCATATCTCAATTTTAGCATAAGTGAGTAGCAACAAGTAGCATAAATCCCAATTAACCATATGATCATGTAAACAATGATTAAAGTATAGCAAAATAGTAAACAAGAATTTTCCATCGCACAAATCATTATTCTATAAGAAGTCCGGGCCGCTCGTGACCGTGAGCACGGGCGATATATCGGTTTTAACACTCTGCAGAGGTTGTACACACTTTCACCGTGAGTCGTGATTCCCATATGCTTGGGTTAATTACTCCCAAACTACACCGCCGAGGTGCATAGCGGGGTTTCACTATGAAGTCTTTCAAAGGTTCGTCTAACAAGTTAGGGCCGCTAGGTTTCCTCGACAAGCGGACATAGAATCCCCCTTCCAAATGGTTCACACCGCAGCGGCAAACACATGAGGACGAAGCCACGCTATGCCCATCGTGTAAAGCCCCTTTTTGCGCCACAAGGGTAACGTCTAACAAGCTAGAAGAGGGTACTCATACTTGACTAAAGCCGCCATATAGCCCCCCCACGGTTGTCTTTGTAAGTCCCGGGTGCTCACTTACGTATAAGTCCTTAGGGAGGACAAGAGCAAACAAGTACTCTTCCCCTTTAATTTTCCGTTGCTAAAAAGCGAGTTTTTAAACCTTTGTTGCATATAGCATTAATCATGTTACAGATCATAATGGTTATTCATTAAGCACTAGCATAAGCTACCCAAATGCACAAACCCACGGTAACCAAGGTACAAGATACAATTGCTAGAAAATCCTTAGTGGTAAACAAGGAAGACACATGCAATATGAATTTAATAATTAATGGTGAATAGGTAACAAGGATGATCCCATGCTATACTTGCCTTGCTCAACGAACCCTTGGTGATACGGCTCGTCAAAGTACTCCCGATCACCAAAAGATATTGCTCACCGCTATACTCCACAATAATCAACATACAATCATCCAAAGCGCAATCATGCATAGCAAACAAGAGTATAGATTAGAACAGTCACACAATATCACAAAACAAAGATAAAAAGTTTATAAAACGAATCTACACATCGCTAGGATCACACAGACGTTTGGATCACCAAAATCGGAGCTAAAACGGTCAAGTTATAGATTAAACAAGATTTCATGTAGAAAATTTATTAATTTTATTAAACAATAAAATTAAAAGTTGGAAAACATGGTCAACAGTACCATAAACATGTAGATTATTCAATTACGAATCTAACGCAACTTGAACGGATCAAATCGGAGTTAAATTGGAGAAGTTATGCTTAAAAGAATCCAAAGGGCAAACTTGTAAATACTCTGAAATTGAATTTCGAATTTAAATTAAATAAAATCTGATTTTAATTCAAACGGAGGACCGCGGGTTCAATTAAAAAGAAAGTCGGGGGCTCTTTAGCAAAATCGACCGCGAAGGGGTATCGGCCGATGTGGTCCGTCCGATCGGATCTGGACGGCCCAGATAAAAGAAGGGAGAGGGAGAGGGACTGCCGGCCGGAGAAGAAGGCCAAGGGGCGCGCTTATTGTCCGGGCGGCGAGCTCGTCGGCGAAGCCTCGGCCTAGGGTCTAGGGTGCTCGGTTTCGAAAGGGGAAAGCACGAGGGAGGTAGAGCGAACCACGGTGAACTCACCTAAGGCGTTCACGCGGCCTGGGGAGGATCGGAGGCGGCGGTTGATGGAGAATGGCGGGCGGCGGTTTCCTGAAATCATCGGCGGCGATTAGCACGCAACCGAGAGCAAGAAAAAGAGAGAGGAGAGGTTCAGCGGCAAATGTCGCGTCGCGCCATGGCTTCGGCCGAGCTTATCATGGGGCGGATCGACGGCTTGAAGGCGAGAACAGCGACGGCGGCGGCTCTCTAGGGTTGCGGTGGCGGCTGCGGCTTATCCGAGACGAAACGGCGGCTGCTTCGAGGCGGGGTGGAGGCGGTGATGTGCGGGGCTCGGGTTTTATAGCTTGGAGGCCGCGCCGCATGGAAAGTGCGGATCGAAGCTCGATCGAGCTCCTCCATCAATGGAAGGCGTCGGCTTCCATTTTAGGAAGGCGCCCGAGGTTGAAGAAGGAAAGGGTGGGGCTGCGGTGGGCGGCCGGGCCCCACCCGGCGCCAAACAGAAGAGAAAAGGGGAGGGGCGCGTTGGGCCTGCTTTCGGCCGGGCCTTCTCGCCGGGCCAGCGGGAAAAGAAAAGAAGGAGGGAGGAGGTTGGGCCGTGCGGGCCAAAAGGAGAGAGGGAGAGTTCTACTCTTTTTCTTTTTTTTTCTTTTACTTATTTCAAACCAGATTTGAAATACAAATTTAAATTCCTTTTTGGAAATTGAACAAGCCACACAATACAAAAACAATTATGCACCAATGAATACATCAAACATGTGTCTACCTTATAGTTGATTTTAATTTAAGAAAATTAATTATTACTCTATGTTTAATGCACACACAATTGCATATAAAATCAATTTCACCTATTTTTGAAAAGATGCAAGTTTAGGGTATTACAAATTCTACCCCCCTTAACTAATTCTCGTCCTCGAGAATTGGGTATGCTTACTCGAACAACTGCGGATATGACTTCCTCAGATCATCCTCTCTTTCCTAAGTTGCCTCACCCTCGGAGTACCGGTTCCACTGTACCTTGCACATCTTGATAACCCTGCTCCTGGTTACTCGCTCTGCGGTCTCCAAAATTCTCACTGGAAATTCCTCATAGGTTAGATCATCACTAACAGCAATCTCCTCTAACGATATTTGTTCCTCGGGCACTCGCAAACACTTCTTTAGCTGAGACACATGGAACACATCATGCACACCTGACAATCTGTCCGGCAACTCTAGCTGGTAGGCCACTTCTCCACGTCTCTCTAAAATCTTGAAAGGTCCGATATACCTCGGGGCTAATTTTCCTTTCATATTAAACCTCTTCACACCTCTCATAGGTGACACTTTTAAATAGACGTAGTCACCCACTTTAAAAACCAATTCTCGTCTCCTAGTATCAGCATAGCTCTTTTGTCGAGATTGGGCCACTCTTAAATTATCCCTGATCATTCTCACTTGCTCTTCTGCATCCTTTAGAACATCAGGTCCAAATACTTGACTCTCCCCTGTTTTGATTCCAAAACAGTGGTGTCCTCGCACTTGACCATACAATGCTTCTCAAGCGGTGCCATCTTGAGACTCCTCGATAACTATTGTTGTATGAGAACTCAGCATATGGTAAACTCTTATCCCAACTAGTACCATATTGTAAAGCGCATGCTCTCAACATATCCTCCAATATCTGGTTAGTCCTCTCAGTCTGTCCGTCAGTCTGAGGATGATAGGCTGAACTGAAATTTAACTTTGTCCCAAGTGACTCATGTATACCCTTCCAGAAATGTGATGTGAACTGAGAACCTCTATCAGACACGATCTTCTTTGGAACACCATGCAAACATACTATCCTCTCCATGTACAGCTCTGCTAACTTTGGTCCATGGTAGGTAGTCTTGACCGGTATAAAGTGAGCAACTTTAGTTAACCGATCCACTATTACCCATATCGAGTCATACCCTCTCTGAGTCCGTGGCAATCCAACAATAAAATCCATACCAACTTCTTCCCATTTCCACTCGGGTATCTTCATTGGTTGTAGTAACCCTGCAGGTCGTTGATGTTCAGCTTTGACCCTTTGACAAGTGTCACACAAAGCTACATATTCTGCCACATCTCTCTTTAATCCATACCACCAATATTTCTCCTTCAAATCCAAGTACATCTTAGTACTTCACGGGTGTATAGAATAAAAGCCGACTCATGAGCCTCTCGCAAAATTGCATCTCGGATAGCCTTCACAATTTGGTACACAAATCCTCTTTCCAAACCATAGAGTCCCATTATCATCCGGACGAAATCCTCGGCGCTTTGCCGATCACTATGTTCTCTGCAATCTCTTTTAGTTTCTCATCCTCAAGTTGACCTTTGGGATTTCTTGCTCTAGAGTCGGCTCAACTACCAACTCCACTGTATTATTGACAAAGCCCATTGAGATGTTCAATTTCAGCACACAACTCCTTAGGCATGGGTGTTGTCCGAATCTCATTTGCATAACTCTTCCCCGCTAAGAGCATCGGCTACAACATTGGCCTTCCCGGGGTGATAATGTACTTCCAAATCATAATCCTTAATCAATTCCAACCATCGACGTTGTCTCAAGTTCAGGTCCGACTGAGTGAAAATATACTTCAAACTCTTATGGTCAGTGTAAATATCGCTCTTATGCCCAATAAGATAGTGCCTCCATATCTTCAAAACATGAACCATCTGGCTGCTAATTCCAAGTCATGAGTAGGATAATTCAACTCATGCTTCCTCACCTTGCCTTGATGCATAGGCCACTACTCTTCCTTCTTGCATAAGAACACATCCCGCACCAAGACGAGACGCGTCACAAAAGATGGAGAAGTTCTTGCTCAGATCTAGCAATATCAACACCGGGGTTGTAGTTAATCTCTTCTTTAACTCATCAAAGCTAGACTGACATTGGGCAGACCACACAAATTTAGCATTCTTCTCCAACAGTGCAGTCATAGGCTTAGCAAGCTTAGAGAATCCTTCAATGAATCTCCGGTAATAACCAGCTAACCCAAGGAAACTTCGGATCTCACTAACATTAGTACGTGGTGTCCAATCTAATACATCCTTCACCTTGCTAGGATCCACTGCAATACCACCATTGGATACAACATGACCAAGAAAGGAAACTTCCTTCAACCGAACTCACACTTACTTCGCTTAGCATATAGCTTGTGCTCCCCGAGCTTCGCAAAACCAACCTCAAATGCTCAAAGATGTTCTTCCTCATTCTTGGAGAATACCAATATATCATCAATGAATACCACAATGAACTTATCCAGATACTCCATAAACACCTTGTTCATCAAGTACATAAAGTATGCAGGTGCATTGGTTAGCCCAAATGACATCATTGTGTACTCATACAACCCATACCTTGTAGTAAATGCAGTCTTAGGTATGTCGGTGGCACGAATCTTCAATTGATGATAACCAGAACGAAGATCAATTTTAGAGAATACACAAGCACCTCTCAACTGGTCAAATAAGTCATCAATCCTAGGCAAAGGATACTTGTTCTTGATGGTCACCTCATTGAGTGATCGATAATCAACACACATTCTCTGAGTACCGTCCTTCTTGTCAACAAATATGACTGGTACTCCCCAAGGCGAAGAACTAGGACGAATAAAACCTTTCTCAGACAGTTCTTTTAGTTGCTTCTTTAACTCTTCTAATTCAGGTACCCCCATTCTATATGGACGCTTAGCTATAGGTGCAGTGCCAGGTAAAAGCTCAATAATAAATTCAATATCACGGTCAGGTGGCATACCTGGCAAATCATCGGGGAACACATCTAGGAACTCATCCACGACGCGGTCCTGCTGACTACCATCTCCATTCAGCTGGGTCACGGTGGCAGTTTGTTGTGGTTGAACTATTACATCAACACTGATTCTGTCCCCACTTAGCGTTGTTAGAACTACAACCTTCTCTTGACACTGAATCACTACATGATGTTTCTTCATCCAGTCCATACCCAGCATAAGATCAATCCCACTGTTCTCAACACTATAGGGCAAACTTTGAAGTCTACCCCCCTTATAGACGGACTAGTCTGCCGGACATTTATACTTGTCTTGGCCGACATACTTCCACCCTAAGTGAGTTTACTATGAAGTTGTTTTTCGAGCACATACCGGTATGCCATGCATTTGGATAAAAATATGCGAAATAAAGGAATGCGAAGCTCCGAGTCAAAAAAAACGATGGCGGGGATGGAATTGACACCGAACGTCACCGAGCATGACCTCGGGTGCTTCCCCGGGCGGTTTCGGTTGACACATGATTCACCTTCCCAGTGTTGTTCGGTCGAGGGTGCGCCTTCCGGTTTGCTGTTCAGTTACGTAGAGTCTCAAGGGTTACGCTTCTTGGGGCGTGATAAGACATGTGACCTGCTTCACCACGGATGTAGCACCTATTGGGGGTGTTAGGTGCACTTTGCTCTTCACCGGGGGTATTGTTGGGGTTTCGGGGCCGGGCGTCGATTGCCATACCGCCGCTGTGGGCGCCCACCACCGATCTGTTGGGGTACTAAGGGCGCTGCTGATTCTGATTGCGGTTCCACTGGGGATAAGGACCTTGGTACCTTGGCGGTTGCCCCTGATTGGTGCGGGAGCGAGTGTTGCTTCCCGAACCTTGTCCCTGCCACCTTCTCTTCTTGTGGTCTAACTCCTGGCGTAGGTTGCCCACCACTATTGCTCGGTCCACCAGTGCATGGAAATTGGGGTAGAGAGTAGATGAGAGCTGCAACCTGAGATCATCATACAACCCCTTCAGGAAATGTCCCTGCTTCTTTGCATCAGAGTCAACATCCTCAGGTGCATAACAAGACAGCTGAGAAAACCGGTCATGGTACTCGCCCACTGACATGGAACCTTGCTTCAGCCTACGGAACTCCTCCTTCTTAACTTCAATCTCCCCCTCGGGGATGTGGTGAGCTCTGAATGCTTCCTGGAACTCCTGCCAGGTGATCTGGTTTGGGTGAGGGTGTCCATATTGGTACGACTTCCACCAGGTTTGAGCTACCCCCTGTAACTGTCCGGAACCATATAGCACCTTCTCATAGTCATTGCATTGTGCTATATTGAGCTGCTTCCCGACTGCACGAAGCCAGTCATCAGCCTCCAGTGGATCTGCAGTATGAGTGAACACCGGAGGGCGACCCTTCAAGAAATCACCACGCTTGTCTCTAGCAGGGGATGGTGGCAGCGGGGATGCAGCTGGCTGGTTCTGGATGTGTTGCACCAAGGTTTGTAACAACTGAGTTTGTGTTGCAAACATCTGCTCCATAGTCGGCGCTGGCGGTGGCGGAGGTGGTGGTGGCGGTGGATAGTTGCCCATACCCCTACCACCTCTACGTCCCCTAGCTCCTCTGCCTCTTGCTGCCATCTGTTCTCCAAAAGCAAGTGCTCAAGTTTAGCATATTCCCAACCAAACAAATCACTTATGCAAACAAACACTGAAGCTGAAAATTTCTGGGCGTCTTTAAACAACAGCAGGACAGTAATTCAGCCATAACTCAAGCTACAGATATTCAAATGAGTCATGGCTTATATGGTTGGAAATCTTAAGAAATTATCTACAACTTTCGTTCAGGTGAGATTTCCAGATTCTGACGTGAACTAGGAGTAAAACAGCAAAACATTAATTCTGTCCAGAGAGGCTGTCAGCGCAGAAACCTTCAACTCCAACAATTATATCTCTCAAACCATAACTGATAAAAAGGTGATTCCAGCGGCATTTGAAAGATACTGAAGTCTAATTACTCTCATAAAAATTTCATAAATTTTGCATGAACAGATTGGCGGGTATCAACTAAAGAACACAGACTGCTCCAGAGACAGATTTCAGCAAAACGATATAACCGACCCAAACTTAAACATTTATTAATCTAACTTAAAAATTCTTAAACATTGGGACTTGTGGACATGCCCACAATCTCCCAGCACTCATAACAAAGATCCAACTCAAACATAAGCATAATGATAATCATCCACACACTAAAAGTTCACACGCACACACTTGACTCGACTTGACATGACTCAACGCACGATACTATCGTATTATGATAAAGGTGAACTCCCACTCCTAGTATATCCTATCATAGAGTCTTGGACGGTGGAGTTCCTCCCGGAGGTCATCAGCTTCCCTCTGGCTTCTCTTGCATGACCTTTGTTGTGCCCGCAGCTCAGTCTTGAGTCGCGCGTTGTCGCGCATCAACTCATGAGCAAAGAGGACTAGCGATCGAGTGGTAGGATCCGCATCCTGGGGATTCAGCATCACCCATCCCAGCTCCTCATCATAACGAGGAAGGTAGTGGTCCTCATCCTCCATCATGTCCTCATAGCACCTCTCATGGTATACATGGTAGGCTTCCCGAGCTGCGTCTTCCATGCTTGGCCCGAAGAGTGGTACGTCCCAAATTGCGTATGCCTCAAAGATCGAGTCCACTTGGAAAGCTTCTACCTCCTCATTCCAGATGTAGACAACCACCTTCGCCTTCCAGTAAGTGCCCTCAACAGGGTGGATGTTCTCCTCGCAAAAGTACTCCACTGCGAACTGGCCATCATAGTAGCTATGGAACATATCCATAAGATGAGCATGGTAGTAGTTGGCATAATCTCCCCGCTTGGAGTAGAGCCTCTTGGTCCATCCCATGGGAAGATCATCTCCTCCTGCTACGCCACCCTGGGGTGGTGGTGGTGGATCAGCTCCAGCAACGTCCTCTTGGTGTTCCTCTTCATCATCAGAGATATCTATGATCACCACTTCCGGTTCTTCTTCTTCAGGCTCCACTTGGTGCTTCGTCACGACCTCATCTTCCTCAACGATGACCTCGTTGCGGGGCTCCATCGGGACGTACTCTGCACGGGGTGGGTAGTAGCCTCCAGTGCTAATGCGAGCAGTCTTATGGGCACGTGTCATCTACAGAATTAGACCAAGATTAAGTTAGAATTAGAGCCAAATAATTTTGTAATAGAATAAGATGGAAAACAAAGATAAAAATTTAGCAAAATAACAAGATCAAGATAGTAAGCATGAAATAAGTGAACAAGAGATGCTAAAACGACCATTGCTAACTAGGCTTGCGTCCTACAGTCAACACGGCTCTGATACCAATTTGTCATACCCAGTTTTAAGAATAAAATCGAATACAAAACCATATGCGTGTCCAGAGATCAATCACACACATATAGAGACAAACCACTGAGTATCAAGCTCGGTGCCTTTATTACATCACGAATAATAGTTCATTACATAAATTTATTCAAAGTCTCGGCGAAAACGCGATATAAGATAACTAGCACTCCGATAGACTCCAAAGCCACGAGGGGACGTCAACCGGTGAAGCACAAGACTAGTAGTCCTCATCGAGTCCTCATAGACACGATTATCTCATTACCCATCCAGGGATTTTCCAAGTAATAAAAATAAACAAGCGTAAGTACATGTCGTACTCAATAAAAATAACATGGGGTTAATGAGGCTCAAAAGGTGACACGGTTTACAAATGTTAGCAACTTTTATCATATCTCAATTTTAGCATAAGTGAGTAGCAACAAGTAGCATAAATCCCAATTAACCATATGATCATGTAAACAATGATTAAAGTATAGCAAAACAGTAAACAAGAATTTTCCATCGCACAAATCATTATTCTATAAGAAGTCCAGGCCGCTCATGACCGTGAGCACGGCTGATATATCGCTTTTAACACTCTGCGGAGGGTTGTACACTTTCACCGTGAGTCATGATTCCCATATGCTTGGGTTAATTACTCCCAAACTACACCGCCGAGGTGCATAGCGGGGTTTCACTATGAAGTCTTTCAAAGGTTCTTCTAACAAGTTAGGGCCGCTAGGTTTCCTCGACAAGCGACATAGAATCCCCCTTCCAAATGGTTCACACCGCAGCAAAGAAACACATGAGGACGAAGCCACGCTATGCCCATCGTGTAAAGCCCCTTTTGCGCCACAAGGGTAACGTCTAACAAGCTAGAAGAGGGTCCTCATACTTGACTAAAGCCAGAGCCATATAGCCCCCACGGTTGTACTGTAAGTCCCGGGTGCTCACTTACAGATAAGTCCTTAGGGAGGACAAGAGCAAACAAGTACTCTTCCCCTTTAATTTTTCGTTGCTAAAAAACGAGTTTTAAACCTTTGTTGCATATAGCATTAATCATGTTACAGATCATAATGGTTATTCATTAAGCACTAGCATAAGCTACCCAAATGCACAAACCCACGGTAACCAAGGTACAAGATACAATTGCTAGAAAATCCTTAGTGGTAAACAAGGAAGACACATGCAATATGAATTTAATAATTAATGGTGAATAGGTAACAAGGATGATCCCATGCTATACTTGCCTTGCTCAATGAACCCTTGGTGATACGGCTCGTCAAAGTACTCCTGATCACCAGCGTATTGCTCACCGTCTATACTCCACAATAATCAACATACAATCATCCAAGCGCAATCATGCATAGCAAACAAGAGTATAGATTAGAACAGTACACCAATATCACAAAATAAAGATAAAAAGTTTATAAAACGAATCTACACATCGCTAGGATCACACAGACGTTTGGATCACCAAAATCGGAGCTAAAACGGTCAAGTTATAGATTAAACAAGATTTCATGTAGAAAGTTTATTAATTTTATTAAACAATAAAATTAAAAGTTGGAAAACATGGTCAACAGTACCATAAACATGTAGATTATTCAATTACGAATCTAACGCAACTTGAACGGATCAAATCGGAGTTAAATTGGAGAAGTTATGCTTAAAAGAATCCAGTGGCAAACTTGTAAATACTCTGAAATCGAATTTCCAATTTAAATTAAATAAAATCTGATTTTAATTCAAACGGAGGACCGCGGGTTCAATTAAAAGAAAGTCGGGGGGCTCTTTAGCAAAATCGACCGCGAAGGGGTATCGGCCGATGTGGTCCGTCCGATCGGATCCGACGGCCCCTCCTTAAAGGAAGGGAGAGGGAGGAGGGACCGGCCGGCCGAGAAGAAGGCCAAGGGCGGCGCCATTGCCGGCGGGCGAAGCGTTCGCCGGCGCGAAGCTCGGCCTAGGGTCTAGGGTGCTCGGTTTCGAAAGGGGAAAGCACAGGAGGTAGAGCGAACCACGGTGAACTCACCTAAGGCGTTCACGCTGGCCCGGGAGGATCGGAGGCGGCGGTTGATGGAGAATGGCGGGCGGCGGTTTCGAAATCATCGGCGGCGATTAGCACGCAACCGAGAGCAAGAAAAGAGAGAGGAGAGGTTCAACCGGCGTCGCGCAGTCGGGCGCGGGCGCTCGCCGAGAGCTTATCACGGGGCGGATCGACGGCTTGAAGGCGAAGAACACGGGCGGCGGCTCTCTAGGGTTGCGGTGGCGGCCGCGGCTTCTCCGAGACGAAACGGCGGCCGCTTCGAGGCGGGGTGGAGGCGGTGATGTGCGGGGCTCGGGTTTTATAGCTTGGAGGCCACGCCGCATGGAAAGTGCGGATCGAAGCTCGGATCGAGCTCCTCCATCAATGGAAGGCGTCGGCTTCCATTTTAGGAAGGCGCCCGAGGTTGAAGAAGAAGGAAAGGGCGGTGGTGCGGCCGACGGCCGGGCCCCACCCGCCGACGCCAAACAAGAGAAAAAGGGGAGGGGCGCGTTGGGCCTGCTCGGCTGGGCCTTCGGCCGGGCCGCGGGAAAAGAAAAGAAGGAGGGAGGAGGTTGGGCCGTGCGGGCCAAAAGGAGAGAGGGAGAGTTCTACTCTTTTTCTTTTTTTTTTTCTTTTACTTATTTCAAACCAGATTTGAAATACAAATTTAAATTCCTTTTTGGAAATTGAACAAGCCACACAATACAAAAAACAATTATGCACCAAAGATGAATACATCAAACATGTGTCTACCTTATAGTTGATTTTAATTTAAGAAAATTAATTATTACTCTATGTTTAATGCACACACAATTGCATATAAAATCAATTTCACCTATTTTTGAAAAGATGCAAGTTTAGGGTTTTACACGCTGTGCCTCTGGACATCTCCTATGGTACCCAGCCACCCGTTGGCTCGTGGATTTATCGGTCGCGTGTGTGTTCGTTTTGGGGGTTGAATTTGGGACACTTGGTCGAAAGTTTTGAAAGAAATTTTAGGCTCCCATTCACCCCCCTCTGGTCGCCACTCTCGGTCCTTCAATTGGTATCAGAGCCGGTTAAGGATCATTCCACCCTAACCGGTTCGTGATCCGCTAGAAGGCGACATGGAGCGTGGTTCGGGAAAGCTGCCATTTTTCGATGGATCGAATTACCCCTACTGGAAGATACGCATGTCGGCGTATATCCAGAGTCTTGACTAACGAGTTTAGAAATTTTACGAGGATCAGAATTATGTTGTTCTTCCCGCTCGTGTTGGTCAAGAGCAAATGGAGCAACACGATGGCAATAGCAAAACTCGTAATGCTCTCTTTTCGAGTCTCTCTCCTTCTGAGTTTGAGCGAGTTTCTCACTATACTACCGCTCGAGAGATCTGGGTGAAGCTTCAGAGCTATCACGAGGGGACTCCCCAAGTTAAGACCAGACTCTTTGAAATATACAAGCGGGAGTATGAGAACTTTACTCAGTTGGACAGTGAGACCATCGATTCGATGTTTTCTCGCTTTCAGTCGATTGTGAACAAGATGCGAGCAAACAGGGCTCAGCTACCCTATGATTATCATGAGAGGGCTCTCAAGTTACTACATGCCCTAGATCGGAGGGTTTGGGATTCGAAGTTTCAGGCCTTGGTTGAGTCACCCAATTACGCCACTCTCACGGTGGATGAGCTATTCAGCAAGCTCAAGTCGAGTGAGATCGACAACCAGACCCATGCCAAGATCCGCAACCCCTCTGCTTCGACTATGGCGCTGGTGTCAGGTAAAGGTGTCCCTAGTTCTTTCGCTAACCCCTCCTCTGCGATGTTTGCCTTGTCTTCCTTGATCACAGTGACAGAGGAGCAGTTGGACGTGCTCGGAGACGATGAGCTGGCTCTCGTCATCAGTCGGTTCTCGCGGTTCCACAACAACCGCTTGAACCGCCGGCGGGGTGGACCGAAGGATGGATGCTACGGATACGGCGACCCCGACCACTTCGTCGCCAACTGCCCCAAGCGGAACAAGCAGTCCTTCGGTAGGTCCACCTCCGAAAAGCACAAGGAGAAGCGCGAGTACACCTTCGGCAAGCACAAGTCCAAGGGAGGCTTTGACAAGGAAGCAATAGAGCGCAAGTTTGTGAAGAAGTTCAAGGCAAGAGAGCGCGCCTTCCTCGCCTCCCTCAGCGACCTCAACTTTGATGATGAGCATGCTTCTTCCTCTTCGAGCGACGACGAGTCCGAGAGGAAGGTCGAGGACAAGCTGAATGGCTTTTTTTGCTTCTTCGCCGACTCCACCCACGGAGGCTTCTGCACCATGGCACTTGGTGACGAGGTGGAGGGCGGCAAGGGCGATGCTCCCGACGACGACGACGATGACATATCTAAAGTATCACTTTCCGTCGATCCGCTTGCCGCTGAGGTTGATGATTTGACTGCTACTTTGCTTCGTCAGGATAAGTTGCTTAAGCTGCTGCTAGTGATAGAAAAGAGTACAAATCCAAGCTAGAAGTTGCGCTTAAAGAACTTGAGCTAGTTAAGAACACTCCCATAGTGTCTGACGAGCCAGATGTGAGTTTTATAGCGTTTACATTGCTGATCTTGCTAGTCTGTAGTCCAAGTATGCCGAGTTGGTTGATGAGTTTGATAGTGTGCGTGCATCACCTATTTTGTTGGGTGCGTGCAAGTCTTGCTCGGACTTGCAATCTGAGTTGGCAGAGAAGAATGCCAAGTTTGCCTTATTTGAGAAGGCCAACTCAGATAGCACTAGTGTGGCTAAGTGTGCTCTTTGTGAGGGTTTGGAGCTGGAGATTGCCAATTGCCGACATGACAAGGTGCGTACCGAGGAGGAAAACACATACCTTCGGACCGGGATTAGACTTTGCTTCAGGTGGGAAGGGTGATGATCTTTATGGCAAAGTTGGTGAGTGTAGTGGTGTGTCGCCGAGTGAAAAACCTACCACTACTCCCAAGCTTCTCAAAATCACACCACCTAAGCCACTTGTGCCCACCAAGGATGGAGTGTTTGAAGAGCCTCCAAGAGCTCCACCTCAGAAACAAGTGTGAATTCCAAAACCGAACCATCTAAGGAACCCACTTGGCACACTCCCTTCCATCTCCGAGGAACCCCTTCCTAAAGCCAAACCACCTCCAAGAGTGAACCATACTCATAAGAAGGTGAGCCAAACACTCAAGAGAGAGGTGTACCATTGTGAGTATTGACATAGGGATGGTCACTTGGTTGAGTTTTGCTTTAGGAGGAAGAGAGATGAAAGGCGTGAGTATGAGTTGAACAACCGGAACATGTACCGTCCTCCCCATGGTGTACATGTACCGCCTGTTCAGAGGCGCGCTGCTAGGCCTAGAGGTGCAATACCTCAAGGTGCTAGGCCTCAGGCTGCGAGACCACGTGGTGGTCGTGCACGGCGGGGTTCGGGTCGTGGTCAATGACTATGAACCTCGTGGCGGTGCTCTTGTGTCCCACACTTCTAGCGGACCACGTTTCCCCCCTCGTGGTGATCGCTCTTCTCAAATGGAACATGGCATGTTTGGTGTTTTTCCTAACACTTTTTTCGGGCAAATGATGCATCAATGGTATCCTTCACAGTTTACTAACCCCAGTGGTGTGCCATTTGCTCATCCTATGTCTTTTTATTGATGTAGGACGGAGGCTTAGAGAACACATGGCTCATTGATTCTGGATGTTCGCGCCACATGACCGGAAGTTTAAAATGGTTCTCTAGCCTTGACCCCGTGCAACACAAGGAGTACATCACATTCGGGGATAATAGCAAAGGTAAAGTGGTCTCTCGTGGAACCGTTCGGGTTAACGAGAGCTTTGTTCTTAAGGATGTTGCTTTGGTCTCGAACTTGTATTTCAATTTGCTCTCTGTTTCGCAACTCCTTAGGGACAGTTTTGAAGTGCGCTTTAAAGAAGGCTTTTCTTGAGTTCTTGATTCTCAGTGAGATCTTGTCTGTCGGATTGTCCCTTTTGGTCGTGTCTTTTGAGCTAATTTTTCTCACTCTTTTAGCTCTTCCCGTTGCTTGGTGGCCAGATCCTCTTCAGAGCTTTGGAAGTGGCATAGGAGACTTGGTCATTTGAGCTTTGACTTTCTTACTAGGTTGAGCTCACTTGGCTTAATCCAAAGATTGCCCAAGTTGAAATTTGAGAAGGATCTTGTTTGCCACCCTTGTCATCACGGAAAGATGGTAGTCACTTCCCACCCACCTGTGAACCAAATTATGACCAAGGAACCTGGCGAGCTACTTTATGTGGACACAGTTGGTCCAGCTCGGGTTCGGTCAGAAAGTGGTAAGTGGTATGTTCTAGTGATTGTGGATGACTTTTCGAGGTACTCTTGGGTGTTTTTCATGGAGAGTAAGGATGAGGCATTTTCACATGCTCGAGATTTGATTCTTCGGTTGAGAAATGAGTTCCCTAAGAATGCCATGAGAGCTATTCGCAGTGACAATGGTACAGAATTCAAGAACACTCATTTTAAAACCTTTTGCAAGTCTTTGGGTCTTGAGCACCAGTTTTCCTCACCTTATGTTCCGCAACAAAATGGCATTGTTGAGCGCAAGAATCGGACTCTTGTTGAGATGGCTAGGACGATGCTCGATGAGCATAGGACTCCTAGGAGGTTTTGGGCCGAAGCAATCAATACTGCTTGTCATGTTTCCAATCGTATCTTTCTCCGTGCTTTTACGAAGAAAACTTCTTATGAGCTGCGTTTTGGGAGATTACCCAAGGTGAGTCATTTTAGGGTGTTTGGGTGTAAGTGCTTCATCTTGAAACAAGGTAAGTTGGACAAGTTTGAATCCAGGTCCTCCGACGGTATCTTTCTTGGTTATGCCTTGCATGCTAGAGCTTATCGAGTACTTAACCTTGAAACTAACCGTGTTGTGGAGACCTGCGAGGTCACATTCGATGAAACTATGTCTTGTACAACCCCTGTCTTTGAGCATGCAGGTGATGAAGAGCTTGGAGAAAGCATCTTTGTGGAGGAGGAGTAGGATGATGCCGATTGGGGTGATCCCGAGCCGACTCCACCGGCTGCCCCTATCGAGCCTGCGACGACTACTTCAGTTCACAGTCCAGACCCCTCTACTTCCACTTCTTGGGAACCGGTGAAGCAGCTTCCTCAGCCTGCGCCGGTTGCACCTGAGGAGGCACCAGCTGCTATTGAGGGGGAGGCGACTTCTTTCAAGGAGGCACCCCGGCACATTCAGCATCGCCACCCCGCTCAGACGATGATCGGCGATATTGACCAGCGAGTCACGCGGTCCAGGTCTTATCACATCTCTCGCTTCGCTCATTCTGCATTTGTTGCTTCTTTTGAGCCCCGAGATGTTGGACACGTACTTTCTGATCCCGATTGGGTCAATGCTATGCATGAGCAGTTAGAGAACTTTGATAGGAATCAAGTCTGGGTCTTAGTTCCTCCACCTCCAGAGTGTCATCCCATAGGTACAAAGTGGGTGTTTAAGAACAAGCAGAGTGAAGATGGGGTGGTTGTTAGGAATAAGGCTAGACTTGTGCTTAGGGGTACGGCCAAAAAGAAGGGATAGATTTTGAAGAAACCTTTGCTCCTGTTGCCCGCTTAGAGGCTATCCGCATTCTTTTAGCATTCGCTGCTGCTAAGGGTTTTAAGTTGTTTCAAATGGATGTTAAGAGTGCGTTTCTGAATGGGTACATAGAGGAGGAGGTTTATATGAGGCAGCCCCCAGGCTTTGAAAATCTCAAGTATCCTAACCATGTTTTCAAGTTGCACAAACCTTTGTATGGTCTTAAGCAAGCCCCTAGAGTGTGGTATGAGAGGCTGAAAACCTTTTTGCTTAAGAAGGGGTTTAGGATGGGATCGGTAGATAAGACTTTGTTTCTCCTCAAGCAAGGTAGTGACCTTCTCTTGGTTCAGATATACGTGGATGATATTATCTTTGGTGGCTCTTCTTATGCTTTGAATGCCAAGTTTGCAGAGTTTATGAGCAGGGAGTTTGAGATGAGCTTGATGGGCGAGTTGACTTTCTTCCTCGGCCTTCAAATCAAGCAAACGCGGGATAGGACGTTCGTGCATCAAGACAAGTACACAAAGGACGTCCTGAAGAAGTTTGACATGGGCGAGGCCAAGCCTCTTTCGACGCCCATGGCAACGACAACGGCGATGGATGCTGATGAGGACGGCGAGCCCGTGGACCAGAAAGAGTACTGGAGTATGATCGGTTCAATGTTGTACCTAACGGCGACAAGACCGGACATCCACTTCGCGGTGTGCCTCTACGCACGCTTTCAGGCGTCGCCAAGCACCTCTCACCGTCGGCGGTGAAACGCATCATGAGGTACCTCCGCTTCACTCCCCGAGTTTGGGCTTTGGTACTCGCTTCTTCCTCGCTCTCTCTTTGTGGTTATTCGGATGCTGATTTTTGCTTTGCTGCCGCTTAGATAGGAAGTCCACGTCGAGGACTTGTCAGTTTTTGGGTTCATCTCTTGTGTCTTGGTCATCCCATGAAGCAGCCCAGCGTTGCATAATCCACCACAGAGGCTAAATTTGTTACTGCTGCCGCTTGCTGCTCACAATTGCTTTGGATGATAGCCACCCTACGTGATTTTGATCTTGAGTTTTCTAGAGTGCCTTTTTTGTGTGATAGTACTAGTGCCATCGGTGTTGCTAAGAACCTAGTACTTCACTCCAAGACCAAGCACATAGATGTCCGCTTTCACTTTCTCCGTGATCACCAAGAGAAAGGCGACATTGAGTTGCATCACGTAGCCACCCAGGATCAGCTTGCAGATCTTCTCACTAAGCCCCTCGATCAAGTGACTTTTGCTCGCTTGCGAGGTGAACTGGGTGTATGTTTCCCTTTTTAGAGGAGGAAAGCACTATGTTTGTTGTACACTAGTTTCAGTTTCTTTGGTAGTCTAGGTTTTGTTTTGTCTTTATATGATAGTGCATTTGCATTGCATTGTGATATACTTGCATTTTTTAGTTTCATGTATATAACACTTGAAATGAAACTATGCTCTTGTTAGTACATGTGAGTACTTTGTGGTGCTTATCAGCTTAGGCTCTTATTGATCACCTGATACATGTTATGAGCTAAGCTTGTATTATAATTGTGAACTTGATTAAACTTGCTGAAATCTAAAATATTCACCGCTTGAGATGGTACCTAGCAAGTGTAAGATGTTAAGATCCCTTTATGCTGTCTTGTATATGCTAGGTTGCTTTGTCTCATGCTTTGAGTCATTCACTTGCTTAGACACTTCACTTGTGCTAAAATTTGACAATTAAGCTAAGTGAGATGAAAAGATCGAGATGGATCTGTATTGTCCCACATCAAGGTATTGAGATTGCTTCCACTTGTATATTTGGATGAACTTGAGCCTTGTAGTGGATGACTAAAACCATTGCTTTGAGCTCCTGATTGTCTTTTGACATAGGCTCCACTTGGTTGAAAAGTTAGGCTTGACAATACGGATAACCTCTTGCACACACATATTTGACTAATTCTTGTGTTAAGCTGCAAACTCTGATAAAATGAAATTTAATGGAAACATAAGTCTTAGGTTCGTCTTTGGCATGATGTGTGACCGTTGTTTGGGGTAGTTCACCTTGTATATCCTTGTTAGCACTAGGTTGATTTCCGGTCTACGCTTGCTATGTGTTATCTTTTATGGTGAACTCCTCTTTGAAATGCTAAAAACTGTTCAAAAATGCTTATTATCATATTTCGTCTCACTTGATCAGTTTGAGCATATGCTAGCACTTGTCTATTGTTGCCTTACTCACTTGTTTTACCGGCTTGAGTATCTTTTCAATCTGATTGTTATATATCAGAAGTTTCTGCATTTGTGCATGTCATTGCATTTTAGGCTTGCTATGTGCATTATTCAACAAGGGGGAGAAAATTTGACACACACACATGCCTTCTTGTATCAAGGAGGATCACATGCTTATGTCAAGGGGGAGTCACTTGACATGTCTTGTTTGGTTGTCTTCTCAGAGGGTGAGACTAGTTCTCAAAGAGAGAAGGGGAGAAGATTGTGTGCACTCATGTATGCATTTGCTCAGGGGGAGTTGTTTTGCATCGCTTCTTGCTAGATGTGTTGAGCCTCTGCCTCTTTCTGGAGGATCTAGCAGTTTTTGAGTGCTTCTTGCTTGGCTAGCGGTGTTGAGCCCGTTTTGCTGCCTCTTCTTGAGGGCTAGCCATATTTTACTTGGTTGCATCAAGCCGTTGCCCATGTCTTTGGGGACCAAGTTTTGCTTGCTTCAAATGATCCTTTTTGCTTCTCTTTGGCTTTTGATCATTTGGTGAGCTTTCTCTTTTTCCTTCTTCTTCTATTTCTTTTTCTCAATCGTGGTGTGTTGGTGTTGAACAATGCACTCATCAAGGGGGAGATTGCGAACATGAGGTTTATAGTTGTGGTTCAGTTATGATGATGAGTGATTGATTCAACTACTAGCATCTCGGGTGGGGTGCTACTGACGGTGGTGAAAGCCACGAGTTCCACATGTGCCTTGGCTTGTGTTGTGCAGGTGTCGAGCATGGAGGCAAAGTGGCCGACGGTGAGGTGAAGGTCAAGTGATGGCGGGCCGCACCGAATGGACCGAGCGGTGAAAGGGCGGACGATCGAGACTTGACCGAGGGACCCGAATCGCCGGGCGGGATCGCGTTGTCGCACTTGGCTTCGACAAGTGCAAGGACATGGGCCGGTTTGTTGGTTTGGGCCTCAAAACCAACGGAGGCGGGTTTGGTGGTTTGGGCCTCAAAACCATCAGTGGCGGTTTCTGGGTTGAGCCTCAAAACCCTGGCGGAGGTCCCGAGGCGGACAGACGGCACGTGGCGGCATCGGGGAGTTCGCGTCGAAGTGAAGCTACCGGTGAGAAGGCGCGGTGGCCGTCGGATCAAAATATCTGTCCGGCTCGGTGGAGTTGTACTACAATGTCCTTGGGCTAGGTAGTACGCTCGGTGTCATGTAAGGGCAAAACTAGAATTTGAAATCAGCCCCGGTCGATAAGTATGGTGAGGGGACCTCTCTTACCCCTTCACCTCTTCATTTGCTCATTTTCCTCATTTTCTAGGTTTTCCTCCCCCTAGTGTGCTTGAATGAGAGAGAGGTCCACTAATCTTTCATTAGTGTAAGAACCAAGATTACTCATGGGAAAGGAGGTCCCGAATCCTCCTTGTCTCCTCGTGGGGTTAGATTGATGTGTTGATTCGCGTTTTGATTGTTGTTCATCGCGTTCTTCGTTTCTCTTCTTCTACCCCTCTTGTTCCCGAGTTGATTTCTTGAGTTGTGATCTATCTTAGCGTGTGCCACTTGGTTCTACTTGATCCTTGCTGTGAGGAGATACTTTCCACCGAAGAATTTCATCCGATTCCTCACGAGCGCATAGATCGGATCGAATCAAGGTGCAAGGGCGTTTTTAGTGGTGTTCTTTGTTCCCTTTCGATTTCCCGTTAATTGGCTTCAAATCGGGTGATGACCTCTTAGAGGTAGCTCCCCTACTGCCTTGTGATCATGCTCACCAAGTTTCGTGGCAGTTGGTGAAGATTTGGGCCACCAATCGAAAGATCAAAGTGAGGAGGCGATTTTCGGGGCGTTGTTCTTGTTTCGGATCGCTCCAACCGGAAGTTCCGGTCATCCACCGGAAGTTCCGGTCCAAAGTTGTGTTTGAGTTTGCGCCGTTTTAGTTGCGGAGCGCTCTTACCGGAAGTTCTGGTCGCTGACCGGAAGTTCTGGTCGCTGACAGGAAGTTCTGGTGGAGGCTGACAGGAAGTTCGATGAAACTTCCGGTGAAATCGGAAGTTCCGGTCAAACTTCCGGTCCCTCACCGGAAGTTCCGGTCCAACTTCTGGTCCGCGCAGTTTTCGCCGTTTCTTCTCGTTTTTTCGAGGGCTTGTCTTCGGTCTTTCTCAATAGTCCCGCTGTGCCTCTAGGACATCTCTTAAGGTACCCAGCCACCCGTTGGCTCGTGGATTTATCGGTCGCGTGTATGTTCGTTTTGGGGTTGAATTTGGGACACTTAGTCGAAAGTTTCGAAAGAAATTTTAGGCTCCCATTCACCCCCCTCTGGTCGCCACTCTCGGTCCTTCACTGGTCCAGGGTCCCATTTTGCTGTTTCCTGTCAATGCATGTCACATACATTCTGAAGTAACAAAATCAATTATTTGCTTAGCAAACAATATTTGGATCCAGAAGCGCATGCGAGTCTCTAGCTAGGTTTCTTCATAACCCGAGAATAAGGTATTTGTTCCCCCAACAGTAGTTGCAAATAAACAATATTCGGATCCAGAAGCTCTCTTTTGGTTGACAAAGAAAAGAATAATAGACTATTTTTGTACTTCTTCTACGTTGATCATTTAAAATAACCTGATTGGTAATGCTATAGCTCCATCTCCCAGAAAAAGGCTATTATTCGCCACTGGTGTCGTTGTGTTTTTCTGGGCGAAGTGGCGTGTGTCCATGTCTGTCTCGTCCTTCCTAGCTGGCAAATACGCAGAAGAAGTACCAATCATTTAAAATAACCTGATGATTGGTAATGGCTCCTTCCAAGCCTGCCGACGGCGACGATGGCGCCCTAGAGAAAAACACAAAGACACCAGTGGCGCGCGCGGCGTTCGGGCCATCCCGATCGTCTGTCTTCTTGGACCTGGCCTGCTACATCCCTTCCGGCGCGACCCGGCCCAACTGGCTCCCCCGCCACCAGTGGGTTGCACCATGTAAACCCACCCACCCACACCCCCCCCAACCCCCGACCCCCGGCGCTATAACCAAGCAGGCCGGTCGGCCCACTTACACTTATTACGCTCGTCCTGGCCTTCTATTCTAGTGTAGCATAGTTTCACAAACAGCGCGGCAATTATCAGTTTTGTAGCTATATTTTCTTACGTAATTCAAAATTGTTCGTTCGATTGATTAAGTTGGAGACAAAAAAAAAAATCGATGTAGTAACAACATGACCAGTTCAAAAGGTACGAAGTGGTGGTAGTAAATGGTACTATCTCCATCCTAAATTATAAGTCGTTTGACTTTTTGACACTAAATTTGACTGCTCGTCTTATTCAAATTTTTTTTTGTAAAATATCACTTCTTTTATCATTACTTGCTTTGTTAATAAAAGTTTTTCAAAAATGACTTAAATTTAAATATTTTTGTGCAAATTTTTTGAATAAGACGAGTGATCAAAGTTGGAGTAAAAAAGTCAAACGTCTTATAATTTAAGATGGAGGAAGTACTAATTTACCAAGATCGTTTAAGCTCAACAACAGTCCAAAAGGATAGTGAGATGAAAACATGCATGTTTCACACCAGAGAAAACAGTCCAGTCCTCTTTCGTGAGGTGTGAGGTGGTCAGGTGGAGACGCTTCGTTATTTTACGGTCAGGAGAATACCAAGAGCAGAGCGAAGGACCAAGAAGTGGATGCGACAGAAGAACCAGAGATGAGTTGATTCGGTCGTGAGTTGTGTGAGTGCATGCTGCATGTGATCAGAGTACCCAACACGGTCCGGAATACTAGAGACGTGTTGATTGGACTTCACAAATTCATTCACATGATTACATCCATGGATCAGCATCAGTGTGGATCCTCTGGTGCAAGTGCACACTATGTCTTTTCAGTCCAAGACACAATATGTACAGTGTGAATCCTCTGGTACATACTATTAGTGCAGACTTATTATTACAGACTTCCAGTGTGGATACAACTACCACTGCAGATACGAGTTTTCCGAAAAGCAGGACCTCATCGGCAGTATTCGTCGGTGGTTCATACGTCTACCTTGCAGTGCTTACTATTATACTGCCTACGTATATGAAGTAGATTTCGTTTAGGACAGTGACACGGTCTCTAAAGTATAACTTTGACTTAATATTTTTATAAAAATATTCATTACAAAGTGATATATTTATATTTTTATGAAATTATTTTTTAAGACAAATCTATTTATATAGTTTTCATATTTCTAAACTCAACAACTTAAAAGTTATTCATAATTTATGTTCCCAATGTTTGTCCCAAACCTTATCCAAAACGATATCTAATTTCTATACGGAGGAAGTACCTACTCTATCAACCAGACCAATAATTTTAAGAGAAACTAGTAGTAATTAAATGCTTATTGTTATACCTAGTCTAAACAAAATTGCTTATTTTTTTATCACTCTCCTCTGTCCATCTCTAGTAAAATACTCCCTCCGTTTCAAATTATAAATCGTTCTAGCTTTTTTCAGATATATAGGTTTTTTCTATGTACCTAGATATATATATTATATTTAAACACATTGTAAAAACTATGTATCTAGAAAAGTCAGATAAATAGAATAACTTTTCTTTGCAAAGGTTTGTTTGTGCGGTAGGCTAGAAACACATTTCAGGCACATAGGAGAATTAAGTTAAGTGGTAGGTCTTAATTTCACGAGAATTTTAGATTAGCCTAATTCACTCTCCTCTTGTATATCTTGATCTTTTCATACAGTAATCCTTATTGTTTCACTATTTCAATGCCACTATACATGATATTAAACACACTTTACCTATTGCATACAATTTATTTACAACGATTAGAGAGGTAGATACTCCCTCTGTCCCAAATTAGAAGTCGTTCTAGGAAACGGCACAACTACCAAGGTTCAAGGCACATGACCTGAATGCCCCTACGATGATCCGACCGAAGCGTTGGTGCACGAGCCAGCCCAGTGACGCAGGCGGTGCTTCTGTCCTTGATTGGCAGCAGCCTCCTCACACCGCCTATTTGTTTATTGTTTTTCGTGTGATAGTGGACGACAGGAGCCAGGGAGGTGATGATGATCCATGCTGTACTCCTACTCTAGTATAGGATGCGACACACGACAGAAGCTAAAACGACTTGCTTTTTGACACAAATTTTGAATCCTAGAACGACTTCTAATCTGGGACGGAGGGAGTAGATAGTATCAGTTGTGAAGATCCTTGTAGTCAAGTTTAGTTGCATAACCTAACTCACCATCCAAGAAAAAGCCTTTCTTGTGTATCACCAAGTGGGCTAGTCTTTTAAGTTGAGTTAGGAAAGTTAAATAAAGAGACCGCTAATTGGACGCACTCTGTTCGCTTCAGCTTCTCTGCCGGCTTATCAACCATTGCAACAATGTTTTCTCTCATGCCAAACTCAGCCATTTCAGGTTATTAGCCGGCTTATAAGTCCTGCCGATACTCCCTGTATCCTAAAATATAAGGTATCTTACAAATTTTAGGATAGATTATTAGGTAAAGAAAATGACAGATATAACACTCTTTTGACTATGTGATTGGTGTCTTAGAGAGTTAAGTCACCTAGAATGCTTTATAATTTGAGACAAATTTTGAATTCTTCACTATTTAATATATTATGGAAAGAATAAGATATGGATAGGAAAGGATAATAAGATAGAGTTTATTCCAAGGCATATAGACTAAAATTATTTATTACATAATCTAAACAACAAAATCAAATACAAGGAGAAGCTGGTAGCTAAAATGCATATATGCACAAAATGGTTGCTTGTGGTAATCAATTTGATGTCGTCTCACTGGCAAGTGTTGCCAGATAAACAACCACCACTGCAAACACTTTGTTAGGGACGTCGTCAAACATACGGAAGTAAGCAATTCTCCACCCCTTCTTGAATAACAGGGCACAAAAGACAACCCATATACCCACTATGAAACCACACTCAACTCCAAGATAAAAGAAATATTGCCCATGACTTCCGTTCATACGCGTCTGACCTTGCTTTGAGGTGTCATTCCCTAAACAATTCTTTTGAAGAGGAGGCCCACATAGGCCTATGTTGCCGGCATACATTGATGGATTTCCAGAATATAGGGTGTCGAGCTGTGATCCTGATGGTATTCTTCCTGTAAGGTTGTTATATGATAAGTCCATGTAACCTACAAATGTCAAATTTGACAGACTTGCTGGTATTTCACCCGAAAAGCTTGTTTCTTGAGAGGTCAAGAGATTCCAATGATTCCATAGCCCCAATGTTGTTTGGAATATTTCTGCTGAAGGAGTTCCAAGAGAGATTTAAATTCACCAATGCTTCCAAAGTTGTTATTTCTTCTGGTATTTCACCGGATAAATAATTTGAAGATAAGTCAATGCTCGTCATATTTGTTTGAAAAATCCTTAAAGCTGAACCATAGTTGAATTCTTGCCCCTTTGTAGACAAAATAACACTAGGATAAAACTTTGCTTCTTCCATGTAAGCACAAAAAAACCCTCGTGTTGGATTTTTGTGTCGCGCTCTCATTGCTGTCAAATTTAACAGTAGTCTTGGGAAAGAACCAGATATTCCATTGTGTGCTATATCAACATATTGAAGACACTCAAGACTTGTCATTTCGATCTGAATGTTCCCAAAGAACGAATTGTGACTTAGCCGTAGAAACCTTAAACTTTTTAAGTTTCCTATCCATATAGGCAACCTTCCATAGAAATTGTTGCCTGCCAAATCTAGTATTTGCAACCCTGTGCAGTTTTGCACAAATGATGGGAACTTTCCAGAAAATCTGTTGTTATGCAAATTTATAACTGTAAGAAACGTTGTATTATTTGCAAAGCACTCTGGAAATTCTCCCTCGAAAAGGTTATTGGCCAAGTCTATTAATTGCAACTCTCCCCATTTGCAAATGCATCTAGAAATATGACCAGTAATGTGATTGGAGAATAGCGAAAAAAAATTTGTAGGTTTGGAAGTTTGTTGGGCAGATGTCCTGAAAAGGAGTTCATGGAGATGTTTAAGTAGGTTAGGTTTTTTGGCAATGGTGGTATTTGACCGGTTAATTGGTTAGAACTGAGATCCAAAAAGTCCAGTGATGACATAATGTCCACATTTCTCGGGAGACTCCCACTGAGTTGATTGTTTGAGATGTCCAATTCTTTCAGATTTGAAAAGGTATTAGCAAACCACTGTGGGAGTGTATCTGCTATACCTGTGCTTGAGATGTCAAGATATACAATATCCACTTGCCATTGCAACCAGGAAGGAAACAAAGGGCCTATCTGGCAACTTGCAAACATTCCTCTAGACAGTCTAAATGGAGGTTTCCATTCTGCACTGATCTTAATATTGAAGGAATTGTAGGACATGTCTATGTACTGCAAGCTCTTTGCACTATTGAAATGCTTCTCTGTGATCACACCATCCATGTGATTGCCGTATAGGTCAAGGGTTCTTAAAGCAGTAAAATGACCTATAAATGCGGGCAGAGCTCCACTAATGTTGTTACCATGGAGATCAAGAGTAACCAAGGCAGTTAATTGCCCCATCCAATTTGGTAGCTTTCCAGTGAGATTATTTCGTGCCAAGTGCAATTCCTTCAGTTTGTTGGAGGGACAAAGGGGGAGGTTCTCAAATAACTGTTCTCAAATAACTCAGTTACGTCACCATATAAGCAGCTCATCTCAAGGTTTAGGATTTCCAAATTGCAGAGATTCTTTGGGTTAGCGGTCATTACTCGCTTTCGTGGGCCACTGTAACTTGAAAAATCAAGAACTTGCAGGGATGTCATGCCTTCCAGTGCAACGGGAAATTGACCGTAAAGGCCACATCTTGCAAGGTTGAGGTACTTGAGGCTTGTTATGTTCCAAAACCAACTGGATCGAATTGGATGCTCAAACTCATTCTTGTAGAGATCGAGCACCTCGAGATTCGTGAAGTTGTTAAGGTGCGGGAGCGATTGATTTGCGCTTGTAAGCGAGCAATAAGAAAGGTGAATGGCCTTCAGAGAAGGAATCCTGTTCAGCATCCGAGGCCAATCAGAAACTGTGCTGAGGTTTACCCAGCTGAGGTCAAGGTATTGTAGGAAATGTAAACGTGTTAGCCATGACATGTCTGTTGAGTATGCATCTAGCATACTTGAAAGGTCGAGATACTGTAACTTCGATAGGTTGCCAATTTGAGGAGGCAAAGAACCAGAAAATAGTATGCCGGAGAGATTAAGGTACGTTAGATTGGTCATGGATCCCAAGAACTCCGGAATACGACCAGATGGCCCCTCGAGGTTATTCATGCTGAGGTCAAGATGTTGCAGACGATGCAAGGAGAGCAAGGAGCTACTTATCTCGCCGACCAGACCATTGACGAAGTCGTAGCCGTACTCATCGTCATCTTCTACCAGTAGGTTTGGGAGCTCAAGCTTGAGAACATGGCCGGTCCGGTTGCTGCACCGAACACCTCTCCACCGGCAGCAGTCCAGCTCGTGATGCCATGATGCGAGGATGCCGACTGGATCCCTTCTGATGCCATGCTTGAAGGTCAGCAGGGCATCCCTCTCGTGCGGTAAACAGCAGCTGGCGCATGGCTGGAGCTGCTGCAGTGCTCCGGCCGTAACGAGGAAGAAGATGCTGCAGCTGCAGGTGGCGGTTGCGATGAGGAGGAGCAAGTACTTGGCAGCTGAGCGAGGCATGGTGAACAGCTCTAGCTGTTTGCCTTCACTGGTGGCTCGAGCACGTGGATTTGTTCTTCAGACTTCAATTGCATATATAGCAGAGAGATTTCAAGTTTGCCGACAAGCTGCGTGTGAACCCACTGTTTGCCTGTATCTCGGGAAGTCGCTTTGCTTTCTGGCTCGGTCTGTCAGTCTCTGGAAGTTGTGAATCTTCAGCTGGAGAGAAGTGGGCCCTTGGTGACTTGGCTTAACTAACGTCCTATTCGTTTGGTTTATCAGCGTTTCAATTGCATAAATAGCAGAGAGATTTCAAGTTTGCTGACAACAAGCTGCGTGTGAACTTGCTGTTTGCATGTATCTCATGATGTCGCTTTGCTTTCTGACTGGGTCTGTCAATCTCTGTGTCCAGTGTGAATCTTCAGCTGAGAGAAGCGGGCCCTCGGTGACTTGACTTCTCTAATGTTGTGTTCGTTGGCTTATCATTTTAACAGTATTTTTTCTTATAGCTAATTAGTTGTTTCGGCTTATCAGCCGGTTTATATGGCTATTTAGTATAGTAGATACTTGGACATGAAAATTTACTTAATGTGTAAATTTAATTTTGAATCAGCGAGCAGTATTTTGCGCACTGGCCGCTTATCGCATAGACCGTCAGAGCATTTCGGCCTGCCCGGTAGACTCTCTGACGTATAATTGAGCTGCTGATTAGGACAAAGTTGCCGGCCCTCCTGTTCCTTTCGTTTTGTCCACAAAAGTCTCAAAACAGCATAACAGGGGTGGCAAACTGGTCAAGGATCTTTGCCTTCTGGCCTTCTGAGATTGGAAAATATGAAAGTTGCATAGAAAAGCCTTTCGTCCACAAAAGTCTCAAGAGAGCATAACAAGGTGGCAAATTGGTCAACGATCTTTGCCTTCCGAGATTGAAAAATACGAAGGTTGCATAAAAAAGAAAGTGGATTAAGTGTCGACCTGCCTGATGGAAAGCTACTCTGCTAGCACAGCTGGGAGGATAGTGCTTATCAATTCGGTCCTGGGGTCAGGGATGCACTGGATGCAAGAAGAAGAGCTTTCCTGTGGGCGGCCACAGACAATGTTAGCGGTGCACAATGTTTGGTAGCATGGGAGGTCTGCCAAACAAACTTATAAGAAACGACTGATTTCGTCTGTTTGCTGTGACTGCTAAAAACGGCTGATAAGCAAACGAACAGAGCGTGCTAAAACGGCTAATAAGTCGAGCTGAAAAACGCTCAGAATGCGAGCTTACTCCTTAAGCTACTACACAGGCTGCACCACCGTGAAGGCTCTGCGTGGGAGCCAATTGGGCGGGCTCACAGACAAGTCTGGACACCATGCAGGGAGTCTCACACACTGGGATAACATTCGGGACCTGCTGCCGGCTTATCGGAAGATCACCGGAGTTGACATCAGAGATGGCCGGAGCACAGCATTTTGGGAGGACGTTTGGGTAGGCCTATCTGAACGCCTCCCGGCCTTACATAGTCAGTGTGGAGGGCAAGGTGCCTCAGTCCAGGAAATGCTGTCAGAAACCTCTGTTGCTACAATTCCAAAGGCGCTTGACCAGACAGGCGAGGGATCGGAGGAGTTACATAAGCTAGAGCTCTTGATACAGGATGTGTCTCTGAGCGACTCAAAAGATGAACCAACATGTTTCTTTGCAAACAACAGTCAGTGGCTGCTATCTGGTATAATCATGGTTTTAAATCTCCGGCTATAGCTGTTTGGGAAGGATTTAGCTAAGTTTTTTAATGTACAAGTTAGTTCTTAGCTGCCGCTATAGCCCGATATAGCCGACTATAGCCTGTTTTCGGACGGACAAAGCTAAATGTTGTAGCCGGCGATTTAAAACCTTGGGTATGATATACAGAGAGAGCCTCAATGAGAACTGCTAGCACCTGCCCTGCTTACCAGTTTGTCTCGAAGAACATAGCTATGCCGCAGGTAAAAATTCTTTGGCCAGCTGCTGACGAAGGATGGAATTAACTGCAAAAGTAACCTTGTGACCAAGAGTGTTGCAGGAAGATACTTGCGCTATTTTGATCAAGTGCCTGAGACGGCGGATCACATAATATCGGAGTGCCCTTTCGCCCACGCATTCTGGAGACTCACCCTAGGCAAATTTTATTGAGAATCGAGAACCGAACCAAACTTTTTTTTTAGAACCGAAATGTTTGGTTAGAGGGGAAACCAATAGTTGGGCTGGACCTTGATGCCTGTTTGTTGGGCCTCCTGAGAATATTCAGTTCCTTCATAAATTAGGTTAATCGAGCTACATAACCGATTTTACCGACTAACCTTCAGTTCCTAACAATTGCTAACCGAATAGGGAACTGACATTTTGGTTCTTGGTTAGTTTTGTTTGGTTCTTGGTTAGTGGGTTCTCGATAAAATGTGCCTAGAGTGACCTCTAATGATGTTTGTCTCTACGTTTTCTAGTGCAATCATCTTCCTATTTCACACTACCTCCCCCCTCTCCCGGCAATCTTCGCTGCCGACCCGGTCGGACAGCAGCGTCGCGCCGACCCTCCCCTCCCCCCCGCATTGGAGCAAGCGGCCTGAACGAAGCCCATCTGTTGAAGCGACTGTGGCCCGGAGGTGGAACTACGAGGCGCCAAGGTGGAACAGACGCAGCGCCGGATTCCGTCTACGTCCCAATCGTCCAGGTGAGTTACGTACTTAAGTTTTTCTTTTCTTTTTCTTTTTCAAATATACACTTTTATATTTTGCCTTCGGAGGTGGCTTTCATGTATGTTTTTTTTTTACTGGTTCTTACCTTTCTTTTCTCTTGTATGTCTGTTTCTCTTCTTTTCTTTCTCATATTTTTTATCCTTTTGTTTTCTTTCTAACTCCAACGCACCATCCATGTTTTTCTTCTTCTTCTTTATTTTTTTTTTCATTTATTATTTCTTTTATTTATTTTTCCTACTTATGTTTTTATCTATTTTATATTTTTACATGTTTTATGTTTTTTCTATTGCAAGGTTGTGGATGACTATTGTGGGAAGGTATGATTTTTTTACTTTATTAATTTTTTTGTGATCTACTTTTTCTATATTAATTTATTGTAATTTTTTGTGTTCTACTTTCTCTATATTTCTTGAGATATATGTGATTCTATTGTGTACTTTTGGATATTTAGTTATATTTTTTTATAAAAATTATATCTGTGAGATGTTCTCTGTATACTTATTTATTTTTTATATATTATTGATATTGATATGATGTAATATATTTTTTAGCAAATATATATATTAGATTTTTTCTTTTCTAATTTTTCTCTAATTTTTTCTTCATCATTGTCTTATTTTAATTAGATAACCTTTTTAATTTATTTTATTTTTACTCTGTATTTTTTTGTATTTTATGAGATATATGTCATGTTCATGTAATATATATCTGATGTTCTAGATGTATATTGTAATGTCCGTAGAATATACGTGCAATGTTCACGTTATATACATATGATGTTCTAAATATTTTGGGCTATTCAGATGGTATAGTTTAGATGTTTTACAGTTATCTTTGTTTCACATTATATTTCATTTTTTATTCCACTTATTTACATTTAACTTTTTATTCAATCTTTCTATTTTTCACTTCGCCTTCTCATTTTATTCTTGTTTGTTTTTCCTATCACATATAGTTTTTTTTATTTTAATGAGATGTCCACATATTTTTTTTTCTAGAATATTGTTTCTTAAGGTGAAATATGTTTTCTTAGACATAAATGGGTTTAATAATAGAAATTTTTAGTATCTAACACAAAATGGTCATAAGTATAGCGGTAGGAGACTGATAAAACATTTCATGAGATATATGTCATGTTTATGTAGTATACATGTAATGTTGTAAGATGTATTTTGTGATGTTCATATAATATATGTGCAATGTGCATGTTATATACATGTAATGTTCTATGATGTATTTTGAGTTATTTAGATAGTAATATTGAGATGTTCTACAATTATATTTATTCCATATTATATTTTATTTTCCACTCTACTTATTTACATGTATTTTTTCATTCAATCTTTCAAATTTCACTTTTCATTCTCAAATTTTCTTGTTTGTTTTTACTATTACAAACTATTTTTTAAGAAAAATTCTAGACTATTATTTCATGACGTGAGATATGTTTTCTCTAACATAAATGGCTTTAGTAACGGAAATATTTTATCTAACACAAAACGCGTTTCATAAGATATAGTAGTAGGAGACTGGTAATAAATTTTATGAGATATGTTTTACGTACTATATATGTAATGTTCTACGACATATTTTGTGATGTTCATATAATATATGTGTGATGTCCACTCTATATACATGTGATGTTCTATGATGTATTTTGGATTGTTCGGATAGTAATATTGAGATGTTTTACAATTATATTTCTCCCATATTATATTTTATTTTCAACTCTACTTATTTACATTTATTTTTTATTTATTTTTATTCAATCTTTCAATTTTTCACTTTTCATTCTCAAATTTTCTTGTTTGTTTTTTACTATTACATATTATTTTTTTTAAAAAAATCTAGACTATTATTTCATGACGTGAGATATGTTTTATCTCGACATAAAAGGCTTTAATAAAATAAATATTTTATCTAACACAAAAAACGTTTCATGAGATAGTAGTAGGAGACTGGTAATAAATTTTATGAGATATGTTTCTGTACTATATATGTAATGTTCTACTATATATTTTGTGATGTTCATATAATATATGTGCGATGTCCACTCTATATACATATGATGTTCTACGATGTATTTTGGATTGTTCGGATAGTAATATTGAGATGTTCTACAATTATATTTATCTCATATTATATTTTATTTTCAACTCTACTTATTTACATTTATTTTTTATTTATTTTCATTCAATCTTTCAATATTTCACTTTTCATTCTCAAATTTTTCTTGTTTGTTTTTACTATTACATATTATTTTTTTAAAAAAAATCTAGAGTATTATTTCATGACGTGAGATATGTTTTCTCTGACATAAAAGGCTTTAATAACGGAAATGTTTTATCTAACACAAAACGCGTTTCATAAGTTATAGTAGTAGGAGACTGGTAATAAATTTTATGAGATATGTTTTACGTATTATATATGTAATGTTCTCGACGTATTTTGTGATGTTCATGTAATATATGTGTGATGTCCACTCTATATACATGTGATGTTCTATGATGTATTTTAGGATATTTAGAATATATAATTGAGATATACTATAATTATCTTTGTTCGATATTATATTTCATTTCCTGTTCATATTTACATTTATTATTATTTATTTTTCATTAATATTTTGTTTTTGCACTTTGTCTTCTTATTTTTTTCCATGTTTGGTTTTCCTATCACATATTTTTTATTTTTTTATGAGATGCCATATGACATATTTAAAATATTATTTATAAGGTGAAATACGCTTTCTTAGATGGTTTAATAACAAAAAATTTAGTACCTAATACAAATACAAGCGTTCACAAGTGGTAGTATTTTAAAGCACATAAGAGGTGTAGCGTCACGACCTTTGGTCTCACGTTGTTTTTCGTTGCTCTTTTTTTATTATTTCCTTTTTCTCAGGCTTCGTCGTGCGGGAACTGGGAAGCGAAGCAGAAATCTACGTGAATAGGAGCGGCCCGTGAATAGAACTGCTACGGCCCATGTCAACGAGAACCCAGCCCACACTCGCGGAATAGGCGAGGATGCGGTGGACAGAAAACAGGGTCGGCGCAGTGCCCCCCCCCCCCTTGACTTCAAAAAAGAAAGTGTCCACTGCAGTGCTATCATGGGCGAGACTCGGACCCTAAAACCTAACAATTTCTTAATGGCAATAATTTTGTCTAGCAGCCACGGCCAAGAGTACCACATCGTTTTCGATTCTACCATTTTTTTTTTGCTGGAAAAATATTGGGTCAACACATGAAACGTCATAGTATACTTACCAGCTTCCTTTTCAGTGATAATCTACAGAATGATTCTGTTTTGGCTGGTGCCTGGTGATGACAAACCAACGACCAGAGGTTTCGGTTACATGAATGATCGATTAGTTTTTAATTGCATGCATGCGCTACTATAACAAACTAGATAATTTGCAACTGACCGGTAGAATTTGACTAAAAAATAGCAGTGCATCTTTTCTCTCAGCGTGACAGTGACACGATACTGTCATATTTATTATGTAGACACGCCTGACAGTCAAGAAAATGTTAACAAGAGGTTTGACAAGACAAGAGCTTGGGCTTCTGGATGAAAAATATTTGACAAACTCTGCATACCCAGTACAAAATCCTAGACTATTTTATTGATCGAGTCAAGAAATCTATTTAGTTGACCGTGGGATGGAATTGTATATATCAAAACAAAATGTTGACCAAGAGGTTATACCAGAGCCTGGGCTTTCTCTATGAACAATATTTGACCAACACTGCATACCAACAAAAAAAATCCTAGTCTAACTTCTGAAACATCAGACATGGAGGATATGGTCAACAAAGTCCTGGAGGCGGTCAGGTCATCATGACTTCAAATGTGCTCAGTAGCAGGCGCTCCTCCAACCATATAAGCAGCATGGACTAATACAGTTGCTTTGCATTCAACACAACGAGAAACAATTAGCAAGGCTCCCAAGCAAGCACCATTAAGCACAAATGATGGTGCTGCTCCTTGAGTACCTCTTGCTCGCTTTCATCTCCCTTGCATGCCATTTGACAAATTCAGCAAAGACCTCATTCACAGTTCATGGAGCATCCATCGCGGATGTTCCTGACCACCACGCACTCATGTCGTTCAAAACATACATAAGGAGCGACCCAAAACAAGCCCTGGCATCATGGGGTAACCTCTCTGTTCCTATGTGCCAGTGGCGTGGTGTGGCCTGTGGCTTGAGTGGTATCCGCCGTGGCCGTGTGGTCGGGTTGGACCTCGCTGATCTCAGTCTTCTTGGAACCATCAGCCCTGCGTTGGGAAACCTCACGTACCTGACACGACTCCACCTTCCACGGAACCAGTTTCATGGCATCCTGCCACCACAGCTTGGCAATCTTCAGGAGTTGACACACCTGAACCTCAGCTTCAACTCCATTGGGGACCAGGTTCCACTGTCACTCTCAAATTGCAGCCGTCTTGTGAACATCTCACTCTATGATAATAATTTGCAGGGCACGATACCAAACAAATTCAGGTCACTGCATAATCTCAAGGTACTTGAACTCCACTACAACAGGCTTATGGGAACTTTCCCTCCTGAATTAGGAAGCCTTGAGAGTCTGATAGTTCTCAATGTAGCACATAACAATCTATCAGGAGAAATTCCAGGTGGGACAGGCAAATTAGTGAACCTTGTCACACTAGGTCTAAGTTATAACCAGTTCTCAGGAACAATCCCTACTTCAATCGGGAACCTTTCAGCGTTGACCTATCTCAGTATCTATTCAAATAATCTAACTGGTAGCATCCCTCCATTGCAAGGCCTCTCTTCTCTTAGTGTCCTTCATCTAGGGGAAAACAACCTCACAGGACACATCCCTCCCTCGGTGGGAAACATATCTTCATTGACTGCAATAGATCTTTACCAAAATTGGCTAGTTGGTCAAATCCCAGAGTCTTTAGGAAACCTTGAGTTACTTACATATCTTGGTCTTGATGCAAACAACCTTTTCGGTCCCATACCACATGCACTCGGAAACCTCCGCAGCCTCAAAGGATTGTACCTATCATATAATGAACTAGAAAGTGAATTACCTCCACCAATATTTAATCTCTCCAACCTTGAATCTCTTGTTGTGAACAACAACATCCTCAATGGGTCTTTACCTTCTGACATGACCAGCAACTTTCCAAAACTAAAAAACTTTAGTATAGAGTTCAATGAATTCTATGGAACGGTCCCATCATCTCTGTGCAACAACTCTATTCTTGTAGGACTCACTGCAATGTCCAATTTTCTATCAGGAAAGATTCCTCAATGTCTGGGAGCTCACCAAAAGAATCTGTTTCTGGTCAACTTGGCTGAAAATCAACTTGAAGCGACAAAAGATGCTGCTGATTGGGGCTTTTTGTCTGGGCTGACCAACAGCACTTATTTGATGTATCTGAACATAAGACATAACAATCTTCAAGGAACTCTACCACATTCAGTCGGTAACCTCTCCAAACATTTATATTATTTAGATGTACGATATAACAAAATAAATGGAACAATACCTGAGGGAATAGGAGACTTGGTTAATGTGGCCTATCTATTAATGGAAGAAAATCTGCTTGAGGGCAGTATTCCCACCTCCATTACCAAAATGAGCAAGTTGGCTAGACTGTACCTGCAAAATAACAAACTTTCAGGATTCATCACACCATCTCTAGGAAATCTTACAAATTTACAAGTACTTGCTTTGCAAGGCAATGCATTTGATGGTGTCATACCTTCCAGTCTCAGCAGCTGTCCTCTAGAACAGTTGGACCTTTCATATAATTTTCTTAAAGGTAGCATACCTAAAGAGCTTTTCCTGATCCCAACCTTGTCTATCTCCATGCGCATCAGTCATAACTTATTAAGTGGGCCATTGCCATCTGAGTTGGGTAATCTACAAAATCTAGCAGCACTTGATTTGTCTGATAACAGGATTTCAGGGGAGATTCCATCATCCATTGGTGAGTGTCAAAGCTTAGAGTATCTCAATGTATCTAGAAACATTCTTCAAGGAAAAATTCCATCATCACTAGAAAAACTGAGGGGCCTCTTGGTCCTTGACCTTTCCCACAATAATTTATCTGGGTCCATCCCAGAATTTCTTGGGACATTGGGCGGTCTTTCTTCTCTGAATCTCTCATTCAACAAATTTGAAGGGCAAGTTCCACAAGATGGGATATTTCTCAATGCAACAGCGATCTCGATCATTGGGGATGATGGCCTGTGTGGTGGTATCCCTCAACTGAAATTGCCAACATGCTCCAGAAACATGTTCAAGAAGTCATCTTCTAAGCTCATCACAGTAACTTCCATATGCAGTGCAATTGCATTCATAACACTAGTGTCTGCACTGTTCACATTCTACTATAGGAAAAAGATTACGGAAGCAAACCAGCAAGCATCACTCCAGCAATATATGAGGGTATCTTATGATGAATTAGCAAGGGCAACAAATGGTTTTGCTTCTGAGAACATTATCGGTGCAGGAAGCTTTGGGTCAGTCTACAAGGGTATAATGATAAGCACTGACCAACAAGAGGTGGTCGCTGTTAAGGTCCTCAATCTAACACAACATGGTGCATCTCAAAGTTTCATTGCAGAATGTGAGACTTTGAGAAGTGTTCGACACCGGAATCTAGTGAAGTTATTGACAGTATGTTCAAGCATTGATCATCAGGGTCATGAATTCAAGGCCCTTGTATACGAGTTCCTACCAAATGGAAATTTAGACCAATGGTTACACCAGAATTTCCAAGAAGATGAAGAACGCAAAGTGTTAGATCTCATTTCAAGACTACAGATTGCAATTGATATAGCATCTTCACTTGAATATCTCCACCAACACAAGCCTTTGCCAATTGTTCACTGCGACCTTAAGCCAAGCAATGTTCTCCTCAATACTGACATGGTCGCTCATGTCAGTGATTTTAGCCTAGCAAGGTTTCTACATCAAGACTTGCAGCAGTCGGGTAGTTGGGTATCAATGAGAGGAACAATTGGTTACGCTGCTCCAGGTGGGGTTTTGTTATGAACCCTTAATCTATCCTTTACATATTCCACCACACTGGTTTCAATCAATTAAGGTCGTTTTCTAATGATTCCATTACTTAGAATAACACATTTTCATGAAATTTATTCTATCTAGTATCTACAAAATGGATGAACTATATCACATTTTCCACCTAAACACCATGGACTTTCTGAAAATGGACTTCTTCAAGGCAACCATAAATTGCACATACCTATGCCTGTGCTTAACGTTTATTTGCATCTCTTTTGTTTGTTGATTTCAGAGTATGGACTGGGTAATGAAGTCTCAATCCATGGTGATGTTTATAGCTACGGAATCCTATTGCTGGAGATGTTCACAGGGAAAAGACCAACCGACAGTGAATTTGGAGAAGCCATTGGCCTTCGCAAGTATGTTGAAATGGCACTGCCAGAAAGGGTGGCTAACATCATAGACCCTAACTTACTGCAAGAGGCAGAGGACGGCGAGGCAAGAAGCACAACCTCTTGCAGAAATAAGGACATGGAAATTGCCTGCATCGCCTCGATTCTGCGCATTGGAACTTCCTGCTCGGCAGAGACGCCAACAGACCGTCCACGGATCGGAGATGCTCTCAAGGAGTTGGAGTCAATCAGAGACAAGCTTCGCAAGGATTTGCTCCTACAAGGACAGCCAAGGCATAGCAGGGCTCAAGCCAGTGAAACATTACAATCAACCAGGCCCACAAGGCATTGACCAATTGCAAGTTTCTGCATCTCCACGCCATTCAGAAGGCCCCAACTTGTTCCTCACAAAGCTGTAGTTCTATCGAGTAAAAAGGAATGTTAAGTTGCAAAACTTGAATCCAGATTATATTTTTGGCAATCTCTTTTCACGCAACGAATTCCATCAGCTACAAGTCTACAACTAGCCAAATCAACTACTTGCTGTGTAGAGAGTAGTAGTAATCACAGAGACGCCTACGGGATAAGGAGTTCACCTGCAACGACGATTCAAGACGAGGACGACGCAGCGAGCTAGCGACGAAGGATGCCGGCCCGTTCCCGCCAGGGGCCCAATCACGACCCCATCGACTAAGCCTACCCAGATTAGCGCTGCCGTGCGCGCCGCGTATAGGAATCCGAAGTCCAATCGGTGGCGCGGGACGGGAGGCGGTCGCTGCCTCGGCCTCGCCGGCGGCGAGATGACACCACTGGCGTGTCAGAGAAGAGAAGCTCGGTGACTTGGGCTGGGCTTTACGCCCGATGTTAGGGTGCGTTTGGTGCACTGCATGCATCTCAACCTGGCTCAGAGCATACATGTTTCCGGCGTTTGGTTGCACGCATAGCTGCCAGGGCCAGGCCGGTTGCATGCAAGATTCGCTGCGGAGCCAGGCTCCCGGGAAACGCGAATCATCTGCGTTTCTCTCGAGCCAGGCCCGTGCCGGAGTGAGGGCACGTTTTCGGTGGCTGAGCTAAGAGAGAGTGATGCAGGAACAGGCAAATAAATAGGTAACCAAACAAATGCTATGTTGATCCTGTACATACTGATGTAGTCAACCAAACAAGAAGAGTTTGCATGCACCAAACCTGGCTCAGCTCAGCCTGGCCGGTAGAAACGAGCCTGGCTCTCTTCATCAAGAAACCAAACACGCCCTTAGTGACTTGGGCTGCGCTGTCTAGGGGATTTGGTCCACGTAGAATAGGATTTAAGGATGGAAATTAGCCTCGAAAACGAATTTGTACTTATGTTTACTCGAAATTTGAAGTCTAATCTAAAAATCAATCAAATACACAATTATTTTTGAAGTCTTTTAATTTGAAAACTTTGATTTGGGAACAAGTTTTTACAAGGCTTGCAAATGAAAAAAATATATTTATACAAGTTTTATGAAAGTGTTCTTGTTAAAAAAAATCACATTTTTTGTAACATATGTTACATTAATATTGGTTCAACCAGTGGAGTAAAAAGATTCAGATACTTCATTTCGTTTTGATTTCCTATATTTAGTGCAATTGATACACTTGTTTCATTTTATAAAAAGAGGAGAATAGCCAAATTTTGAAGTGAATCCAAGGAGTTTCCAATGATGTCCAGATACTGTAAATTAGTGTGGTTACCCATGCGACCATGCCTTAAAGTTATATTTCATTAAATTTTAGGGAGGATTCCATTTTAGGGAGGTTAGAATAATTTGATGTGAACTAGGAAGAACACCAGAAAATTACAAGAATAATGTAGCTCCAAAGCTTTAAACTTGGAGCAATTATCAATGCAAGTATCAACTTACAATCTTCTGACTCTTTCCCTTCGCACCCAATACTAGGATAAGACTTAGTGACAAGATGCATATTCTTTTGTCGAGCTCCAACGTGAACTAGGAGTTGCATTTTGGCAATCAATAACATGTGATAAAACTTCGTCTCTAGCAGTTCCCCTCCTCCAAACCTTATATATTTTTTTTTCATGAAACCACTATGCAGCAGATAATAACGGATTTGCTTGATGTCCTGAAACTATTTTTTATTTTTGCAACCAATATGTGGCCGGTATATGTATCCATGGTTCCTTACATTATTTGTGTCATACCCCCTGGCAGCCTTGACAAAGTATCCATGCATGGTCCCTTACTATATCTTTACCTTTTTCGTTTTGAAGGGCTATAATCTTTAGCTTTAGTATTTGTCCTTTAAACTCAGGAAGCAAAGGATCTGGTGTGTCCAGGAGTGAAAGAATCCATATCCTTCTTTTTTTATATATAAAGAGTGAACTGATTAAAGAAAGAAGCAAAGTAACGCAAGGTATACTATGCATGCGTGCTTTGGGTTTCCCATATATATACGGAGCCTTCTGGTGATCGATCGATTGATCCATGGCCGGGATAGAACTTTGCCATCTCTGCAACTCTAAATCTGAAGCTAGCTGCACATAAACATGGAGACCGAGGTACATATATACATTTTGTTATATTTATCCTGCCGATTTTTTTTTAATGTGTGCTTCTTTTCAGTTCTATAGATGTTCGCGCTCTTAATTTTGGTTGGAGAAGACATTACTAAAAAATGATTTCTAAGTGCACCTCTATTCTTTCGAGACACACGGCTGAGAAAGAGAGAGAACCGGCCCTAGAAATAGTTGTTGCACAAATAAAACTAAATAAATATTTTTTTATATGAAGTCTCTGGTGAAGACAAGCTTATCATGAAAACTAGTAGATATCTCGCACATTGCTGCGAGGATTGCACAGAATTTGAAATAAAGTTAAGTAGAGATGATGATGTGGGTTTAAGATGCTGAAAGTTAGTGGGGTGATGTGGCTATTTGTGGGGATGATGTGGATAGATTATGGGAGATAATGTGGATGGCTTGCATACTGAGATAAATTTATATATAGTGTTGATTAGATTTATAAGAGATGTGTAAATATATATAGATATTGATTGTAGAGCCCAATTATATACAAAATTTGTAGTTAACAGCGTGTTGATTCGATACCATATTTAGGCCCCAATACCTATTATAAGGTTCAGATCTATTTCAAAAGTAAATGTCTTTCTTTTATTTCTAGACTAGAGGCAGATTGCTAAGAGCCTTGCCCATAGAAAGATTCCCACCTGAAGTACTATAGGGAAGATTTTCTTATTGCAGTTAGCAACTTGCAGTTAGATGGTAAGCACTACCGGAAACAGCAACGCTGCCGAGCGTCGGGCTCTTTGCCGAGCGGCAAATATCGGGCACCCGGCAAAGATGCACTTTGCCGAGAGCCGCCGGCAAATCAAAACTCTCGGTATAATTCATCTTTGCCGAGAGTCAAGCCCTCGGCAAAATATAACTCTCGGCAAACATGTTATTTGCCGAGAGCCCGACTCTCGGCGAAAGGAAGCCTTCGGCAAATTCTGTCCCGCCGTCACCTGTCGTCGCCTTTGCCGAGAGCTTAACGGCGACCCTCAGCAAAGTGCATCCTTTGCCGAGAGTTTCTCCAAGGCGCTTGGCAAAGTGCGATGGAATGCAAAAACAAAACAAAAAAAACCAATTCTGGACACTTTGCCGAGGGTAACGCTCGGCAAATACCTTCTCTGCCGAGCGTTATGACCATTACGCTCGGCAAAGCTGGGATACAACTGAACCGAAGGCCGTATTTCTCAGCTTTGCCGAGCGCAGTTGCCATAGCGCTCGGCAACGAAAATACAAAAAAAAAACAAAAAACGACTTTGCCGAGAGCCGGCTAGAGCAGCGCTCAGCAAAGAAAATACAAAAAAAAACAAAAAAGGACTTTGCCGAGAGCCGACTGGAGCAGCTCTCGGCAAAGAAAATAACAAAAAAAAGGAAAACCTATTTTGCCGAGAGCCGGCCGGGGCAGCGCTCGGCAAAGAAATTACGAAAAAAAATATGAAAAACTTTGCCGAGAGCCTGGTGGGCGACACTCGGCAAAGCGGGGGTCCCGTTAAGTGCGCCTTGACGTCCGCTTTTTTGTGCCGAGAGCAGCGTTAGCTTTCGGCAAAATCTTTGCCGAGGGCCCGATAACTGGCTCTCGGCAAAGACGCCTTCGCCGATCATATTTTTGCCGAGAGCTCTTTGCCGAGGGTCACGCTCGGCAAAGGCTTTGTGTAACATTCTAAATGTTAACGTTTTAGCGGGGACAATTACGCTTAATCTCGGATGGATTGGTCGGTTCTGTCACTCTTTGCCGAGCGCTTCGTGGACTTTGCCGAGCGTCCCCGACGCTCGGCAAAGAAGTGAGATCCGGTAGTGAAGGAATATTACTCCTGCAAGGCTTGAAGTTATGAGTTTGAATTCTCTTGAATGCGCGCACACGTATACACACACAAAAAAAAAGATCATATGGCATGTGTTTTGCAACACTACCATGTGGGTAGCGGTTTGGGAGTAAAACAAAGAACTCTTTTTGTGTTGTTATCTGGAAGTGCATTTCTACGGATAGTTTGTAAGGCGGCCCTCATGTAAAAATGCATTTACATGGCTGATTCCCTTGTAATAAGCCATTTTATAAACCTGTTGGGTAAATGTGGGCTGAAAGAAAAGCTCTTAGTCTTAACGGAAGTTTCATGGACACTGAATAAGTTGACATGACATAATATAAATAAAAAAGGATAATAAATTTTTCATCAGATCATTTCTGTAGCAACGAGACGAGCGTTTAATTTTTTCTACAATGCATTGGTTCCAAATAGATCCGGTAATTAGAGGGAAATGGACCAAAAAATGGATAGACAAAAAAATAAACTGAAATTTTGCCTCTCTATTATTAGGTATAGTTATCCTGTTCACTTAAGTTTATCGGCCGTTTCAGCCGATTAGTCAATAATTTTTTCTTAAAATAATCAATCATTTCAGCTTATCAGTCGGCTTATAAGTCTTGTCGAATTGGCTCATGAGCCAAGGTTGTGAATTAGTGACTAACAAGTCCCCGTGACATTATTCTCTATTAACCATGCAATAATAAGTTCCTAAGGTCCGCTCCTTGTAGTACTATTAACCATTATTCTTTAGTATATTTAATGCTATCTCAGTGATTTTTTTTTTTTGGGCATAATGTTATCTATAACTTCTATATGTTTAACCCATTTCTATCCTATTCTCTTGATCCCGATTGGTTGAGAGCTCAAGAATAATGTCACCGACATCATCGGAGGAGTTACCTCCACTAATGCTCTCATTTATTTCCCACTAGCTATTTCTTTTGAAATAGAAAAAAAAAGTCGTAGCGCCTAAACCAAGTATCGTAATTAAAAATCTAATTGCACCATAGTGTTCCTCGCAATAAACTCTTTAAAATAAGACCTCATATGAATATATTTCGATAACTTTTTTGTAAAAATTTAAACTGTTTCTAAGTAAAAACCCGTTTGTAAGCAAAAAACCTAGCAAAACTGTATATCACATGGATTATATATATATATATATATATATATATATATATATATATATATATATATATATATATATATATATATATATATGTGTGTGTGTGTGTATCTATTAATTTATAATTTTGACCATTATAAACTCCTTACATTTTTACTTCACTAGGTAGCGTGTCCGTGCGTTGCTACGGGACATTAATTTTTAATCTAACAACATCTAGATTGCACGATAAGATAACAATACCATAAATTTAAATACCGTTACTAGAGTGACATTTAGTCGTAAAGATAAATATCGTGAAATTATTACAGCCACATAATAATGTTATCGCATCTCACATTCTCTACGATATAGACTTTTCTGTGATGCGTCTAAAATAATGCTTTACATCGACAGGAAGATATCACCGATAACCATTTTTTCCTGCGCCAATAAATCCACAAATAAGTTCCGTCGCATCTCCACACCATCCTGAGTATATATGTAAATAGATTAGTGTCCGTAACATGGCTAACAATGCGTGTCTTCAAAAATCTACCATAAAAACTTAAAACGAACGATGTTATACTCACCGTATAAATATGTGCGCCTTTAGGATGATTCCACGTAGACATATACTGCAGAATAAGATATCCACTCGAGTATCTACGGCAAGGTTCACCGTCAGCAATATAAAGAAATATTTGAATGATGAATGTTATAATTGCAAGCGATAATCACTATGAGTTAGTTACCCATCTATGTCATCTGGAATGTTTTTTTTTCATGGAAGAATTTCCATTTGAAGATATCCTTGTTCCAGTTAGGAATATGTTTACTCATCGCGTTCATGTAATGTATACTAAACCCAAGAGTTTGCTTGGCATACATCAGCACGGGTGTATCTTCACACCATGATTCAACAGGTCTAATGTCAATCTTGATAACTGCCTTCTTTTCTTGATCAAAAACATAAAGCATATATTTTCAAAGGTGTAGCCATGGCAAAAGAAACTGCAAACATGATAGATGCTTTGACGAGCAAGCACACAAGCAGTACCATGAGCATTGGAACCAAATATCAGCCGGCCACGTCAAAAGCACCTACCACAGTACCATGCAAAGCACATGAACAGACGGATAGCTAGATGCTTTGACGAGCAATTCAGGGTAATAATACAAAGATTCACTGAATAGAAGTCATACAAATAAATAGTGCTTCAGCAAATTTTGATAATGTAAAGGTCCACTGAATCAAACTAATACAACTAAAATAGCACTTGCGCATAGAGTGAGCCCAGCAAGCCACCGGACATGGTGTTAGCAGCACGTCCTCCAAACCACGGCCACGGAGTTGATGTCCATTGCCAAATCAGATTCCTACTTGATTTAAAAGGAGTAAATTTTTTTGTACTACAATAAATGAGACAATAAATGCCCAAACTGTAGGGTTATGTAAAGCAAGGAATAACAACATGGCGATCAAGCAATCAACCAGACACAGTTCATGGAACTATAACTTAGTGGCAGAGCTGAATGGATTTAGTAACTGCATCAGAAAAACGTTTTCAGCTAATGCACCAGTATACGAATTTGGAACTGTTAGTATCTAACTGTATACTGAATTTGGAACTATTACTTAGTGGTAGGAACTATTAGATAGGTAGGTTTGCTCTAGACAAAAAAAAAAAAAAAAAAAAAAATCATATAAGTCAATCTTCTTTTGCATTCAGTGCATTAGCTACATGACGTGAGAAGCCAATTTCTTTTTTTCTTGATAATTACTTTCTCTGTTTTTGAAATTACTATACAGCTTTTTTATTACTTATTACAATTATTTCTATTTTTAGAAGATGAACTATACTAAAGGCCTTGCAGTGAAACTGAACTGAAATATTTCTGGACTATATACCTGTATTGATTATCTTGATTTTCACTTGTAATTCCTGAATATTTACCTGCAGTAAACAAAAATATGAACTCTGAGTTAGGGATCAAGATGACCATATTTAGGAATAGATAAAGGTAATTCAGTCATGAGAAAGAGAAGCAAACGTCAGACTGATCCCTGCACCAGAAACTATTTGCCTTCTCTAAGAGCCTCTATAATAATACATTGGAATCGTGAGCATCAAAATCCGTACTGAAAGCATTGAACCGCATATATAGGCAGTAAGATCAAAATCAATGGAGCCTTCCCTTAATATATATTAAGTCTAAAAAACTTAATCCAACTTAGGTGTTGCTGATCAGACTGATGAATGTAGTGACGGGAAGAAATTTCTTGACTCCTAGATGTTATCATTGTGGTTTATATCAAAGCCCATAATATAGATTATTTATTATCATCATCAGGCACAAAGCAAGATCCTTATCTGATAAAGGAAATGAGAAAACTTCAAATGCAAATCAGTATCCCATCCACAGGTGTAGTGTAGTTCAAATACAAAGGAAATTGAAAGCAGACACCTTTTTTCTGTCAGCTAAAACATGATACTGTTCAGAATTCTCCTTGTGCGACCAATGGAAAGACCAGAGAGTACTCTTTCAGATTGGTGGCACCGCTTACTGTAGTATTTCTTTAGAAGTTGCTGTTATAACAAGAGAAGGTGGCCTCACCAGCACTGCATCTTCTGCCCGCTGACAGGGCAAGCCTCGTCGCACGCCGTCTGCGATGGTGGCCGTTGCTGTGGATTGCCTAGATCGCAGCGCGCCGAAAGTCGAAGCCCGCCACGATGGTGGCCGTTGCCGTGACGACGTCCCTGGATCGCGGCACGACATACGTCGAAGCCTACCCTCCAGGCCATCGGGGATCGGCGCGGGTGGATGATCGCACGAGGAGGCCATCAAGGATTGTCGCCGGCCCTGGAGTCGCGGAGTGCTCGATGTGCTTCCCTGTACATGGCGGCGGAGGTGGAGGATGTCACGCCCAGGCCCAGCGTCAGCTGGGTCTGGAGCCGGGATGGTACATGAAGCTAGCGACCGCTGACGAGCGCTGGTATCCTGGCGTGTGGCGGCGTGGCCTGGACCTCGAGCATGAGCGGGGAGGCGCGCGGTCGTCGTCGTGGCCTGGAGCCTCGCACAGTCGTCCTCGTGACCTGTAACCGAGATCTGAGTTGTCCTCGGCGTGTCGGTGTCCGGCGAGATAAGGCACGGCGACGGGCGCGGCTCCATTCTGAGCTTCGGCGTGGCGCGCCCGTCGTGGTCCTCGACGTGGCAGCTTACGGTGGTCATGGAAATCGGCGTCGTCGGGGTGGCGGCGTCCGGCGGAAGCGGAAGGGCGTGAGAGGTGGTGCGCGTCGCAGCTGCGGCGCGCTCTCTGGGCCTCAGCGTGGGTGCGCGAAGGGCGAGCGGCAAGGTGTGAGGTCGTGCGGAGATTTGATCACCGTGACTCCGTGAGTTGATTCCGTGATTGAAGCTGCGACTGCTTGTGTGCTGCACGTTCGATTTTCCTTCCGTTGATTCCTTCCGTTGATTTTCCTTCCGTTAATTGGACAGTTATTTCCTTCCCAGTATTGGCTGCATGTACGTTGATTGATTCCTTCCGTTGATTTTACTTCCGTTAATTGGCTTTCCGCACGGCAGAACGACGGGCCGGCCAGGGAACGACCGCACGAAGTAAAATCTCAGATCCTTAGTCTTTTTATTTGTAGAGATACGCAACGCGCGGGGCATCCTGCTAGTGTCAGTGATGAGCAGCGTCGAGTGCACAATGGTACAATAGTAGCCCGGGTCCAGCCCAATTAGGCCCTCCACAATGTGGAGTGGTGCCTAAAAACTTTTTGGTCTCCACGTCAAATAATAGGAATCGAAGACAAGATTGGTGCAGTGTTGTGTACTACAAGAACCGGCGCCATTTAAGTCTCCTGGGACCCATGGCCAATAATGTATTCAGCATGCACTCTCTTGTGTTCACATGACCAGTCACCGATGTGAGAGCCAGAGAAGCAAGAAAATAGTTTTTTAAGAAACGGGCACCGGAGCAAGTACTTGCGTCGCTCCCGTTTTTGTTGGCCGCACTCAAAGTTAACACCGCATACCACAGCGTGAGAAGTGCTGCCCAGATACTATCTCTCCTCTTTAGGCACTACTCAGGAACAACGTTGTGGAAGGCCTTAGGAGTCAATATTCATTGTCCACCGTTAGCCCATGCAAGAAGGTCTAGTCAGGCCCGTCCGCGGCTCAACACCACCAGCAGCACTTCGTCTTGCTCGCGTTGCAGCCGGTGGCGGCGTGGCGCCTCCCAATCCCCATCGCCATCCGCGGATCTGCCCATCCTGGCCATTCACCAGGACATGGATCGGTGGCTATACGAGGCGCCGGCCCAGCACCCTAGCAGTTACGCCCCCCGCTTCCAGTTCCGGCTGCCGCATGTGCACTTGTGCAGGCGCCAGCGGTCGAGGTCAGGGGCCCAATCGCTCAGGGCAGATCCAGCATCTGCAAGGAGTCAACGACTAGCCTTTTTGGTTTCTGGTGAGTCCAGGTTCATACGGGTGGAAGGGGCTCTTAGTTGGTCAGTTCCTGTTGTCCTGGAATGGGAATGTCTTGAGACTTCAGATGGCGTGCTCTTGGTAATCTCGAATGTGTTAGGTACTTTCCACGCACTACTAGTACATTAGTATCATCATCATCATCATCATCACCATCATCATCATCATCATCATTGTTATTATTATTATTTTTCTTGGATTAGCATATTTTCTCTAGTGGTTTATGTTGATTTTTGCTTGAGGGAAGGGTCCCAGCCTTCAAGCCCTTAATTACTTAGCTAATTGTTAAACTCAACCTGTGCTAAGGTTTAACTTAGGGCATCCCAACACCTTGTGTCGAGGAGGCCATGTTTTAAACTGTAGCCGTCTATCACATGACAGAGTATAATAATATTAAACATATATAAGCGATGCTTAGCCCCCTGCTCTGTTTCTGGATCTGCCGCTGGCCTGAAGCATAGAAAGGAAATTTTCTTGCTCTCTCACACATGAATCAACAATTGTAAAGGTAACTAATCTCATTTGGTTGTTTTTTTAACATTGTAGCCAAGGAGGCTCGTGGCAGAGAATATCGATGATGCAGCTATAGAAATACTCCGTCAAGTGGAGAACAATCGCAATTCTAATGTGTTCTACTTCATTGGTTGGCAAGGATGGGGGGCATCTGCTGCTCTCAAAGCAGTAGCACATCGCCTAAAATCCCCGGGATCGAACTTTGACAAGGTTATCCATTTGGATTGCTCATTATGGAAAAGCAGGAGGGCCCTACAGAAGGCCATTGCCGAGGAGCTAGAGCTCCCCCAATCGGTGGTGTCCATCTTGAGCCGGCATGACAAGGAGGATGATTTCAACGGCGTGGAAGAAAGCTCTAGAAAGGAGATAAGGGAAATCTATAGGCACATCTACAGAAGGCTTGCTGATGTCAATAGGTTAGCTGTGGTCTTCCATAACGGAAGTGGCAGCTACATTGACCTGAACGAGTTTGGTATCCCACTGAATCCAAACTTTGAAGGCAACATGCTTTTGTGGACAGTGCAAGGGAGGTTTAGACCCTCTGTCACACCAGATAGCCGCAGCATAAAAGAACTGAATCCTGGTGGCGTGCACCTTTATGGTAGATTGGCAAATACCTATCCTCCACAATTATATGACAATGATTACATTGACGACGGCCATAGTATTACTCTTAATAAAAATTGTAGTTTACTGTGGGGCTTTGTGCACGAGGAAGCCAAGGAGGTTGCTCAGTACACCGGTGCCATCGACCACATGGTAGTGGAGGCATGCATCCTGTACATGTGGAAGTTGCAGGGCATGGGCGGCTTAGATTGGGCTACCCATGCTTCAAACTACTGGGTTTGTGATGGCATTATACAAGGCGGTAGCACTGAAGCATCGGCTTGGAAGATTGGTGACACACTGCAGAGAAACATACACTTGGATTGGAATTGGAGGTATATGCGCCAAGCCGTTTCTTCCCCAACTGCTCTCCAGCATCATCATTTGGCACGGCCACCAGTGATTTGCTGCCCTTCATCCTCCTCCAAGATTACCAGTGTGCCTGCGGAAGCGACTTCCTTTTTTCTGTCAAATTATGAAAATGAAGAATCTCACTCTAGAGGAGTTGACACAAAAATACCATTACCAGCTTCTGCATTCGAACATTCAGCCAGTAATCTGCATGTGCTTCATCTCTCTCAATGCACCTTTAGATTTGCATCTCCACCCTTCCTCTGTTGCAGCAACATAAGGTTCCTCCTCCTCCACCGTTGCGAGGACGAATGCACAAGTATCACACCAGAGGACAAGGAGCTTGACCAGAGCGGAGCATGGAGGGCTTGTTTCTGGAAGCTGCGAGTATTGGATTTGAGCTACACAGACTGGTGCTGGTTGCTGTCAGAAAGGATGATGAACATAATGGCCAACCTCAGAGAGTTGAATGTAAGGGGAATCAAGAATTGGAGCACAAGTGATTTACGTGGTGGTGTAAGACTTGTCAAGCTCCGAGTAATAGACGATAATGTTACTGATCTGCCCAGCTCTGTCAACGCAAGCTGCATTGACAGACAAAGATTAATACTTGAAAACTCTGTCGCACTGGAACAAGCTGTCCTCATCAACAATGCTCCTTCTGGTGTTGAAAATGCAGGTGCTACGGTCGACAGGATATGCAGCATCTCCTTCCATGGCTGTGCTCAGTTGAGGAGTATATTGCTGAGAGGATTGTTTGGGTGCCTCCAAGAGTTGGACCTCTCTTGCACAGCAGTGGAAACCCTCGACTTGCAGGAGGTACAAACACGGAGACTGAATCGGCTCATCCTTCTTGGCTGCCAGAAGCTCCGTGCAATACTGTGGCCACAGAGACCCTCGTCTATTGCTGCGACCTTGGATGTGTTCCGTGTGAGCACCACCCCATCCACAGCATTAGAACAGGAACCGCCACATCTATGTAAATGGGAAGAAAAAAGGAAGGAGGTTAATTCTGCTTCTATTGCAGGATCATCGTCATCCTTGGACAGCAACTGGTACATTTGTGTAAGGGATGCGAGGCTCCTTCGGTCACTGCATGTCTTTCATACCAGTAATTGCGATCGCTATCCCCTTAGCAGGCCCGTACGTGTGGAGATAGCTTCACCACCAGCATCAGGAGATTCTGTTGCTGCTCAAGGAATCAGTATCTTACATCAGCCTGTACATTATGTGGCAGTATATGCGAGAGATACCATCACACGTAACCAGCTTATTCAGAATGAGGATGCAACTACAGATGAGGACTGTGAAGGCGCAATCCGCTGGATGTGGGATTGCCCAATGACACGGACGATGTATGGTCATGGCTGGTACATTCACATACAACCTGAGGACGGTGAGGATGATGAGCAGGAGGGAGAGGGTGAAGCACAAGGAAGCATGGATGGAACATGGACTATGCCCCCTAGGTTTATATGCGAAAGTGCTGATGTTGTGCATGTGCATGATTGCTTGTCCATCACCGCTGGCATTCCTCTGTCACCGGATGTATTATGGGATCGGCTTGACTGGTGCCGAGTTGAGAGGTGCCCCATGCTGCGATCTGTCTTCACTACCTTTCGAGAAAAGGAGTTTATTAGGTGGAGGCCCAGTATGACTGGGTCCATCATATTTCTATATCTGACAAAATTCTGGGCATCACGGCTCCCAATGGCAAAGTACATCTGGAACTGGAGTCCAGGAGCTCAGCCCAGTTGGCTCTCCTTCAACAAGCTGCAGTTCTTGCACCTCGACTACTGCCCCAGGGTCATCCTCGTGCTCCCCTTGTACTCGTATATGATATTGCCTCAGCTTGAGACTCTGGAGATAATTTGCTGTGGTGATCTTAAGGAGATCTTCCCACTGGACCCCAACCTCGAGAACCAAGATAAGGTCGTCAAGTATTTCCCCAAGCTGCAGCTCATCCACCTCTACAACCTCCCAAAGCTGCACAGCATCTGCGGCCGCATGATGTCTTCACCAATGCTCGAGACTCTCAATGTCACGGGCTGCCCAGCCCTCAGACGTTTGCCGGCCGTGGGGGGCCGCCTTGCGCAGCCACCCATGGTGGTGTGCGAGAAGGACTGGTGGGACGGCCTCGAGTGGGATGGGTTGGAGGCCAAGCACCACCCTTCCCTCTTCCATTGCAAGCACTCACGCCACTACAGGAAGGCTAAGATGCTCAGAGGCACCGTCCTCAGGTCAGGCGATCGATCAAGCAACAATAATAGTTGCATGCTCATATATTCACTCATTCATTGATTCATTCCATGGTGTAGCGCTTAGGCATATATGTCACTCACTCTGTTGACCAAATTATTATATATATGTGTTGCAGGTAATCAATCGTCAGACACCGTTGGTAGATGACAATCACATGGAGGGGGATGAACCCGTCCACTCCCTATATATGTTGCAGGTTGCATCACATCGGCATCCAATCCTAACGACAACCGATCAAATAGGAGTTCTAGTAACAAACTTCTCATTGTCATCGCCCTCTTCGTCGCGTGGCTGGTTCCCTCTGCTTCAACTGTGTTGTTGTTATGCGTCCTCTGCATCAACATATCACCACTAGTTTGTTGTCTACACCCTACTCATTGTTGTTTCTGCGCTGAGGAAGATTAATAAATGTTTTATGTGATGTATTTGTCTATTCGGTACACCCTGATTGCTATATAATTTTGTGTGTTTTATGAAATGTGTCTGTCTATTTGGTACCCTGATTGCTACATAATTATGTATACGCTACCCTGATTGCTACATAATTATGTATACTAGTATGGGCTAGAATATGAGACATAAGTATTGTATAAGTTTGTGTGTAGTACCTACTCCTACTTGTCTTTGCACTCTTTCTGGTTGTTCTCTTTGTAATGTGGTGCCCATTTAGATACACTATAATTAGGGAGCCATAGGGTACATTAGACTTCAAGCAAAATTCACCTTCTTCTTTTAAACTTGGCCGAAGGTGTCATCTAGATTTATAAACTTCTAAAGTGATATCTGCAAATCTCTAAACTTGGCAGAATGTGTCATTCAGTTTCTTAAACGTTAAGGTGATTACCGCAGGTCCTTGAACTTGACCGGCAATGTCATCGTGATCCCTCAACTTTCAAAGTGACGGGGTTCGATAAAAAACAGTGCCTCTGGGCCACCCTCAAAAAACGCAAACACAGCCCATAGGTAAGAAAGGCCTAAGAAACGGCCCAAGGAAGTGCGCTACAGCCTCCCCACACGAGCTCCCGCTTCGCCCGAGAGCGCCCCTTGGAACGCCGAGAGAGGTCACGATTCGCCCGAGAGCGTAACGCCACCCGAGAGACGAACGATTCGTCCGAGGGCACTGCAACACGCTCGAAAGCGCGTCACCGCTCCCGAGAGTAAAGTCACCGAGCGAGACTGCGCCAGTTCAAGGATAAGGATGGGCTCAACTGCTCCCTGAGCAAAGTACAACCTGACACGGCTCAGGATAACACCTGGCACGTGAGCACGCCCCCGCGCAATGATGAAACGGGAACAGTGACCCACAGCACCAGGGACCCCCTCTCCCTCCGTTTTCCACGGGTGTCAGGCATCACAGGGATAATACCACGCCATAGTTGACCCGCCCAAGGCTAGCCGCTCCACGCCTGCCAACAGAGGTAGGGAATGTACCAGTCGAAGAACAGGACCCGAGCGGGACAAGGACCACGTGGAAACAACGGTACCGCACCGCCATACCGGGCCCGAACAGCCGTACGAAGCCGAGTCATCTAGAGGGACGAGACCCTTCCTCCCATTCGACCGAACTAAGACTCGGGACGAGTTCAATAAGGAAAGCCAAAACTTGTACGCCCGTGCCCTCCCCTGGACTATAAAAGGAAGGGCAGGGCACCCCATTTAAGACACGAGAGAACAATTATTCCACCGAACCAGCATTCAACCCACTCCCACAGAGACCTGAGAGCCCCCCTCTCTCTCTCTCTCGCCCGTTTGTACTCCCCTACTACAAACAAGAGCTCAAGTAACACGACTCTCGCTCACTGGACGTAGGGTTCTTCCTGCCCGAACCAGTATACATCTTTGTGTCCATCTGAGCTAAGCCATCGAGCTAGACACGCAATCTAGACAAATTTACTTGTTAGTGTTTCCGAAACACCGACACAAAGTGATCACCACAGGTCCCTAAACTTGGTCAATAGTATCATCCCGCTCCAAACGTGTAGTATTATTAAGTTTTAAGTGAAAAGTTACTTCCATAATACTACTATCAAACTTTTAAAATAATATTAAAATTAGAAGTAACTTTTAATAGAGAAAACTTTTAATATTGCAATTTTTAATATTATTTTAACACTATTAATGATATATAAATATTAAATTAATTTTAGTGTTTTTCTATTTTAGTTTAAACCTAATAATGTGTATAGTATTAAAAGTTACCTATAGTATTAAAATAAAAAATAGTACTAGAATAGAAAATACTAAAATTAATTTAATATTTATATATCATTAATAGTATTAAAAGAATATTAAAAATTACCTACTATTAAAGTTTTCTCTATTAAAAGTTACTTCTAATTTTAGTATTGTTTCAAAAGTTTTAAAAGTAGTATTATAAAAGTAACTTTTCTCTATTATAATACTATAACATTATTATTAAAAATTTTAATACTATAGGTACTTCTAATAATAGTATTATTAATAGTAGTATAGTATTATATTTATAGTATTAAAAACTTTTAATAATACTACACATTTGGATTGGGATGACACCGCCAATCAAGTTTAGGGATTTGAGGTGTTTGCTTTGAAAGTTCAGGGACAGGGATGACACTGTTCGGCCAAATTTAGGGACCTGCAATGATCACCTTGAAAATTTATAGACCTGGATGATACCACCTGCCAAGTTTGTGGACTCATAAATATCAATTTAGAAGTACTGAGACCTAGTTGACACCTCTAACCAAGTTCAGGAACCGGAGGTGAATTTTGCTTTTAGCCTTCTGCATCATACTCCCCACGTTCCGTAACACACTGCATCTTAAAATTTTTAAGACAAATTATGAGATTGAATACCCAAATGATGCATGTGTCCATAGATTGAACCCAATTAAAGAATTCCCCAAACCATGATTTCTTTTTTTAACAAACTTTGTCAAATCCAAATAAAAACACAACATAGAATACATTATATTTCAGTATAAATTTAGAAGTCATAATGTATTGTATTTTAGGACCGAGGTTGTAGGACACTAGGAACCAAGGAACCCCTTTAAGCTCCCCTCAGTCGAGCTGCCTTACAACTCTAGTGAGAGTGCACCTGTTAGGATTCAAACTTGGATCCCTTACTCCAAAGCTAGAGTACCTACCCCCCCAAAGCCTCATCCCCATCCCTATAGATTCACTGTAATTGTTCATTACCCTTTTGATGACCTTATCTATTTGTCTATACTAGCCTATCAATTTATGCTTCTACACAGGCTAAAATATTAGGAAACATATTAGTACTACCATTACCTATTGGAAGATCGTCAACATAGAGTTGTAGATATTGACGGCCCAAGACCTTTAATCAAGAACATTTCAACAATAATCTTAGCAAGTCCGAAGTCTCCAACACGGGCCACCATCTCGGCATCTAAATGCACATTGCTTGGTTTTAGATCGCAATGCACAACAGGTACGGAGCCATGGCAATGCAGATAATCAAGAATGCTGGAGCATATGGTAATGGTTACTCTCTGAAGGAGATCTAAGCACCTCTGCTCTGTTTGGTCGACATTTGTCTCGTGATGCGCCTTCTATACTTTCTTTTGGCATGAAATCAAACACGATTGCTTTGAAGTCATTCCCTCTGCTATCGATGCTGGAGCAGCCTGTAATTATCTTCACAAGATTACTGCACCGTAGGTTCCGCAGCGCTTCGCATTCGGCGGTGAAACTCTTGACTGCCCCGGGAGTATGAAGTTTTAGTATCTCCACTGCAACAAGATTTTGTAGATTGGCCAGATGAAATGTCTTAAAAATAGTTTCATCATACTAAGCTTATATTGATGGGGTTCACTGATGGTCAATTTTGCATTTTAAAGATCATTCTCTATGAGTTTTCAAAAAGATCACTTCAGTATTAGAACCGGATAAAGGTTTTGACCCAATTATGCTATTAGAATTTATATGGAAGTAGCATATATGGACTTTTTTTTGGAGAATTGCAGTACCAAACATACCACTTATTAAGTGGCCTTTCTAGCCAACTTTATGTTTTATTTTACTACTAGAATAACTGCATGTTTACTTAGTTTGCATCAACAGCCACACATGGCTTGGTCCCTGCTGCCAAGAACAAATGCCACGATGTTGGTTAGAAAATTATGATGCACATCTCCGAGAATTCACTGAATGCCACTGCAATTATTTCTCTTACTGGAAGGAACTAATCTTACCCTGCGTGTAAATAGTAGTATCTGTACTTACATACCCTGAACCCAAATCAGGGCCCTCATGAAAAGAATTACATATTGTTTACAACAATACAGCTTTACATTTATCAAGACATTATTATCCTACGAGCTACAACAGCAAGAAGTGGCCTCCTAACTTGTCATCTGAACCCACATCATGTAACCGATGAGGTCCTCCTGACATGTCATCTGAACCCACATCGGGTAACCGTTGAAGCACTAAATTTCTATAATTTACTATCTGCTATTGTACACTCAAAATCAGCAATTTAGCTTGAATGAAGTCTTATGATGGGTCCCATCATCCAATGGTCGTAGGGGTTAAACAGCAGAGCCATCTCTTGGTCTTCCTTGCCGGTTTTGACTCTTTGTTGTTGCCAAAACCATTCTGATGGAAGCCATTAGTGTCTAGGCTCTCTTCACCGTGCACCCTTATTGCACTTCGCAAAGTCATTGACATAGTCTTAGATACGGTAGAAGCTGTCGAATATTTCAGAGAATTTTTGTCGATGGCATCTTCTGCACCATCGCTAACTTTCTCACTGGGCAATGAATGTGCTTGTCGGATGTCTCTGCATCAAGGAAAACATAAGTTGGATCACAAACGACCCATTAACTGGAATGTAAATGTACCACAAAAGAAAATAATAATCTTTCATGCTGACCTGGAGTCTTGTGGCCCTGTGCTAATAGGATGACCGTTCAGAAGATTTTCTGCATTAAGAATGTTTGTTTGTGAAGTTCTCAAAGCAGCAGTACTATCTTCCAAATTTTCATCGTAACTGAGCAAATGTTGTAGCATGGTAACATTTCCAGCCTTATTGCCTTTGAGAACTGCAATAGCAGTGTCCAATATACACAATGCACGCTCTACCTCAGGACTGACATAAGGTTTATTTTCGACATGCTGTGCTTGCTCAACTGGTTCATAGGGATGGCTAGTTGGAAGATTATCCACATTGATGGATGTGTTCTGTTCAGTCTCCTCCTCAACAATCTCACTATTCGATATGGTATTTGTTAGTGACAAACGATTTTGGATAGTGGCATTATCAGGGGGCACCTCAGTAGCATTTTCCTCTGCTGCGGTCACCTTCGCCTTGTCATCAGAATCCTGATATTCACGGATCCTGACATAAAGTGGTCCTCTCAAAGCTTTCTTGTAGTCATCATCGTGAGTGGCCACAGTACTGACTGCCTGCATGGCATTCCAACAGATGTGCTTCAGCAGGTTACTGGTGTTTATTTAGAATGTCATGTAGTCATGCTCATCAGTTAGCATGCAATATTTCCCTGATGCCCTGATTTACCATGGTCCAAGACCCAAGGGAATCCATGTAGAGAACATAGCTGAAATATGCAAAATGTTACCAGCCACTAACCTTCTGATACAGCTTATGCCCGCTGCCAATTAGTTGCCTTGACATGAAGTTGATTAACCATGGTGGAACAAAATCTAGCTTAATATCCATATTAGCTATTGCCCTGATAAAGGATTTCATTAAAGAAAAATGAATACACTATACTTTTAAAGCTGAGAAATAAATAATGCTAGTATAAAAAAAGAAATGCTTAAAAATGGATTACCGGAATATTCGTAAAAGAAAAGTTTTAGCAAATACTCCCTCTATCCCTTTTTAAATGTCGTCGGGGGTTTTTAGTGCCACAAGTTTGATTCGATTTGTAGAAAATGCGTGCAATATTTATGTCTTCAAATAAATTTGTTAAAAAACTAGATCCAAAGATCTTTCCAATGATACTAATCGATGATATTTAGTATTTATTAAAATTTCCGGCATTTGTTTCTTAGGAAGCGCAGGCAGCAGTTAAAAAGGGACGGAGGGAGTAGTGTTCAAGCAGTAAGGTTTATACGGCTTATAAAAACAAATTGATAAACAAAATAATTCCAATTGATACTATTAGTTCACTTAAGCTAGTAAAATTATATCAAGCTAAGATGCATGGTGACTTCAAAAGCCAAGGGAGTGGTTCTATAATATGAAACATGTCCTCTGTATTAATGCACATAGCATCAAATGCTCACCTGAAAAAGCTTCTTTCTTTTGTAATCCTTTGCAATACAAAGCCTCCAAACACATCTATTCGAACTGTGTCGCCAGCTTCAGGAATTCCATCCCTACTAAACCCATGGGTTCGTACATCTATGCTATCCAAGTCTGATAACTGCAAACAAGTCAATAAGCACTCAATAAACCAGGGCATATAGCAACAACACATCAGGGCTGTAGGGAGAGTTTCCCAGAAAGGAACTTAAAAATGCAGAAGAAAAAGTACGCACAGTTTTCATTATCACAATGACGAGATCTTCTTTAAGATATTCCAATTCAAAATAGTGTAGAAGAGCCTCTCTCTCTGAAACCGGCCATGGAACCTTCACCCTTTCTTCCAAATAGCGAATAAACAAATTAGCTACAACCACCATAAATTGAAGTATAAGTAAAAGTATAAAAAAGACTTGACCAACCTTGGAGGAACTAGGTGGCTTTAATTAAGAATTTTATTTTAAGAAGAATTAAGCACCCAAATTTGCCTCAATTAGGTGGTAGGGAAAACATATATGTCCTCAACCAACTGAACTAAGACTTAGCTCCTATGTATAAGTAAAACTGTAACAAGCAAGTAGTCTGCAACCAACCTGACCATACAAATCTCTTCACCAATCCGGACCTTTTTCAAGCAGCCTGACTGATCAATTCTGAAAGTTGGCAGGTTGTATTGTGGAAACCTGGAGGAAAAAAAAACAACCTCATCAGTACATGAAAGACAATATTTTTGCTTTATTTTGTCCAGGTTCACTCAAAATACTTAATTACGACACAGGCACATGTTGAATATCAGAAAAGGAATCAAGATGCCTAAAAAGATAAGGAAACAGTTGGAGACTGAAGAACTGTCGTAGCAATAGCATAAGTAATAAACCCTGGCATGACCCCTCAATTTTTTTTTTTCCAAATGTAGTGAGTGGGGGACCTCAGTCCATAATTATTGGCAACAGAGAACTTTAGGCTGCCTTTATCGAATACTATAAATAGATGCTGTACCAGTACACTTTCAGGTCCTAACTTGAGGTGGGTATGGTGGTCTGGGTCATGTGGCTATAGTGAAGGCAAAAAAAGGGGCAAGCCTGTGGGTGCACTTTGTGCTTAGAGAGTCTACTATGGGAAAAGATTGTACTAAAAATGATAAATCTATGTGTCAGGAACTGCAACATTTAAACAGTTTGTTTCCTAAATGCCATAATTAACCCAAAAAAAACTATGTTTTAATGTAGAAGCATTAATTCTGCAAGATAAAGTTGAACATAATTTGAGAATACCATATGTGGTTTCCGAGAATGTAAAATTTTTAACTTAAACTTGAGTAAAACATTGTGCTCACCATTTTTTGTATAGAGCTGATTCCCACGACACACATGTACCTATGAAAAAAAGTGTGCCTTAGTGTAAGTATGTGAAGTTATAGCATCTGACTGGCTGATGGTAAAAATTCCTTACAAACGTCAATAGGTCCATCAGCAAAGCCTTCAGCAAGAAGGGTGTGAAATGGGGTCCCGTCTGGACCTTCACGGTACATAACTCTTAATTGGTCCGTATCTTGCTTCACCTGCCAACAGAAAGTAGCTAAAGATCACCGCAGCCATTCATAAGCATTTACTTGGAAACCTAACAGAGAAACTAATCAATCAGCAAGATCGAAAGAGATCGAAATGACAAACCGAAGTGAAAATGTTGCATTATGGGAAGCATCAGAGACTTAAAAGGAATAGTTGAATAGTTAAGCCAGTGAGATGATGACAGTATGGACCAGCTAACAAATTCGGTTTGACACATATACATACCTTCCACTCCTTTTGTGGCACCCCACCAACCTTTGAAGATCGCCCATCCTTGGAAGTATTCAGCATTTCAAGAAACTCCGAGACTTCTCTGGCCCGCGTCTCAGCAATGAGATCGATATCGCCTAAAAGAGGACACACAAAAGCACTAGTGAAGAAACAGCCAGCAGGCATTCATCCATATAGATATAGGCCCAGCAGGTATGCTACCACAATCAAAGCGTTCAGGTAGTGGATCAGTGATAAGAAGAAAAACGGTACACTCATCACTGCCATTAATAAGCTCATGTTCACTCCAGAAATAGATCAAACGCGTGAGCAGAGCAGAGGAAGTAAGCAGAGCAGAGCAGAGCAGAGGAAGTAAGCACCTTGATCGGAGTCGGAGGCGGACAGGGACGACGCCAGGATCTGCTTCTTGACCAGGGCCCTGAGCGAGGCCTCCTCCGCGAGGTCAGGCATCGCCAGCGTCCGGTCCAGCCGGTCCCGCAGCTCCAGGACCCGCTTCCTCTTCTCCATGGCCGGCGTCGGGCGCTACCACGAACCTCCACCTCCACTTCCTCCGCGCCGCCCACCTAGCACGCCAACGACGCGACTGTATAAAGACGAGGAACTTCTACAGAGAATAAAGGAATCAACGCCAAATGGATTAAGCAGCATGTGAGGGTGAGGTGAAGATGCCCCGCCCCCCTTTTGTTTTGTTCCCCGCAGAATAAAAGAAGGCTCGGGATTCCGGGGTCCCGGATACGGAAAAACGCAAGCTTTGTGCTGATGCTCGTGCGTGCACGCGTACGCGTATGGTCGGTCCTCCGGGGAGGAAAGGCGGCCGCGGAGCCTCGAGAATATGGCCCCGAGAGAATCTATCCGAAAGAACCCCGTCTGGCCGGACTGGCGCACGCCGCGGCGGAAGAAAAAAGAGATGAGGCAATCCGCGCGGGAGTGAGGGAAGTAGAGCCTGGGTCTCAAGCTCAGATGCAGAACGGAAGAGGAGAGGAGAGAGCGGCCGCCAAGAGCGGGGATTTCGGCCGGCCGAAAGATCCGCAGTCAGTTGTGGGCGGGAGCGGGAGGTGCTTACCGCAGGCGGGGACGTCGCGTCGGGGATGCAGGAAGCCGGGGCGGGAGACGGAGGCAGGCTCTGGCTGGCTGACCAACCGGAGACGAGCGACGGCTCAGCGACGGGGGAGGAGAGATCAAAGAAGTAGCAGTAGAATAAGACGGCGAGGTAGGCGGAGGAGGGAGGAGGACTAGTATCCGTTGATGGTGATCGGCTACTCGCGTGGGGCCCGCGTGCCGGAGGCCGGAGCAAATAGCCACTACGCTACAGTGAATTCGATAGCTCAAAAAAAAAAAAAAAAAAGCACTTTCCATGGTGAATATGAAATGACGAACTTTTATACTATTTTGTAGAGTAATTGATTTTGTCATCTATTATCAAAATTATAAGTTTATGGAAAAAAAGAATGCTAAGAAGTTTTTTTTATCAGAGAGCGGTAGGCTGATTTAGATCCCATTATCCCAATAGGAATGTTTGTGCTTCACTGTCAACAAGAAAAAAGGGCTAGGCGTTGTTTGGAATGGAGGAAGTTTAAATGAATTTTAGAAGAAATTCCAAACCTATGTGCTTGCTGATGCGTTTGGTATGAAGGAATCGGCGAAGAACTTTCCGTAAGAACGGTGGAGAAGCATGTACTTTTGCAAGAAACCAAAAATGAGCTTGGAGCCAATGGAAAAGCTTTGTGTGGCCACTCGCTCAGCTTCGCTCGCTCTCTAAACATGATTATATTGCTAATCAAGCCTTTACTTTACGTCGAGGTAACATCGAGCTTTCCTGCTTCAGCCTGCAGCGCGCATCCATTGCACATAAAAAAGAAAAGTTTTGGTATGACTTTCTCTCTAGCTTATATACACTGAAAAAATGATGTTTCAACTAGCCTATATATTTTCTTAAGGATTCCATTAGTATAGTACAAAAAAAGCTATATCGCAAAAGTTTCAAAGTTTACTGTACTCTTTTTCATTCCTACATTCCAAACACCTATCTAGAATAATTTCTTTGCTTTTTATTCCTCTATTTTAATAAACATCATTAATTAGCGTAATCATGCCATATATTTTTCCTATAACAAATTTAGAGTTGTTTTTTTTTAGCAAACTTCCGTTGTCTGCTAGAGCTGGAAGAAGACGGATGACCAGAGGAAGGAAGCTGCCGGCCAGCACAGCAGGCAGCAGCAGCAGCGATGAGTCCAGCCGGCTGCCGGCCAAGGCATGGCGCGCATGGACGTCGGCGGCGGCACGCACGGGGCCGGCATTTTACGCCGGCCGGCCACTGCCCGGCGTTTGTCCCTGTCGCCCGGGGTGTGCTGGTCCGCTTCTTTTGGCCACGCCGGGGATGCTGACTTGTTGCTGAGGCATCAGCTCCCAACTGTTTTGGTGTTTCATGTCATTTGTGTGGGGAAGGGAATCAGCTCTTCTCTTACAGCAAAAACCAGGTTATCTCTGTTCAAAAGATGCATTCAATCCCTATGCCTCCTATATCACATTTTCACCTACCCCTATCTACTGAAGCATATGATCAACTCGGTCAGCTAAGTGTAATTCTTCAGAATATGCAGCTGTCACAAGATCCGATAAATGGCAATACATCTGGGGATCTAATTCTTTTTCATCAAGACGGGCTTACAGGAATCTCATTGGTACTACTCAGGTTCATGCAGCTTATAGATGGCTCTGGAACTCTTCTTGCCAAAACAAGAGAAAATTCTTCTGCTGGTTACTTTTTTTAGGATAGACTGAGTACTCGAGGTTTGTTAAAACGGAAAAATATGTTCTTGGAAGATTACAGTTGTGTTCTCTGTAACTTGAGGGTTGAAGAATCTCTGCACCACCTCTTCTTTCATTGCCCTTATGCCATAGCCTGTTGGGGTACTCTTCAGATAATTATTCCAAATTTACCAACGGTTGAGGAAATTTTTGAAGCTATAAAGGGACAACTTCATTTGCCTTTTTTCATGGAGATAATGGTAACTTTGTGTTGGGCCATTTGGACAATGCGCAATGATATAATTTTCAGAGGAGCTCAAGCCTCAATTCGAAACTGCAAGAGGACCTTCAAGACAATATTTGCCTTAATTATATTAAGAGCAAAGACATCCTATCATCCACATATAGTATCATGGCTAGAAGCTTATGTGTAATCTTTTTGATTTATTTTGTAACTTTTTTTGTTTCTTGAGCAAGGCTTGTAAGACCACTTTTGTTGATGATAATAAATCACAGTAGGGCGTAAAAACCCTCCTGTTTCCATTAAAAAAACGTACTCCTAGTACATTGTTGCTGTTGTCCTCGCCTCTAACCTTTTCTTTTGTATAAAAGGACAAAAACAAAATAGAGCAGCAGCGAGTTAATAATAGTGAGAGGACTTTTTCATTAGCAAGAAATAAAGAAAACCAAGATTAGAGTAGAGCGTACCGTGAGAAAAGGAAATCGACGGTACTAAACAATCGACAACAACAGTTGGTCTATCTAGGAAAATAGAGGTACTCAGAGGTCTTATTTACTGGAGCTCTTAGTTACTCCCTCTATTCCAAAATATATAGCACGTTCTGATTTTTTTTCTAGATATATTTTTTTACTATATATCTACATATTGTGTATACATATTTAAATGTATAGCAACAAGTTATATATCTAGAAAGTAAAAAAAAAAGGAATATAGTAAAAATTATTTTTCTCTTTTTTTCTAAAATTGACTGAGTCAGTAAATCCACTATTTTAACTTCAGTAGCTTTGATTTTATCTCCTTTGTGCATTGTATGAAGCCACAAACATGTTTTTGTTTTGGTTTTGGTTTGTTTACTCACTTTATCCTCATATATAAGGTGTAACTACTTTTTATTCGTGTCGCATGGTATAAGGCATACTCTCTCTAGAGGCACGTACACCGTGTAGTAATACTAGTGTTAAGAGAGATAATTAAATATGTTCCTTGATTTTTGAACCAAAGGTGGTTACGCCATCTATACTGAGATGGAGGAAGTAACCAGAAGCACACCCTTTTCGCGTGTCGTAGAAATTGCTCATGGTTTGGGATAAATTGCTTATATAAAGGGAACAACAATTATAAGTAATATAAGTGGATGATGTCGCATACTGATGTAGACAATTTAATGGATGTTAATGGATGATGTATCTTACTGACACGTAGATCATAATTGCAATAGTTGGCTATAAATGCATCTGGTAGTGGACTGATGAGACCGATAGCTTATATGTCGAGAGAAATAGCTAGTAGAATTTAGCTTACATAAAAGTATATAGATATTTCATACGAACTGAGCCACCCAGCATTTGAAAAAAAAAAAAAAAGGTGTTGAATGGTTTCTTCTAAGCCACAAAAATTACACTTGGAATCACCTTTCTACCCTCTCTTCACGAAATTGTCTTTTGTTAAAACCATCTCTCTTTAAGTACCATTGGAAAATTACACTAAGCTGGAACAAGCACCGGTAGAGACTGGATCATCGTTTGACTATGGAAATCCTCACAAGGTATATTGTGGAATTTGAGGTCAAAATCTAGCTTCTTGTTTCGTTCATCTAGGGATTATCATCGTTTGTTTTTCAAATAATAACATAACATGGTTCCCACTCCAAAATAAACTACCATTTCCCTCTTGGCAACGCAACAATATGTCTGTGTCATGTCAACGTATCGGCCTTCCCACGTTGATAGTGCCAACCTACAACTTGACTAAGTTTTGATTGAAACATACAAAATTGATGATTTGTAAATAATAAGATATGCCTTGTACAGTTGGATGCGAGCTCTGTGAAGTCTGTCCTTGAGCTCAGGCAGAGGATCCACCCCCCACCCCCACCCCCACCCCCAAACGCAGACGACTAGACGAGGTTCATGATTTTTTCTGAAGCCTTTCTTTCCTTTGCTCTTGCAAACCAAACCCGGCGTGCCGTGCCGACTGATCTTTGCAACGCTGGACTGGAAACCTGGAAGCACATGGACCAAGCCACGTTGTTGGCTGCCTTCAGTTCCAGCCATGGACCAGAAGAACGGTCATCACTTCGGTCAGCCATCAATTCCAGCCGCCGTCGCCGTCCAAGGGTAGCGTTGGCAGGTTGCCGCTGGCGGATCGGAGCTGCAAGTGTTTGACTCGCCGTGCGGGCTAGTAAATCCATCCAGCGGCAGCACGGGCATCAGTCTAAACTGTCAATCCTTGACTTTGAGGAAAACAAGAGCAGAAAAGACCACGGAAAGGAGGCATGCATTTTTCTGTACAATAAACAGACCCCCCCCCGACCCACCTACCCACCCCCCCCCCCCCACCCCAACAAAAAAAAAAACTCTTTGTAAGTTTGAATAAAGAAAATGACGGTCTCATTTTCCTCGTAGAATCTAGGTCCCATGTATAGGACCTTGCACACTAATTTATTCAAGCTATATAAAAATGTTCAGGTCAAAGGAGCTGCAATGACAGGTTCTACAGCTTTAGGGAGCCTGTATGGTATGGACTACATAGCATCGTCAGAAAGAAAGCACACTGATCTAGTATAGCCTAAAAAATTTCGTAACTTAAGTCTCGAACCAGGGAAGCATGGAGATGAATCGACTAGCAACCACTAACCAAAAGTGGTAGCAAACACATCATCGTATGACTATTACATCTTGACCTATGAACGAGAAAGAGGCATTAAAAATCAGTACATCTGAATCTTTCGACAGTGAGGTTCAGCCGGTCATAACTTAATTGCTAACGCTTAACCACCTGACGCTGAAGCTGATTTAAGTTGGTCCACGTGTAGCCTGGAAGATTTCGTCACCCAAAGGCTACTTCTCCGACTCCGGTGAGGTCAGCTGCCTTAGGTTGAACTTTGAGAGCTCCTTGTACCTTTCCACAACTCCAATCATGCATATGGTCTGCTCAAGTGTCAAACAATAGCAGCCCATCAGAAGTTGCACTCAGCTTTATGAAAATTCATGCAAACATGACGATATGAAAGGTTGAAATACATACAACAGAACGCAAGAAAATACTAATAATAGAATAAAACATAAAAGGAAAAATAGTTGTTTTGGTCCCTCAACTATTGTCTAAGGCCCAATGTCATCCTTGAACTTTCAAAATGGTTGTTTCAGTTCCCAAACTTTACTTTTGGGTTTAGTTTCATCCTAGAACTATTAAAGAGATTGTTTCAGCCCTTAAACTTAGCATCTTGGGCTCAATTTCATCCATGGACTATGAAAGTTTTGGGGTTAAAATAAAATGCAAGTGATAGTTCATGGACAAAATTGAGACCAAAGTGCGGAATTTGAGGACTACAGCGGTCACTTTGATAACCATAGGATGAAACTGAGCCTAAAAGTAAAGTTTAAGGACTGAAACAACCATTTTCACAGTTCAGGGGTGAAACTGAACCTTGGACAATAGTTGAGGGACCAAATGACTATTCCACCAAACATAAAAGCATCATGAACTATGTGCACTTGGGACACTTAGGTCCTATTTGGATCCCATAGACTAAAAACTAGTTGGCCAAACAGGTGGACTAGTGGTTGGACTAACAACTAGCCAAAGCCCCCAACTAGTTCTTAGTTCAATAGTCCATAGAACCCAACTAGTTGGACTCATCACTAGTCCTAGTTCATCCAAACAAGCCCTTAGGAGCATACAAGTTGGTCAATCTGTATTCAGATTTCATCATTTGCTTGTAGTGATGAATCTATCATTTTTACTTGCCAGAGGCAGGCACATCCCCACAAAGGCACCTATGAATGAGCTAGTGACAGTGCAGATTGCTGCCTGCATGAAGATCCAGGAGCAACATTTGGTCATTTCTAAATTGACAAGACTAGAGCATTCTGCGAGTCAACATTTTAAGAATGGGTACACATTACACTAATGTGGAAATCCTGGTGAGACACCATGAGGAGAAAAGGAACATGAGGTAGAGGATGAGTTTCCCTGTCTACAAGGCAATGTAAATACCAGTGTGGTTGCCACATGCACAACAGATTTTTGTGCTATCATCAATTAAATCAGATTAAGGAAGGTGCATTAAATGGGATCTAAGTGGGGCCAAAATTAGTTGCCCCTACAACTATGAAGACGTGACATAGCAACTAATTCAAAAACGTAATAGTGCTTGTCCCTGAGCTTTAACTGTGAATGTACTTGTCAATCATGTTAAAATTCGAAGAAAAATGGTTGAAGCTTAGCATGCCTTCTAGAACTCAAATCTAAAAGGGCAAAGTTCGTGTTCGAGAAAAGAAAAGGACAAAGTTCCCTCATTAATTTCAAGGTTTCAAATAGCAGGCTATATTACCACTCTAGCATTTCTAGAGGTTTGCCGCTAAGATATGCGGTATATTGACGCCAACGCAGGGCCGATATTGCAGACAATAGCGGCGGCGGCGCTTATCAGCTTAGCAGCAATGTTATTTAGCAGCACTAATCTGGTCCTCCAGCAGCAGGCAAGCGCTGCCTTGTCTTGGCTGTCTGCTTCAAGCTCCTCAGATGAACCTGCAGCCCTGCACCAGCTCGTGGAGCATGACATGCCCAGTCACACCCAGGCCTAACAGCGCAAGGGCTCTGCACCACCAATGCAGGGCAAACTCAGCGACATGGAATAGGATGTCGTGTCCAGTGGGAACCTCTAGGACATGGGCGCACATCGATGCTAGGGCACTCATGCGCGATCACTACAGGCAGTTTTGGATGTCTGCCAGAGCTTAGCTGCACTGGAGAGTAATTTGCAAGGTGATAGCAACTTTGTGGTGCATGAACGAGCGATGGAAGAGAAGAGGAAATGGAAGGATTAAAAGCTAGCAGGACCCATAATGAAAAAGGAGATGCTGGGAGTATGGTCATGTGCGTGTGCGGAAGACAGGGAGAGATGCACTTTTCTTTTGTCTTTTTCTATAATCAGCTGAAGGGAAAAGCAGTGCTATAGCAGCTGAAAAAGCTCATCACTAAACCTTAGCCTTATATAATTTACTAATTCGTATGAAAAGAGTAGAAATGGCAAGTAGGATCAACACCATCATATACAGCTAAAACAAGGGCACCAGGAAAATAACTTGAGTTTGTAAACCCCAAATAATATAATGGAATTAGTTACTTCATCAAGAGAATAATTTCAAAACTCAAATAAAATCTGAGCTGTAGAAACTATGCTATACAAGGACATGAAGGCAACATTTGAAATTTAAATATTAATTAGGAAACAGAAGTAAAATAAGTAACTGCAGAGCTTGACATGTTCTGTCTATTCAACAGATGTTGAGTCATTATTCCCTATATTACCACATGCACATCACCATGTTAAAAATACAAGCATTTACCTTTGCAATCTGGACAACAATAGTCTTGTCTGGGTTGGTGAGGTCAACTTTATGAGGTTGTGGTACAGATTTCGCTACTGCATTTATGATTTTCATTCTATCAATTCCTGTGTTTGACCTTGCTTCATATAACACTGCAAACTGTATGATTAATGTTCTGAGTTAGAAACCATGTCCGATTCCAGATAATGAACAAAGAGAAAAATACTTGTTCAGAATATATCCATAATATTATAGACACTGGTTACGTTTCACGCACTTCCTTGGATGAGAAAACACAGAAGTATAATTGCCAGGGGATTCATTATAAGGAGCATGACACTTATAAACTGATTCACTGAACTAAATCAAACTTATCTAAGAGTAGCACTGTCATCGCAAAAATCAAAATTGTACCTAATCCATTCGTAACATGAAAAATATATGATCTAACACACAACCTCCACAAAAATTAGTAGTTACTAGAAAAGTAAAATAGTATTTCTTGCAAACTACAGACCTGGCTACCGTGGGATAAACTATATCATTAAAAGTCCAAATCCATCTTAGCCTTCCTCAAACAACCCTATGATCTTTTTAATACAATGAACAGAACATCTAATAATAGGACATGAATTGGACATAATTTTCATGTAGAGAGCCATATACTTCTATGACTAAAAAGAAAGAAGCATGTGAAAGAAAAATAATGTTCCTATATTAATTCTAGGACTTCAGCAAAGTAATAAAGACACTCAGTAATCTTTCAGCTGTGTCACCAGACCATTCCTCCCTAACAAAAGGATGACAAGAAAAATGATGAAACAATGAGGTAGGCAACTTGCCTTATGGCCTGAAGGGCATTCTTTTGGGAAGTACTTTTCAATAAGGGGACAAATTGCCTTTGTTATTTCCTCTTCAGATGCATAGCATGCCACCTCAACAGGCAAAAATCGCAGAATAAATCTAGTATGCATTCAAATGGGGAGTCTATAAGTGTGAAAGCAACTCAATAATCGGTATCAGAAAAAAAAAATCACATCTTTAAAAATGAGAATTAACAATGACAAGGGAAGATGGGCTGCAATAGCACCAATTCTGAACCTTGACATATGTTTACGAAGTCGAAGCAGCAGATGACATCATGTTTTGTACAATCTCAACTGGACCAGGGTCTCCTGCTCTTTTATGCATTTGAATGAATATGCATCCATTGCAGCCTGACTCGAGGCTTGCAAAGAGCCTCTGTTCATAATACAAAAAAGTCATATAAGTTAGCATATAATTTCATAAGCCATATTAGAATAAAAAAAAACAGATACATAGCTTAGTCAGCATGTGCTGTTTTTGCATACAATATATAGGGATTGCCACAAAGACTTCCAATAGAACTGAATAAATGAAATGCACACCCATATAAGACCTGGGATGATGCCTCAGCTCAGGGTTCGACATTTGCTAAAAAGATGCATATAATACAAATTTCCACCACCTTACGAATCAAGATTTCCTACATGATCTTCATCCCATAACAAATTATTTCAGCTTAAGTGAACTGAACTACCTATACATGAACAGCCAGTGATGTTGCAACAAGATTAAATCTAGTATCAACTATCTAGTTAATACAACAATAATCAACCTCCAAAGTTAGTTCATGCCTGAAACAATTTTATCCTGTACAACCTAAATTTAAATTTTGAGTCTGAGCTAGAAAAGATTATTAAGCAGGAGAATATTTGGTTTGCAGCATCCTAAGGGTGACTATGGGAATTTGTATGATAACAGTAAAAGGATGGACAAGTCTACTGTAATCCAAAAAGCATCCCTAAATTCCTATGCTGAAGCCCCAGCTTAATAAGAACAAAATTGAGAAAAGATAAATGGCACTGATGAATCCTCAACTACAGAGTATGTCATGTCTTCTTACTACAGAAAATGCTAGAAACTTCAGTTTATTCTTTGGTATAAATTATATGCACTATTATATAGCATAACAGAGAGGAGCACTGTACCAGATATCTGAAGCTGTATAACTACACCAGAAAGCAAACATACCTTTTTCCTGTCGCCTATTTCTTTCAGGTCCTCGTCAATTAAATCGTCAATATTTTTTTCAGTGGACTCTTTTGGTTTATCAGTGACCTCCTTTGGTTCATCAGCAGTCTCTTTTGGCACAGTCTGCTCAGCAACTGGAGGGTCTTCCACACGTTGCTTCTTTTCTCTTGGTTCATCAGCAGTGACTGCTTGTTCCTCATTACCCTTGCTCGTGGTATCAGTGGTATCAATCACCTCCTGTTGCTTCTCAGATGGAGCGGTATTGTCCTTGCTCGCGGTATCAGAGGTATCAAGCACCTCCTGCTGCTTCTCAGATGGAACAGTTTCACCTTTCTCCACATCATTCCCATTCCCATTCCCATTGCCGGCTTCCTCACCAGAGTGGTCTTCATCCTTATCATCTGAGGAATCAGAGTCCTCAAACTTTATCTTTTTGTTCAGTGGCTTGTCTGGGATGTTCTTAGGCTTCTCATCCGATCCTTTCCCATCCACTAGATCTTCGTAGAACTTCAGAAACAAAATGAAGTAAACAGCATAATGAGCCAAAAGCATATCAGAGAGCATGGTACCAAAACTTGTAACAACAAAGGCATAATGGCCATGTATAAACGAGGTATAACTGTCTTTGTGGAATTGTGCACATTAACCCTACTGATGCCTCAACCAGGTATCCAACTGCAACCAAAACACAATCTAAAATTCAGGGAACTCAGGGTACCGATCTACATCATTAGCTGCTCTCCACATTTCAGGCTTTTGGCCAGTTAATCCAAAAGGCAAACAGCAAAACATGCAATATGTGTTGCCACAGGAGCACACGGCATGGTGCTTACGCCTACACACCTGATGACAAGCAATGGGATTAAGCGGCAGCGCTGCGCGAACTCATCAGCAGAAAAGTGACCAGAGCGGCGAATCCGCTGCGATGCACACCTGGATAACGCCCTCAACCAGACCAGGCAGGCGCGGGGAATTCGACGAACACCTAGCGAGCGTGTGACGCAACGGAAGGACACTACACGCGGGCCAATGGCACGCACGGAGAAGAGAAGTGGGGAGCAGCTTACGGAGTCAAGGAGGGAGAGCGCCTCGCGGGTGGCCTGGCGCTCGCGGCCGCCGTCGCAGGTGATGAAGAATCCCTGCACGCCGGGGCGCAGCGGGTAGGCCCCCTTCCGCACCGGCTTGCCGTGGGGAAGGAACTTGCGCTTCCTCCCACCACCCTTGGCACCACCGCCGCCGCCGCCCGTGTTTGGCTTGCCCTCGCCACCGGGGGCCATCTCGTGGTCTGGGGTTTCGTTGGGGGTGGTGCTGAGGTGGCCGTAGGGTTTTGGGGCCCGTGGGGATTGCGGCGGCGGCGGCGCTGCGGGGAAGCGGAACTGGTGAAGTGAGGCCGCTGAAGCGGAGGACGAGCTTGGCTGAGAGCTAGATCACCGCCGTCGGATCATGAGTAGAGAAAAATTGCTTCTAAACAAATTGTAGTAATTTTTGGGCCAGTTTCAAATTGGACAACAGGGTAGATTTAAATCAATATTTTAGTGATTCCATCAAATCATATTACATTTCCCAAATTTAGGACTTGTTTAGGAAATATTCCCAAGTAACAATTCTCAAAGCTCAGGAAATCTGCAGCTGTTTCCTACCATATTGGAAGCTAGGCATCTAGCAAAACTAAGCTTATGGTGAAAGTGAAACTAAAACAAAGTACTCGGTTTTTTCCCCCTCAAATCTCATGTAACAAACTACAGCTCAACCACAATATTGCAGCATCAGATGAAATGAAGTCAATAAGGATGACTATCCACAATTATCTTAAATACTAGCAGGGACCCCGTGCTAAAGCACGGGTTGTTTTTTTTTCCTTTTTTTCAAAAAATACTAACGGGTATAAACTGTTTGCTATTAGGTATGTACTGTTGACAGCGGGTGTGTGTACTAACGGGTGTAGTTACTGTTTATAATGGATGGACTGTTAATGGGTCTACTGTTTATTGCGGGTATGTACTGTTCACTGGAACCGGTACTGTTCCAGGAACAGTACCCGCGCCGTTTACTGTTACCAGAACAGGGATATGTGAGGGGGCACGATTTTTGGCATTGCACAGCTTTAAAGTATACTAGAGTGCACCCCGCGCTTCGCTGCGGGTAGGAGGGATGACATTGTATTGAATATAGTTTAAAGTTATGTAAAAAAAGATGTAGGCACCTATTTAAGAAAGTCTATACTCTGCACTCATTATGAAGCACGCAAAAATAAATGAACTGTAATAGATTTTATTGCCTTTAAATTAGGCACATTGTTAACGTGCAACATGCAGGATGACACGCCTTATTTTGTGGACTCAAAATGTTGCATTCACAGGGATGCAGAGAACATGATATTGCAAATAATCAAAGAACTGCTAGAGTCTCAGGGCAGCCAGGTGTCAACGTGGTCAACATAACTTGCAATCGAAGCCTGATGATCCTGGTGTCAAGAAAAATATATATAAAAGATTAGTATAAGCCCATGCTTTTTTTTGTTGAGACGAGTATAACCCTTCTATGTATGCATATCACAGTTTGATTAATTAGATGCTGTGAGAAATATATCATTATAAATTAGTGAAGGAGATAAAACTATAATAGAGGAGCATAATGATATAACATTTATTAACATCAATATTCATAAGCTCTTTTGCAGACAGTAAATAGGTACATATATAGGAAGCTCACTAATATGATATTGGCTGAGATATATATGCACCGGAGGCTTGGGGCAGATCAAAACTTTCAACTCATGTGTTGCTGTTAATAGCTAATTGGAAAACAAAAACACAAGATTTCCCAAGTGCACTGAACTGCTGGCTGCAGATATGCATGGACAGTCATGGTAGCATACACTAAACTTGACAGTGCAGCTATATAAAATTGATATGAACCGTCACAGCATTGAAACTGGAGAATCAATGAAATACCCATGATGGTATACACCAAACCTTACAGTGCAGCTATATAAAATGATAATGTTGTAGCTATACATTTATTTGGGGAAAAAGAGAGAGGTCCCGAGTTAGAACAACAAAACATGTTATTAAAAGTTACCGCTTACACAATCATCAAGCTATTGAACTCTTGTTTGAAGATCATGCCCCTGATCAGTATGGTTATCTAAGTAAAAAAGTCATAAACAAAATATGACCTATATCTTGACATATATGTCTGATGAAAATATACGTATAATTCCTTGGTAATCTTTAAGTATTCTAACATCCAGCATCCACCAGGAGCAGTTGGACATCCTGATCTATTCTAAGACTGGCCAGATTTAATGGCTAACCTTAAACAATTGTAGACAATGCACCTTGCAGCCCAATGTTGGAGTAGAGAGGTAATGCATCTCTGATATCTGGGTGCTGCCTAACTGAAGTAGGTATATAGCTTGCAAATCAACATATATAGTTTTGAGTGAAAAGTGAGTGGTGTACCCTGCGATGAATTATGCTAACATATTAAGTGCTTCAAATCAAATAGCATTGAGTGAAAAGTGAGTGGTATAATTTGTATCGAGTGAAAAGTGAAAACAAAAGTCTTTTAAATGCAATTGGTTTTGAACCACTAAGAATTTTTTTACCTTTGTTGTGCATTTAAGTGGCGATAGTTAGACTTGTCAAATCTCTTTCTGGTACATATATAGTATGCTGAGCTCATTTATCTTTCCGTGTAGCCATTGACTGGTTTTAGACTGCGTTTTGCACCTGCAGAAAGCACATTTGGTACATGAACAGTCAGAACCTAGAAACAGGGAATGCCAAACTTGTCACTGATTTCTTTGTTTATAATTTCAAGATGCTATTTTGCCGCATATATGTCTCAATTTCAAAGGAAGTCGATGCATTTACAAAAAGATATATATGTCTGAAATGGTACGGACATTATCATACATGCTTGGTATCAATGGATGTCATGGGACAATGAAAAGGGATATGAACACTTCATAGTGACCTTCAGAAATAGCAGATGGAACTTAATAAGTCATGAGTAGAGGAAATTGTTGTAGCTGTCGTTATCTTTCTTCGTGACGTAGGAAGGTGGGGCCATCTGTCTAGTGCGTGGTTTGCTATTTTTAGGGAACTGACGTTGTAAGCAACAGTATTGTTCTCATTCATCTTGGGATTGAATGCCTGAAGAATAGTAGCAGGAGTAGAAAACCGTTATACCTTGATGTTTTGGCCAAGCTATCTGATTCGGATTCATTGAGGGGGCACTTACGATTTCCAATTTCTATGTATGTTACAAAACAAAGAATTATGATGAGAATGTAGTGTAAACACCAAGACCAAGGAAGATCAATAGGAATGTAATTAGGATAAGTATAAAAGAAGCTTACATGAGGTGATACAGGTATCTGCACTTGTACTGGCATGGAAGCTGGCTCTGTAATCTGAAACAATAGGATCAAAGTCATGTAGTAAGCAAAGTAGGAAAAGGAAAGGGGAAAATCTGAAGATGGAAATACAGAGATAGCTAACCTGGCCCTGGGTGCACCAACATGAGGCATTTGGTCAATGGGCTTTTTTTTCATTGAACATATCACAATTCTGGGAATAACATGATAAACAGAGCACAAGGACACAATACAATGGTGTTTGAGATTTGTCTATGATGATGTCATAACTATAACTAATTATAAAGAGACAATGTGATACCTAAAGCTTAAATGGTGTGTTGTTCGGATGGATCAACACAGTCAGTATTCTGCAATAGTAACCATGGAAAAATAATGGCATCAGTAAGGCATAGAAAGCACTTAACAATCTCTCTAATTCAATTTAAGGATCGGAAATCCAACATCCATAAGGCAACTGATAGGTCACTTTTCCATTTGGAAAAACAAATCAGATAGGCAGTGGATACGTTGAGGAAGTCAAAGGTACTGAATGGAGCTGCTTGTAGACAGTGGGGCAATCAATCCACGAACCATCTCTTCCTTTCCAGAGCTAGCTATCACAGCCATATAACAGCTCAATTTGTTCACAAACCGACAACGTAGATCTACTTTCTGGAAAACAAATAGATCCTGAAGGAAGGTTTTTGGAAATTAATAGCGGGGTCCAAGGTCACTTAGCTATTAAGATAAATTTGTTCGGTATGCAACCCTATATTTGTGATTCTGAAGAAATAGATGAGAGGACAAAGGATCATTAATGGTATATCTATGCAGACCTCTCGGTGGTGCTCCTGGCAACCTCGAGGGCTTCAGGAGAAACGAACACAGAGATGATACTGGAAAGCTAACCAAATCGCTAGTGGAAACCTAACCAAATCGTGAAGGACGCAGCAACCCCATTGAGATTGGACCCCAAATCCAGACTGAGAAGGAGGGGACACGAACCTCGATAGCGTCGATGTACTCGAAGATAGGGCAGAGATGAAGACGTGGAAAGAGCTTCCAATCGGGGTCGGTCGTGCCCCAAGCGCCGTTGGCGCCGGCAAGGCCCACCGGCACGCAGCTACCGCTTCCGCATCGGCCAGCGCAGGCGACGGAGAGGCCGCCGCATCTGCTTCCGTATCCGCCAGGGAGAAGGAAAAGGAGAGGACGCGCAGGCAGCTGCAGGGCTAGGCGCTGCTGCGGCGGCGGGTGGAGTGGCATCGGCGGGCGCCAGAGCGGGGGGAGCAGGGCATTAGGGAGGCGGGCGCTGTAAGCGGTGGCGGATCGAGAGCGGAGCCATTTTTTTTCCTCGCTCGAACCTTCTAGCGGTGCTGCCGTGCCCGTGCTGGAGCCTGGGGAAGGTTCTCGCGAGTGGACGCCTCGACGGCACCTGTGATGGATGGTCGGGATGGAGTGACGGTGTTGCGATCGGACGGACACAGAGGATGACGACACTGTAGGACTGTTCGGCTGAGAACTGTTGTTAAGCCGGCTCAAAAACTATAACTCTTATATGATATGATGTATAGATAACAGATAGTAATATAATAAAAGGAGTCCCGGAAAGAAATTGTTATCCTGGGAAATTTGCGATGAGTCATCAACAAACAGGGATTGCCACAGCACCCAAAGAACAGATGAATGAAGAAACAAAGCATGACAAAACTTGCCAAACTCTTTCGGTTCACATTATCACCTTTTACACAAAATCGCTGGTTCTACAGAAGCATGTCACCCCAGAACACCCCAGAACACACACACACACACACACACACACACACACATCTAGCAAAGAGCAGCCTGGACAGTGGGTACCATAAAGTAGTAGCAGCATGCAGGTCTCTCTAATTAAGTTTTACTCAGTGTCAGGCAGGACCAACAAGGACTCCCTGCGCGGTGCCTTCCTTCTTACTGCCTTCGTCCTCGGTGTCATTGTCAGCCTTCCGGATCCTGATCTTGTACTTGAGCTCGAACTCGGTGATCTCCTTCTTCTTTCTCTCCAGTGCCTCGTGCATGCGAGCAATCACCTCTTCGAGGCCCTCCTTGTTGCGCTTCACCGCAGGCAGGACCTCCCTGATGGTCCTTTCGACCAGGACGCCGCCGATCATCCTGTAGCAGCGCCTCGAGGGGTCCAGCGGCTCGATCGCGCCGATCACAAGGGAGTGCTCACTGACCTCCATCTCCAGCTCTGTGATCTTGGTGTAGAGCTGGTTCATTTCGGTACGCATGTTGGCATAAGTGTTGGCAATTACTTGCTCGTTTATGGCTTCTTTGCCATCACCACCTGCTTTGCTTGCCATTTCCCTTGTGATGTAGATCACTGGAGTACCAAATCACGAATGGCAAGACCTACAGAGATTTTAAGCAAATGGCACCAACTCAGAGTTAATCACAGCATCTGAGGCACATAATAAAACAGTTACTATGAGGAGAACTAACTGAAAAAAAAAAAAAAAAAAAAGATATAATGTTACATTGCAAAGGTAAACACATCGGCATAGAAGAAAGACATTTCTGTAACACTAAATATGAATCTATCATAATTGTTACCATCAATATAGTCAAACAAGTGGAAACCAAAAGGATAAGACAGTTATAAGGCAAACTCATCACACCAGGGTGCAAGGCAAACTCATCAACTACTGAGTGATCTTGCTTACGTACATCTCATAATACGTTCGAATTAAATGCGGTCTTGCAGAATTAAATATGGTCTTGCCTCATTTTTCATAGGCTATATTTGGTCATGCAGAATTAAATACGGTCTTGCCTATTCACTGAGTAAGTTGACAGTTTTGTTTAAAACTTAATGGGGAATACGTTATTAGTTAGCAATGCACGTCAAGCTGTCACCCTTTTCATGATTAAAACAGTTCATGCAAATGCAGACTTCACACTCCCTGCTCTTATGAAAATGGTGAAAGAACATACAGGAAAGGATAGTTCACTAACATCAACATTTAATGAGTTCAGAACATCCCAGAAATAAGGTAACATATTCAAGTAAGTGAGCACAGAAATAGATAACAAAAGAGCCATTCTTTAGCCTATGATCTACTAGCACCACTCTGCATTATTTGTGATGCAACAGAACTGCGCACACGATGATCAGGATAAAAAGATGCTTCCTCCCAAACACAAGAATTAGCGTCAACTCAATACGGAATTCTAGATGCAAGTGAGAAGTGCCAATAGTTAATTTGGGCACACAGATTTCTCAGGATGGTAGTTTAGTAAGGAAGAAATATAGGAGCCCCCAAAATTCCCAGAATGGTTTCAGTTACAGTAAGAAACAAGTATATAGACCCCTGTTTTTTTAAGAATGGTTTCAGTAAACACAAAACATGGGATTTTACATTAACCTTTGACTCTTGATTACGGTAATATTACACCAAAAAAAAGCACAATTTACCCCTTATGATTCATCTTCAGTAGTTCCCTTCATGCTAGTTTGACAAGGCATAGGGCATGAGATATGAGGATTCAGCAGGTGGCAAAATTACTGGCCCGTTAGAGCTCCAGTTTTTTTTCTAGACAGATAGATACAAGAACTAGCAACAGTTGAAACAAGAAAAATCTAACTGTAGCCGCCGAATATGCCCAACCTAACTCGAGACGGGGTAAGTTGAGTCGCCGAAACTAATTTGAAAATAAACTACTGCACTAATACGGCCGCATGGATGGTCAGCTCAGGGGAAAAAAAAATCTCAGTTTGGGTGCTCGGGGCAGCGAGATTAGATCCTAAAGAACGGAACTCACTCTCAAGGCAGTCGATCCAGCGGCTTGCTTACCAGGAAAAGAAGAAGCAGCGATCCAAGCTCTCGGATGGAGAGGGAAGCCCTGAGTCGGAGGAGGAGAACTCCTTCAAGTGGCGGGACACGCCTTGGCGGCGCGGAACGGCGGGAGGAGTCGGGCGGCCGTCGGCGGCCGTCGCGAGTGGGGATGGGGACGAGCGGAAGAGGTCGGGATCGCTGGTTTCGTGTTGGGCCACTTGAGATAGACTGGGCTGTTAAGAAGGTAAGCAGCTTTGAGCCTTTGATTCTTGGCTGATGGCCCAACAAACAAAAATAAGCCCAGCAGTTAATAACAGCAAGCCCATGTCACGTCTCAAACAGCGATACTAGAAAAATCTAACTAATTGTTTTTTTTCACCTTCTTATTAATGGTTTTCAAGGCAGCTTAATCTAATATTAATGAAAACTCCCTCCGTTCCACATTATAAGTCACTTTGACGTTTTTGGTTTATCCATTTTACTATGTATCTAGATATATTAGCAAAATAGATGTACCAAAAAAATCAAAACGACTTATAATTTAGAATGGAGGGAATATAACACTATTTCAGACGTACTAGCAGTGTTATTCTAAACAATAAAAAGTCAGTTACTCGGGTGAAACGGATGTTGAAACGATCCAAACAGCCATTTAAATAGACAACCAACCGATTAAATATAAACGACACCAACGTTTAGGAGAATAGTGCCTACAAGGCGCCGCATTAGCCAAGAGGCCAAGAGGAAGAAACAATCTACTTTTTTCCCTAAAACTAAAAAACAATCTACTTTAAAATTTTAGGGGATCAAATAGACTTTAAAAAAAAGAATGAAAATAAATCTTTAAAAACTACCTAAATATTTTTTCAAGAAAAATGTAAAGTTTAAATCTAGAATCTGGTTTTCTCGTAGGAAATTTGTTTTAGACAATAAAATATAAAACCAGGCTAGGGGGTCACTAGTAACAAAAGGTCTAACTATAGTACTAGACTCTGAGAATTAAGTGGTAGTCTGGACCAGGGATGAAAACGGTACGGATATTTTCCGATCGTATTCGAGACCGAATTCGTTTAGAGGGGTATTTATTCGTCCGTATCCGAAGTTCGGACATTTAACATCCGGTACCGTATTTGTATCCGAATACTCAAATCGCATATTTATGATGTCCATATCTAATCGTATCCTATCCGACATGATTGATACTATCCGTATTCGAATCCGAATCCGGACAAAAATATAAAAACAAATATGATATAAGCGATATCGTCCGTATCCGATCCGTTTTCATCCATAGTCTGGACCCATTCAGACCTCTTTTGAGCCATCCTCGACTAGACTTTGATATATTTAGATGCAATACATGAACTCGATGATAAACGAGCAAAAGTGTACACAACACGGAGGAAATCTACCTAAAAAACGTGAAGTGAATTGCCCCTCTAGCCCATAGAAACCATGTTTCCACAAGGATGAACTTATGATTTTTTAAGGTGGGAACAGGACAGTCGTTAGGCTACCGAGTACTAAAGCTCTTGTAGGTCCATGTTGATTGATGGACAAGGATGTGCAAAAATTTGAGAGTCTAATCATGTTCAGCTAAATAACTAGTTTCGGTTACCAACCCATAGAAAAAAAAACAATGCTAGTTTGCTCCAATCCTGTTTTGTCATAGTTTTATTCGAGTGCATGTGTTTGAAGAAAATCTACTGAAACAAATGGGGAACACCTGCATGACAAATCAGCTAATTTACTGTGAGAGAAAATTACTATTTAAACAACTGACTAGGTAAAATACCCGTGCGTTGCTATGGTGTATTGATGGTGACCATGAGAATGTATTATTAGTTGTACGGATTTAATGCAAATACAATATGCATACTTTTAGACAATCCATGTATAGGCTGTATATATTCATTTTGATTGGAAGATAATTACTACACCACATATAGCAAGTGCTAATTAATATGGAAAAGCTCATGGTGAGGGACATACAAAAGTAAAAAATGTGGGCTCTGGTGAGGCCTCCTTTGGTAGAGCTCCTTGTCGGCTTAAGCTCCGGTTCCTCCGGAGGAGCCATACTAAACAATTTAGACAGAGGAGCTGTTTGGAGCCTTTTTAGCGGAAAATAAAAGAGGAAGAGGAGCCACTTCGAGAAGCCTATCTAAACACACCCTAAATATTTGTGAAAAGTTTTGTGGATTGTTCATAAGACTCTATGTGGCAGAACCTTATAAATTATATGGCCCACAAGCACCTGACATTGTCCCTAAGACCTCTGTCGGCTATGCTTGTGTACCACATAACTTAAAAAGTTCTGTCGAGTGAAACCCTGATGACACCACGATCCTCCAGGATCAACTTCTTCTGATATTGTAGTATTACAACCATTTTTATTCAAATACAACAGAGTAGCGGAAGATTTACAAAAGATATGACAACACTTGATCAGAGTTTCATTAAACAAAACTTAACTGAGTTTGCGGAAGTAAGAAGAAGATTTAGAACACCTACAGGAGAACACCTTAGGTGGAAGATATTCGATCATGCCAAGCTCACTGGTATGACCGAACTTAGCGGCAACAGTTAGTACCTGCAACAGGGGTCAAGCAAACCCTGAGTACAAAAGTACTCCGCAAGACTTACCCGACAGGAAAGAGTGGAGAAGACTCAGGAATGCTGGCTGATAGGAATCAAGGTAAGGCTTTAGCAAGAATAAAAGACACCTTTACGAAAAAATAACTAATGTTGATCCTTACTATTCATTTTTATATGATATTTTCATTAAGCATTAAGCTATCCATCTAGGTTATCCTAGTCTATAGCAAACACTTGTCAAACAAGTAACGATTTCAAAAGCTTCCAGTCCCAACAACTTCCATCATTACTACGATGCCGGCGCTAGGATCAAGTCTCCCATATCGTGGAGCACCGACGATTCGAACCGCTTATATACCCAGCTGGGGCTTCCTAGTCACACAATATATGCACGACTAACCATCTTACATACATCAACTCAACACTTAGATATCTCTATACCAGAACGGGTGTACAGTACACCACCGCCCTACGCCGTGGTCCCCTTCCACGGTGCGCCCCGTAGGGTGGGTGTTGACGGTGGATAACGTCAACATTCATTAGAACTTTAGACACAAGAGGATACACGAATACACACTAGTCTAGGGTTTTAACCGACAATTTCCACGAGTTTTGCATATTCTATATTTTCTAGGGACTTTTCTAGAAAAGCTGAAAAAGAGGGATTAAAGTGCATATTAATCACAAA